>CAWUFW010013726.1:0-456597 GCA_963921515.1 Calotriton arnoldi
CATGTTTATGTGAGCTATTCACCCACCAGGTTTGGAAGGTGCTGCCCCTGACCCACCGAGGAGCATCAGGTCAGGTCCCACAGAACAGTCAGCATGTTCTGTAGAATGGATGTGTCTGAGTTCAGTAGCCTCTAATAGATTTCCATTTCACACAGGTTCTTTTTGATTACTGTAAAAGATTGTCTCTTTTGATGTACTGCAAGGATCTAGCTTGAAAAAATGAGAGCCAAACTGTTTTCTACCTTGATCTGCCCTTAGACCTCAGTCCTCTGCAGAATCATAGCTCGGTTGCGATAGTTAATGAAGCATGCCACCACTGACTTGCCGAGTTCTGTAGGCCCTTTTCAGTCTAAAATTTGGAGAGTCCATGGAGAGCTACTGCTGTCGCCTACCAGTTTACAAGATATTGCAGCATGATTTTGCCTTCTATTCCTTTGGGCAGTCCCACAATCCAGATTTTTTTACATCTACTGCAGCCTTGTGCATGCTCCATCCTGTGTTCCAGTGACTTCACTCGGCTTGTAAGGCCTAAAGCTTGCTTTTGCACAGCATTGATTTTCCATAGCTGAGTGTATCTTCTGTCTGCTTAGCCCAGGATGCTTGTTTTCCCTGGTCTTCCCGCAGTAAGTTCAGAGTAAGCACCAGTGAATCAATCTTGGATTCCAGTATCTCCCTAGTGGTAGAATTGGAATTTAGGGCCTGATTTAGAATTTGGCAGATGGGTTACACCACCACAAACATGACCGATATCTCGTCCGCTGTATTACAAGTGCATTATATCTTATGGTGCTTGTAATATAGAGGACCAGATATCTGTCCCATTTGTGATGGAGTAACCCATCTGCCAAACTCAAAATCAGGCCCTTAGTCTCAAGTCTATATTACAAAGGGTTTGAAGGGTGTTGACCAATTCCATCACACACCCACAGATCTCCATGGTTTTCTTTATAGAAACTACATGTGGGCAGTTGTGGTACTGTTTTATTAGTTTATTCCTTTGTGGATCTGGGTTTCCTCGTTGTGATGGACTGCAACACTTTGCCTTGCACTCCAGAGGCTCTTGCCATCTCAAGGTATGCAGTGCCTGCTATATCCCAATCCTTCATGACCACCAGCATTCAGGCTTCCTCTTTTGCAATTCTAGCATCCATTGGGCTGGGTCCCTCTAAGGATGGGGGCGAAATGCTCACTCATCTCTCATTTAGCTTATGTGTGTCTATGTTGTTGGCTAATTGAGATGGTTACTACCTGAATTCCACGTTACAAAGGTGATTGAGCTCCCTTGTTAATATATTTCTTGGACTTCACTAGTAACCTACTTTCATATGCCCTTTCCTTGCCTTTTCTAACTTCACTTTGGATCCTGCCTCTTTATCCAAATGCTAAGGGACAGATCCTCTTGTTAAATTCTTCTTTGTTATTACTAGGCAAAGATGTAAAACCATTTTTTTCAAACCTACTCTGTCAGACATTGAGCTCCGGATTTCATACACATCATGTTATCAGGGACCCAGAATTGCACTGCTCCATCCCTTTTACTGGTCTACTGCTTTATTTGTTTGCTTTCTCAGTTCATTGCCTTGAAACAGCTTTCTCCACTTTAACCCCCTATACCTAGCACTTCCGTTTTGCCTTTGGCTGCTTCCCCGTTGGTCAGCTGACCTGTTGACCACCTCAGCTTCCTCCACCCAGAATCATCAGGGTTCCAAATTTGCTTTGGATTACAGGCTGAGACTTCTGCTCAGCACCAGCATGCACAGGAGTAGCATCGGACAGCAGTTCAACATCAAAAAGTACTATATGGCTGATTTCGACTTTGGCTGTGCGGGAGTGGGGCAGCACCCCACTGCCCCGATCCTACACCGCCAAAGTTGACTTCCGGCCGCCCGCCAGATTAGGAGTTTTCTCCTGGTCTGGCAGGCAGTCCTTTGCATTCCCACGGTGGTGCCTTTGAAAAAGGCACAGCAATGGGAATGCCAAAGCAAGTTCTTGCACAGCATGGACTATTAAGTCCATGCCATGCAGAAACTGGTCATTCATGCAGACAGGGGGGCACACCATGTCCCCCACTGCATGCATTCTCAAGGCATGAGGCACCAGGAGTCCCTGTAGGGCCCCCTTAGTTTCCTCGCCACTAGCAGTTTCATGGCGTGAACACCTCCATGAGACTGCTGGCAGTGATGAAACTTGTAATATGCTTGGCAGGGCCACAGCAGCCCTGCCAAGCATATTGCTGCCTCACACTGCCACACCATCACCAGGGAGCACGGTTCCCTGGTGCTTGTGGTGGTGCCATGGAGGTCCGACTGCTGTAGTTGTAATACAGTAGTTGGACCAGTAGTGCGGCGGTCCACGACTGCCACCGCACCTCCCCTACGGATTCAGCGGTACTCGTAATCAGGCCATTTATTCGGTTATCATAACCAACAAAGCATACAGGAATAAAAAGACATATACTTGACATTGAAAAATAATCACATAGTTACAAACAAGTTAAAAGAGACGACTCTCTTTCATAAATATAGAGCAAATCAGTTTCACCAGTCCAAAGTCATTAAGTGCAAAATCATCTGTGTGAAATATGCTTAGATAACAATTGATGCAATGCCAGAAAGTACTAGATGTACATAATGCAAGATGTCAGTAGACTTCATATTCCCGACCATAAGCAGGATGTAAATAGCAGGGTTGTAAGCAGTGCTGCTACATCGGTAACTAAGTAAAAAAAAAATTGCAGTATAATAAGAATCATCATATCTCATCCAGGTTGCTAAAGAGCAAGATAGTCTAAGTACAGATCGCAATTAGTGCAATACCACAGAGTGCAAAATATGCATAGGTCAAGATATCAATAAAACAACAAGATCCTGACCATAGACAGTATATACATAGCAAAGTTATAAGCAGTTTCGTTATTCCAAAAAGCTGAGGGAGATTAACATTTTGCATGCTTGTACCATACATTAGTCAAGTTGCGGCTCACAGCAAACACAATAGGAATAGAAGTATCACATTTCAGGATCCTCAGGGTGGTTCAAACACACTGGTCGAATCCACTTCCGGCAGGAACCTAAGTATTCCGGGCAGAAGAACAAAATATTCCTCTGTCTCAGGAACCAGACCACAGGCAGGGCACAGATTAGCACCCAGATTTTTCTTCCACCCTCTTGTGAAAGATTTCAATAGTAGGGTACCTAGCCAGAGGCCCACATACAAGCTCTTAGTCAGTGATGGTGTAATGATCACCAACAATGGTTCAAAACATGGGGAGAACTTAAAATCAAGAAACAAATTAGTCAATCCTTTGCATCCACTCACAACATACTGTTTATAGACATAGGCCTAATAGTTAGACTTTAGACTGTCAATCTCTGCTTTACAAACAATTGTGGGGGTATTCCACAATTTTCGCAGACCTAGCTTTTGGAGTCAATTAAATACAAATTTAAGTCAGGAAATCTGCATGGTGTCACTCAAATTCATTATTTCTCCAAGGAAATCCCTGTAATCACTTAGCTCCGGTGTACACCAAAGGAATGCCCTATAAACTAAAGGCTTTAGAGCTACCAGATCTGAGATTCTTTTAATGCCTGGATCAAAAAAGAGTGGGATAAGGGGGTACTGGCAGGAACTAAGACAAGTGATCTAACAAAGTTATTTTCTACAGTGGCTAATTGCTGAGAGGCAGCACGTCCCCACACCTCGGCTCCAAAAAGCACAGCACTTTGAGCTTTGGCGTGAAAAACTTCAAGTGCAGAGAAGACCGAGCTAGAGTACATTTTTTGTGTAGTCGAAGAATGGCATTGCCTCTGTGCTGGATGAACAACAAATTTATTGAGTTGGGGTTCCGACTCAAATTTGTCTGATAATTTGACCCCTAAGTATTCAAAAGTGTGGACTCTTTCAAGAGGTTCAGCGCCTGCTCTAACTACATAGGGGCAGATTTACAAGAACTGACGCATCTCTGCATATTAGCAGAGATGCGTCAGTTAATTTGCGCCATGCAAAAAAACCCTTGCGCCACCATGGATGTGTCACATTTACAATGCGGCGCACTGTGGCGCAAGGATTGACAGATGCATGACACATCTATTGACGTAAAGGCAACAAATTGCTGGAGTCGTGTCGCAAGCGCGACGCAACTCCAGCAATGCTTCGGGATGCTTATTTCTATTATGCTGCGTCACTCCTTGCGCCTGCTACAAGCAGGCGTAAGGTTTTCACGCAGTGGCGTCGTAAAAGTGACTCAGTGAAATCTTGTAGATTTCACTGCGTCACTTTTACGAGGCTTTCTTGCGTCGGAACACCCACCCTGCATACATTATACCTGATGCAGGTATAATGTGACGCAGGGCTTTACAACGTGACGCATCTCCATAGATGCGTCACGTTGTAAATGTGTCGCACCATGGCGCATTGTTTATGACACCGCTGCGTCACAAAAGTGACGCAACGGCGGCGTAAAGGTGTCGCAAGGGGCTTGTAAATATGCCCCATAATTCTTTATTGCTCCTGCCCAAATACCATACATTTAGTTTTTTCCCCGGAGCACACATTTCTATCAGAAACACCAAAGATTCTGACGGGGTACAAGATCAAACTCAGCCACTCACATCTACAAACCCTACATATAGCTTTTGTTTTCAGCAGGTGTTCATATTTCTAGTACAGCAGAGTAAATCTAAAAACCTAATAGGAAGTGTTTGTCTTTCAGCGAAAACCAGCTTGAAGTGGCCATGGGATATGGTCTTCTTCTACCCATTTTAATAATTTTTCAAGCCCTTGCCTTGTAAAGATTTTCTGTAATTTATCTATAAGGCTGATAGGCCTATAGTTAGACGTAATACTGGGATCACCCTTTTAAAAAACTGGGATAATCTCTGCCCCCTTCCACGAGTCAGGAATTTCTCCACTGGCAGAGATGGCATCGGACAAAAGATTGACAAAACTAGCCCAGATTTGGGGTTCTGATTTGAAAAGGTCGCCGGGGATTTTGTCAGGCACATGGGCTTTTGCCGATTTTAGGAGACAGATGGAATTAATAGTATCCTCAAACCTGAAAAATACTGTGTAAGCAATCTCGACTTCTGCTGATGATATATCTTTACTAGTGCTAGAATAGAAAAATTCATGTTTGCGCATTGTTCTATGTATGTTGCATTCGCAGCGCCATTTTCTACGTCGGCGCCATTTTGAGTTATAATCGAAACTTATTCTTTGCTATTTCCGAGGAAAGGCCTCTGTTGAGTTGTGTTTCTCCAAGGTTAAGTTTTGCTTCACTAATGATACACTGTCCTTATTAGCGCATACCTTTCCCTTTAGATAGAGGCCTTCGCCCACTTGTCTAGTGGTGGGTATGAGCAGAGCCACCTTGAGTAGTAGATAGTGCGTGCCCGGCCTCAGAATCGAAACTTATTTTCTGTACTTCACTGTTTGCTACATCTGCTTGGAAAATTCCACAGTGGGCGTGTCTTCATTGGTTTTGAAACTGATGGAGCAAGGTAAACGAGAACATTTTGAACCCCCTAATATTAACGTTAATAATTAATACAATTGTTCGTTTTAATGAATAACCAACACCTTATGTTTTCTTTATAAGTGTTCTTGGTAACATGCAGTATCTGTGCAAACTAATCTACTTACAGTTGTTAATGTAAATAATGATAACATAATGATTTGCGTACTAATTAGAATAATATTGCATGATTTGTGCTACATAGTAAATTGTATGGTGGCAAAAGAAAGCGGTTGGTAAGTAAGAAATAGCTTTATATGTCGCTTTTGCTAGGTAACACCTAACTGGGGTACGTAGAATGACGGGAGGGAAACGAAAAGGCTTATTTTCTTTATTCTTAACTATTATCTGTTTGTTTCTATGATAGTTTGTTCAAGCCTGCTAGGCCGTGCTGTAAAAATGGCTGCCTAGGCAAATAAGCTTAAAAGCGCAAGCGCAAGATGGCTTCCAAGCGGAAGAAAAAGCTGCAAACAAATACATCACGTGGGTGTTTCCAAAGCCCAGGATGGAAGAGGGATCAAGGTTATGATGACCTTTTTACCCAAACGTGTGCCAAGGGGGACTCAGCGAAAGAGTGTGAGAACCAGAAGAGTATTTGTGAATTGACAATGAACTGTTTAAAATAAAGTAACAGAAAGAAGATACAAAGAAAGACTGTCAATCGGATTGGTAATGTCCTGAAACCGTGAGAAAGGACAAAATTATAAACATTTTTCAGAACTGGTTTGAGCAAGGAGGGCAATGAGGAGATGTTTGCCACCCCTCCAATGGACCAATTAGCGTGAATCTTGCCCCCAAAAAGGAAACATTTCTGTTTAGTAAGCTAGTATTAGGGTATAAGAGGACCTACTCTTAAGTAGGAGGAGCGCTGCTTTTTACATATTTTTTATTGAGCACTGGACGCTGACACTGGAGAAGCTGCTGTTATTTTTCATAGGCCTTTGTATTTTAATACGATTAATCTTTTACTCTTAATTCTGATTGAGAAAGAACGAGATTGTGGCAGAAAACCTGTATAGGTGGTCCGTCGAGGAGGCCTGTTTAGCGGGAAAGACAGTCAGTTTTTGGGAGTTCTATGCTGGGATCAGAATTTAACTGCTGTGACGAACTTTATTTTTCCATCTAAAACGGTGTGCATTGCAATTTCAATTTATTCCTTATAATGATAATAAATGTATTGAACTGATTAATAAAACTGAATTTATTTATGCTTATAAAATTTAGATAAACTATATTATAATTAAATTTATGAGTCTGTGGTTCTTTAGCTCAATAATAAATGTAAATGTTTAATAAGAGTTTAAAGTGATTGAGCTGGTCTTAATCACCATCAACTGATTCCTACTAGTTGGTCCATCGACCAATGAGCGGAATACCTCGAAGTTTGAGAATTATCATGTTGATTTAAAAAGGTATCCCGTCTCCTTCCAGCAAATCATTAACTTTTTCTCCTAAGTAAAGGCGGATGAGTTCCAGGGAATATATGAGAGAGTGAATGTTTATGCGGTGTTATGGGCCCCACCGTCATATTGGTATAGTTGTGAAGAGGAATGTTTTTCAACCTGGATGTCAATGCTTAGAGGAGGAGAAATTATTTTGATAGCGCTGGATCAGATTTCTTGGTAGCAGAGTTATGGTTACTATAGATTAGTTTGGTGATTATTTATTATTGTTTATTGATTATTTCATGTCTAACACCTCATGTTGAATTGTATTATGTAAATGTAAGTTGAAAAATTTGAATCTTCCGGGAAGTAGGAAGTGGACACGTGTGGCAAAAGAAGTCACATGGAATAGTGCATTGTCTGAATTTCACATTGGTGATAACACAGGTTGTGTTATGATAGGGAAAATTTCCGTATAAAAGGTGTATGAGTGAAATAGCAACTGGTTTTCTTGTGAAACTCTGGCCTTAATTCTCAGGAGCAGTGTAGTCTCCACATGTGTTTTATCCCCAGAGAAACGGGTTTACCCCTTGCTTGAAAGAAGGGTAAGGTAGAGGGAAATGCTACACTGTATTCTTGCGAAATTGAGTAAAACTGTCACTTTTGTTTAGCTAAATCAGACAATGGAAATGTGTTTTTAATGTCGTAACTAACCAAGAACAGTTGAAAATAAATTGCCGATACATTTTGTAAAGGAGGGGTCAGGAGCAGAACTGACGTCGACAAAGAGCCGCGCTGGAATTGGTCAGTGCACTGGTTATACTGAAGACGCCCTGATTGGTGCGTTGGTGTGAGACGCGCTAGGATAGGTTGGAAAAGCAGTGATGTAGAAGCTTCGGATTGGTGCGTTGGTGTGAAACGCGCTGTGATAGGTCCAAATAGCACATAGAGAAAAGAGTTGAGTTACGAGTTTTGAAAAAGGAAAAGAAATAGTGAAATATGGCTTATTATGAGTATGGTAGAGAGAAAACGTCGTGGATGGCGAAAATTAAGAACTTCTTTAAGAAAGACAAAAAGGTAGTGACTAGAGAGGGACAAGTAATTCCTCCGCCGAAAACACCAGCTTCGCATATGATGCTGAAATACGGTTATCATACTTGCATATGGTTAGAAAATTGGACCAAACATACTCAAAATGATGGAGTATTAGCCTTTCCAGAGAATGGTTCATTTAGCGTAGCTGTACTTCGGAATTTGAGAGAGAAAATGACGAAGCTTGAGCCTAAACCTAGACCAACACAGTTTGAAGCATTAAGTGAATGGGAAGATGAGATGTATGAACGAGAAAGTTACAGAGGAGTAAAGAATCATGATTTTGTTCCTGGAAGGCTGTGGGGAGTGAATCATGAGGACAGAATAAAGCGTTGGAGATATGCTAATATGACAGGAGGTTTGTTTCCAGCCTTTACAGTTGAACAGGAAGCAAGGAGAAAGTGTACAGAGAAAAGGAAACATATAGTTACCGAAAGATACGGGTATGGTGGTAGCGAGACAGAGGATGAATTGCTGGAAGATATTTTAAACCGAAACCCACCTCCATACCAACAGAATTCTGCGGTGGTGACACCTAATGCACCGCCAATGGAAACTGGGAGGAATAAAAGTCCAGAACGAAGATACGAAATAAATAGGTCAAAAGAACAGTTGAAAACCCCACAAAGTGAAAAGGTTGAAAGTGACAATGCAACCGAATTAGCAAAAACTACGAGAGAATTGACTGAGAAATTAAGAGAGTTAACAATGAATATGGAAGCTGTAACTGTACCAGTAACAATAGGTCCAGTAATACCAGTTTTTGAAAACCAGAAAATAGATGAACATTCTTTAGTTATTCCCATGAATTCAAATTTACAAAGAATGAAAAAAAGGATGGAATTAGAAAATGAGGGAGCAAGAAATTTGGTCAGTTCATATAGACCGAGCCCACCTACTAATTTGACAATAAATGAGAGTGAGTTAAGGAGGATTCCTATGGGAACTGAGTCTGCATCAGAAACACCTGAGAGGAGTAGAAATTGAGTGGAATTAAATAGTACACCTGTAGGTCCAACTCCAGATGAATTAAATGAATGGATGAAAACCCTGCAAAAGAAAGAGACAGAACCAAAACCACTAGACGTAATTAGGCTAAAAATAGATATGGAAGAGTTAATTTTAGGGACTATTGGTACAGAAAAATTCAGGATGATGAGATTATGTTTTTGTGCAAAAGCATTACATGGAGAGGTAGAAATTTTCATGACAAATTAGAAGAGACAGCGAATGAGCTAGGAGTAGAATTTGTAAAGGTGAGAAGTTTGCAGAAACCATATAGGGTAGATTTTTGTGAGAAAGATATAGAAAATTTGAACACATCAGGACGGTTAACCCAAATAAAATAATTGATTGTTTTGTTGAGAAAATGGGGTGATGTGGACAGATGGAGAAGCAGGTGGACTAAAAGGAATGAGAAAACGACCGATAAAGCGTCTTTGGCTTTTGCGGTGACAGACAAGGAACCAATTGTAAGGGAGTATCCGATGAGAGAAACTCCAGGAGGTAGTTATGTGCATGTCCCTTGGTCCAGACAAGATATACTGTCATTTACAAATGACTTCCCAAAATTAAGAGAAAAACCTGTGGAATGGTACAGACAAGTGGAAAGGTTTGTCAAAGTTTCAAAAGTGTTGTGGGTAGATTTGGATGGATTATTTGACATTGTAGTACCAGCTGATTTATGGACAGAGTGTAAAATTACCATCGATTGGCCAACTGTAGAATACCCAAGAGATGCAAAAACAGGAGCGCCAGGACCAGAAGTTATGAGGAAATATGACCAAGATATTACCTTTTTGAAAAATAAAATTCCACCCAAAGAAACTGATTGGGTAAAAATTGATAGAACTACGCAGGAGAGTAAGGAATTTGTACATGCCTATTATGAAAGGCTACTTCTGGTTTTCAAACAGTATAGTGGCTATGAGACTTTAAATGAAAAAGACATGAGTCATTTTGTATATAGATTTGTTTATGGGTTAAAGCCAGAAATAAGTGAAATGATCAAACAGCATATGATTTGCTGGCAAAACAGCACAGTAGATGAAGTGTTGAGGTATGCTAAATATTGCAGTGATGACATTGAGTGTAGACAACGTAAATTAAAAGAGAAAGCGATGTGGGCACAAGTGAAAGTTGCAGAAAAACAAGAAGCTCAACTGAATAATCAGGTTAATGAGGCAGGACAAACTAAATCCAAACCGAATATAGGTAAACGCAAAGGCCAAATGAGTATAGAAGAGGCAAAGAAAAAGTGGCCATGCCACAACTGCGGAAAGTTAGGGCATTGGAGAAACGAGTGTAAATTCCCTCCAAAAGCTAATGCGGAAAATCAATCATTAAATCCACAGGTGCAGAGTGAGGTGAGTTACCAACAGCTGCAGCAACCACAGGTAGTTACTCAGCAGAGTCAGGTGCCTCAACCACCACTTCCCAAGAGTGTAAATCCACAGAGATACAGTGCAGAGACAGGATTCTACGAGGGAGAGCAGGTAACACAATTGCCGCGCGCAGCTGCAATATCGCAGTATTGGTTACGACAGGATGGGAATGAGTCGGATGAAAGTTTATGACGGTGCCTAGGAGAGGAGGAAGAGTGTGTGCTTGGCGCAACTCTAGAGGTAGATCAAGCAGGTCCATTTGTGGATGGAGAAGTGAATGGTGCAAATGTAACATTCCTTGTGGACACTGGAGCTACTCGTTCTACTGTTAGATCAGTGGAAATTCCAAACCTTCCTCTCTCAGGTGAACATATCCAAGTCGTTGGTGTCTCAAACCAGCAAATTAAGGTGCCTCTTACCAAATTAGTAGAGGTAAAGATTGGACCATTCAGAGAAATGCACCGATTTGTGGTGTGTGATTGCAGTCCTGTGAATTTACTAGGACGCGATCTACTTTGCAAAATGAATTGCACCATCTATTGTACTCTGGATGGGATTGCATTTCAGACCCCCGATGAAGATGTACTGTATAAAATGACAATGGTAAATTTAGAGTCAGAAGTGAATGATTTATTTCCTGTGTTTGATGTAGAGAAAATCCCAATTGAGTTGAAAGAAACAGTAAAACAGGAGGTGTGGGATTTTACTGGCGAAGATATAGGGTTAATGAAAGGAGTAGACCCTGTTAAAATTTCTGTTAAAGAAGGCACAAGTTATCCAAATACTCCACAGTATAAATTGATGCCAGAAATAATTGAAGGAATAACACCTGTAATAAATAAAATGATTGAACAAGGAATTTGGAGAGAAATAATGAGCAGTCCATGTAATTCGCCTATAATGGGACTGAAAAAGCTGAACGGAACATATAGAATAGTACAAGATTTAAGAAAGGTCAATAAAATCGTTGTTCCTTGTTGTCCAATTGTACCAAACCCTGCTGTAATTCTGTATCAGATTCCACGTGAAGCGGAATGGTACACCGTCATTGATTTGTGCTATGCATTTTTCTCTATCCCATTACATTCAGATAGCCAGCCATTATTTGCATTCAGGTTCGGAGAGCATATTTTGGCATGGTGCCGAATTCCCCAGGGGTATACAGAAAGCCCCTCGATCTTTAATCAGATTCTAAAGAAATCATTGGAAGATTTAAAAATGCCCGAAAAATCTGTGATGGTTCAGTATATTGATGACCTATTGGTGGCATCAAAAACAAAAGAAGCATGTGTTACCGACACAATTGCTTTGCTGAATCATTTAGCAAAAGGAGGACATAAAGTATCCCCATCAAAATTACAGTTTTGTCAACAGGAGGTCCAATACTTAGGTCATAAGATTGAAAAGGGAGTGCGAAAAGTAACGACTGAGAGAATAAAAATAATTCAAGGAATGAGAGCTCCAATGACACAAAGAGAGGTAAGAATGTTCCTGGGAATGGTTGGATATTGTCGACAATGGATAAGTGGATTTTCATTAATTGCAAAACCATTACAGCGTTTGACAAAAAAGGATGTTAAAGATCCCTTTGAATTGAATGATGAAGAAATGAAGGCGTTTAGAGAATTAAAAACGAAACTATGTGAAGCTCCGGCACTGGGAATGCCTGACTATGAAAAAGATTTTGAGCTGTATTGTAGTGAGAGAGATGGGTGCGCGCTTTCAGTCTTAGTGCAAAGACATGGAAACATGAAAAGACCTATTGCATATTTTTCAGCTGTTTTAGACCCGGTAGCAAAAGCGTTGCCTGGATGTCTGAAAGCAGTAGCTGCTACTTGCGTGAGTCTGGAACAGAGTGAAGGCATTGTGATGGGTTATCCATTGAGAGTATATGTTCTAGGGGTGGGCGGAATTTGCGGAGTTGCGTTCCGCAAAATTCCGCGAAACGGCAAGAAATCTCCACGAGCACGCGGAATTTCGCGTGCTCGCGGAGATTTTGCTGCGCCCGTTTATATCTGTAAGTGCTTCCTGTTTAGGTTTAATTTTTGTGACAGGAGCATCGTAGCATCGTGCCAGAATGAATCCTGCCCTGCATATTAATCCACGAAGATGCCACCGTTTTGTGCACTACCTCTACTCAACTGGAGTACTTTCTACTGGCTAATCAGTAAGTGCTACCTCGTTGGGTAAATGTATAGTGCCTTTCCTACACTGCAGCTGCGTAAAGGACCAGAAGAATTGTCTCCAGTGACCTCGTGTGTCTGTAACTTTGCCACCGCGCCGGATATTATAGATAGATATTATAGATAGATATTATGAGCCTTCTTGGACATATCAAGAATTATCAGTGCAGTGCCAGAGACCACGTAAAAGACCTGCACAATTGGATTTCTCAGGTAGTGAATGATACCAAATACCAAAAATTAACCGCTGCAAAAGAGGCTACATTCCTGATTGACTCATACTTCGTGTTTTTTTCTTCAAAATAAATGCCCACCATTTATTTTTCTGGAATATGGTGCATTTTCTCATAGTTTAGTAACTTCCTTTTGAGAGAGATTGTGATTATTTATGTGTGATGTGGAGCAGATATTTTGACACTAATTCATGATATGCTGTTTGATCCAAAAACTGAGACACTGACTGGATATTGAAGCTCTCTACAGAAACATCACAACTAAGCAAAAATGCTGCTTGAGCAACATTAGTTATGTAAAATTCTATTGAGACCTGTAATTAGTGTGGGTCATGAAGAAAACATGTAATAATTAGTCTAAATCAGTATAATAATTAAGTGGAATCGTCCAATTATCATAGAACGGGCCACAGAAAAATTCTGAAGAAGTTTGGTAACGTCTGTTTCCATTACAGCTTTACTTGAGGGGTTTGATACAAACAGCAACAAAGACTTCACCCACACACAATGCACATACAACATATATAACATCATACTCAAACACCATAAGTTAAACAAGCAAGGCAACCGAAAGAGAGGCCTCGGTACTGTTCCTCAGAGTCCATTACAACGAGAAACATACACTGTTTTCACAAGATAGGACTCGCCCAGGGTACAGTCGACTTCCATTGTAATAAATAATCAGGACACGTCGTGGGTCACAATCTCTTGCTAGCAGTGTTGATAAAATGAAAAACAGTAATTAACACCTATCTGCATATTATAAATCCCACCAGCCATCTGAGAAATACTCGTATGACCTACGAATCAATCAATGGACGACATGTATATAGTACCCTTAGTCAAAAAGCGGGGGCTAACAAATTCAAACATTCCACGAGCTTGTTCTACGAAGCAAGGTCTATCGAATTAAACACTGTATGTAAAAGTTACATCAATTAATCCACCATATATCATGCATGGAATACCCATTGACAATTGCTGGACTGGATATTAAGTATTATCCGACATTTTTGGGTCGCAGATATAGGCGCCGGGGTCCTTTGAGTAATCTGTCCATCATAGTGGGGAAAGGGCGGGAAGACGTTGCATACCACTAGTGTATGCGGGGCAAAACGGGCGGGGCATCCATGCGAGTTCACATGCATCTTGTTTATAAAGGGTCAGAGCATGATCTGAGCAGCAGATGAGGAGAAAGAACCTCCTGGCCACTGGACCTACACGGGGATTGTGCTCGAGAAAATCAAGGATGCAAAGACCTCCATCAGGGATTACAGCTAATGTTTGGTGGTAGATCTGGGCAGAAAGCACTCCTGCTTAGCCTCGACCTTGCTCACGAATTTTTTGTGCTGATTAATGCGTTACAGAATTTGAGCTTCAACTCGGGCACCTGCTTTAATTAAATCTGTAAGTGCTTCATGCACCCGAATTCCGTTCCGCCGCGGATCGCGGTAGTTTCGACATTTCCGCGTTCCGCGCGGAACGCGGAAATGCCGAAATTTCGCAAGTTCCGCGAGCGGAACGGAATTTGCCACCCACCCCTAATATGTTCCTCATTCTGTGGAAATTCTTTTGACTAGAACCAAAACTCAATACATGACACATAGTCGGCTGACTAGGTATGAAAAAGTGATTTTAAGTGTAGACAATGTAACCATTGACAGATGCACAAATGTAAATCCTTCGACATCATTGCCGGATGAAGAGAGTATGATAGATATGGATGAAGTTGACCATGATTGCTTGAATGTACTCGAGTATTGTACAAAACCAAGGCTGGACATCAGAGATGAGCCTTTAAAAGAATCAGATTATGTATTGTTTGTGGATGGCTCATGCTTGAGAATGAGTGAAGGAGTTTTGAGTGCAGCGTATGCAGTATGCACAGTAGCTGCCATAATGGAAGCATCTTGTTTGAGAGGAATACGTTCTGCCCAAGTGGCTGAACTAGTTGCTTTAATTCAGGCATGCAAATTGGGAAAGAATGTCCGAATCACAGTAATCACGGATAGCCAATATGGCTTCGGAGTGGTTCATGATTTTGGGCAGATCTGGTCCCGAAGAGGTTTCTTGACATCTGCAGGGACCCCAATTAGAAATGGTGAGTTTGTGAAAAAGTTGCTTGAGGCGATACAGCTGCCTAAACAGATTGCGGTGGTGAAGTTCAATGCACACAAAAATGGGGAAGACTGCATAACTGTGGGCAACAAATTTGCTGACGAAATAGCTCAGTATTGTGCCAAAAATGTAGTCTCATTAAACAGAGGCAGGGAAAGAGAGCATGTTTTGTGTCCTTTGCTTTTTACTAACCCTGTCGAGACATGGGATGAGGTGAGACAATTACAGGAAGCAGCAGATGATGAAGAAAAAGACAGCTGGATAAAAGCAGGACGCAGGAAAAGGGAGGAAAACGATGTTTGGGTTTACAGAGACGAAAGACCAGTTATGCCTGATAGCATGATTTCTGACATGGTACGGATGTACCATGGACAAGCTCATATTGGAAGGGATGCAATGATCAGACTTTTTAGACAAACCTGGTATAACCCAAAATTCAGAACCATAGCTGAGAGTCTTTGTCAAAGATGTCTTATCTGCCAACAGATAAACACAGGAAGGAAGACAGTAGTGAGTCTAGGTACAATAGGACGAGAGGGAGGTCCTTTCACGAGAATGCAGATGGATTTTATAGAAATGCCCCCAAGCAATAGACTAAGATATGTTCTTGTAGTCGTCTGTTTGTTTTCCCGTTGGGTGGAAGCCTACCCGACCTGAAGGATTGATGGAATTACAGTAGCAAAACTCATGCTGAGAGAATTCATTCCAAGGTATGGTTTTCCAGTAACAATTGAAACAGATAGAGGAACACATTTTCAGAACGAATTAATTCAATTGATATGTGAAGCACTTGGTATTAAACAGAAACTGCATTGTGCATACAGACCAGAGGCTTCTGGAGTAGTAGAGCAAGTGAATGGAACGATAAAGAACAGGTTAGGAAAAATGTGTCAAGCCACAGGACTCAAATGGCCGGATGCTCTGCCATTGGTCTTAATGACTATCAGAAGCATACCAGAAAGAAAGACAGGTCTGAGTCCCCACGAAATAATCATGGGACGAGCAATGAGACAAGCACATGTACCTGTCAACAAACTGCTGACTATAACAGATGATCTCGTGTTGGATTATTGCAAAGGATTAGCTGATGTGGTAAGGTTCTGTGTTTCATCAGGTTGGACCGGATGCGAACACTCTTGAAAGAAAACCAGCTCATGATTTCAATCCAGGAGACTGGGTCTGCATAAAAGTCAACAGGAGAAGAAACTGTTTGGTTCCCCGCTGGGACCAACCACGACAAGTGATCCTGGTGACAACAACTGCAGTCAAATGTGCAGGAGTGAAACACTGGGTGCATGCCAGCCACACCATCAGAGTTCCAGATCCTGAAGCTCGACCTGTAAGTCGACATCTGGAAATATCTGATACCAGTTCAGCATCCGATGCAGAAGAAGAAACGAATAGGGTTCCAGAACTTGAAGATCGACCTGTAAGTCGACATCTGGAAGATCCAAGTACAAGTTCAACAACAGGAGGAGAAAATGAAATAGCAAAGGTTCCAGAACTTGAAGATCGACCTGTAAGTCGACATCTGGAAATATCAGACACCAGTGCAGCATCTGATACAGATCACTCAGATTGTGATGAAAATCTGAAAAAGGACTGGAAAATTGATATCATAAACGAAGAAACTGAGCAAAGAGACAGCAATAGTGAGCAACCAAGTACAAGCTATGGTAAAGATCCTTCAGAAATTATTCAAATAGATGAAGAAGGGATAGTTTCAAATAGAGAGATAGAAGAATCGGAAGAACCCCGAGGAGCAATAGGGACAGACCGGCGAATAAAGGAACAGGGAAATATAGAAACAGATAGAGAGATCGACGCGAATTCGGAAGAACCTCGAGGAGGGACAGAAGTAGGTGATCAAAGAAGAAAAACACAAGAAGGATCAGAACTAGATGAAGGAAGTGAAATCATAAAGTTCAAGATAAGAGGCAATAAAGAAAGGTCTGAAACAGAATCAGAAGAGAGTGGAGAAGAAAGAAAACAGAAATTAGAATCAAGAAAGAGAACTTGGAGAGCAGAAAGAGAAGAAAAAGAAAGTGAACCAAAAAGGCAGAGAAAAGGAGATAATTGGCCCCACGAAGTTAAGAGATTGAGATACAAGATCATAAACCTAAATAGAAATAATGCAGAACAAGTAAATGAAATAACAAGTCAAAAGGAACAAGAAAAACAAGGTGGAAAACAATTGCAGAAAACAAAGAGTAAAGAAAGCAAATCTGAAATATAAATCACGTGAATGGCTATACATTGCGTTGACTGATATCAAAGAAGAAGAAAACACTCACGAGAACCCTGAACAAAGCTACAACCTAATGGGTGAAAGTGAAGTGCAACAAGTTTAAAGAAATTAGAAAGAAATTTCTACCGGACTGGACAAAACCCCGAATAAGACAAGAAAGAGTTCTGAAAAGAACTAAAGAAAGTACCAAATGAGACAAAGTGAGAACGTAGGGTGGCTAAGACATCATTTCTGAGGTGTGGTGACACATTTTCTGTACATATTATATATATATAGACAATAGAACAAGTTGGTAGATACTAAAAATAGAACATGTAGATGTGAGTTCTTACGTAGATGGTGTAAGATGTGCTTCTTTTGTACAGGGTTATTAATGTTCGTATGGTTTATCTTAGCAATCACCATTCCAATTAGATTAGCTGTAGAAGAAACATCCATATTAGAGAATAACACAAAGGAGGATAAAGAAGCTAACCTGCAGAAAACAGCCATATTAAAAGGTAGTGCAGAATTACATAAAGATAGATCAATAACTGATTTTTCTAAAAATGTTTTCACAAAATTATTATATGAATATGTAGAAACAATGGATGTGAGAGATTGTTATGCTTGTATGCAATTGCCTGCATCTGTTGCAGAAGGTGTGACCTACCATCACCTTCCCTTGACGTATGGAATAACATGTGGTGTTTTAGCTAGTCTATTTTATAGAACAGGAAGGTTAGAATATTATTATACTGACATAGATAAGATTTTTGCAAAGATTCCTATAATATCTGAATTGAACAAGGTGAAAGAGGCAAGGATATTTGGAGAATTTTTCTTAGAAAATAAAGTTTTGACATTAGATGACATAGTTAAACACAACCTTACCTGTGAGTTAAGGAAGGAGGAAAAGGTGTTTTTAGAAATGGTTGAAAACAGAAGAGTAAAATTTCAAAGAAAAGTGTTAGAAGAAGAGACAAAAACACCTCTTTGGGCATTTGAAGAAGAAAATAATGATAAGAAAAGGACAAATGCAGCTATGACTTTGGATTGGCCCCAACAAGGAGAGTTGTGTATTAGTAGAAATAGAACAAGGTATGATAACTATTTCGTGGGTTCCAGTGATTGCCAAGACAATTATAAAATTTTAGGAGGTTGGAGATTCAAAGGGGGAAAAGATCCAATATTTCCAGGGATCTATTATATTTGCGGAAACAGAGCTTATTACAGGTTGCCGGACCATTGGTATGGGTCGTGCTACTTAGGCCTGGTCTTTCCAAAGATTTTTCATGTAGATAGAGAAAAAAAAGGAACACACGAAATGGGTAAGACATTCACACGTAGAAAAAGGGAAAGTTTTTCAGAAATAGTGGGTGATATTTTTGGAGCATTGATACCAGCAGTGGGAATATCTTTGAATGCATTTAAAATTCGGAAGTTATCCACAGTAGTAGATTGTTTATCTACAGATACTGCTGGAGGGTTCTTGATGGTAAATACCGAAATGGTTGCCAAGAGAGCTATTGTGATGTAAAATCGACTTGCCCTTGACATTCTTTTGGCAAAAGAGGGTGGAGTCTGTGGAATGCTGAAAGTCCAACATTGTTGAACTTACATTCCAGATAAAAGTGAAAATATACAAAAGTATATAAAGAATATTACAAATTTGCACAAAGAACTTGTTGGAGGTTGAAAATGCCTGGGAGAAACTTGGTAAGAGTTTTTCCTCAGTATCAAAATGGTTTACTAAAATAAGCAGTTTCATTATAGGGAAAGTTATAATATCAACAACAGTAATAATCTTAGTAGTATTATTTGTGAAAATTGTTATTATATGTATCAAAAGGTGAAAATGACAAAACAAAATAAAAAGAGAAAATAAGATAAATAAAGAAAGAGAAAGAGAATTAGGTGAAATAGAACTGGAAGAACTAAAAGAAAGCATGTATAAGAAAACAAAAAGACAAGATGAAAGGGATACAGTTGTGTAAAACTAACAAGAAGCAAATGGACAAGAAATATGCTATCTGACAAATTTGTGTAACATGGGTTTTTGTGGTGATATTAAAAATCACCAAAGCGGGGAGTTGATGGAGCAAGGTAAACGAGAAAATTTTGAACCCCCTAATATTAACGTTAATAATTAATACAATTGTTCGTTTTAATAAATAACCAACACCTTATGTTTTCTTTATAAGTGTTCTTGGTAACATGCAGTATCTGTGCAAACTAATCTACTTACAGTTGTTAACGTAAATAATGATAACATAATGATTTGCGTACAAATTAGAATAATATTGCATGATTTGTGCTACGTAGTAAATTGTATGGTGGCAAAAGAAAGCGGTTGGTAAGTAAGAAATAGCTTTATATGTCGCTTTTGCTAGGTAACACCTAACTGGGGTACGTAGAATGACGGGAGGGAAACGAAAAGGCTTATTTTCTTTATTCTTAACTATTATCTGTTTGTTTCTATGATAGTTCGTTCAAGCCTACTAGGCCGTGCTGTAAAAATGGCTGCCGAGGCAAATAAGCTTAAAAGCGCAAGCGCAAGATGGCTTCCAAGCGGAAGAAAAAGCTGCAAACAAATACATCACGTGGGTGTTTCCAAAGCCCAGGATGGAAGAGGGATCAAGGTTGTGATGACCTTTTTACCCAAACGTGTGCCAAGGGGGACTCAGCGAAAGAGTGTGAGAACCAGAAGAGTATTTGTGAATTGACAATGAACTGTTTAAAATAAAGTAACAGAAAGAAGATACAAAGAAAGACTGTCAATCGGATTGGTAATGTCCTGAAACCGTGAGAAAGGACAAAATTATAAACATTTTTCGGAACTGGTTTGAGAAAGGAGGGCAATGAGGAGATGTTTGCCACCCCTCCAATGGACCAATTAGCGTGAATCTCGCCCCCAAAAATGAAACATTTCTGTTTAGTAAGCTAGTATTAGGGTATAAGAGGACCTACTCTTAAGTAGGGGGAGCGCTGCTTTTTACATATTTTTTATTGAGCACTGGACGCTGACGCTGGAGAAGCTGCTGTTATTTTTCATAGGCCTTTATATTTTAATACGATTAATCTTTTACTCTTAATTCTGATTGAGAAAGAACGAGATTGTGGTGGAAAACCTCTATAGGTGGTCTGTCGAGGAGGCCTGTTTAGCGGGACAGACAGTCAGTTTTTGGGAGTTCAATGCTGGGATCTGAATTTAACTGCTGTGACGAACTTTAGTTTTCCATCTAAATGGGTATGCATTGCAATTTCAATTTATTCCTTATAATGATAATAAATGTATTGAACTGATTAATAAAACTGAATTTATTTATGCTTATAAAATTTAGATAAACTATATTATAATTAAATGTATGAGTCTGTGGTTCTTTAGCTCAATAATAAATGTAAATGTTTAATAAGAGTTTAAAGTGATTGAGCTGGTCTTAATCACCATAAACTGATTCCTACTAGTTGGTCCATCGACCAATGAGCGGAATACCTCGAAGTTTGAGAATTATCATGTTGATTTAAAAAGGTATCCCGTCTCCTTCCAGCAAATCATTAACTTTTTCTCCTAAGTAAAGGCGGATGAGTTCCAGGGAATATTTGAGAGAGTGAATGTTTATGCGGTGTTATGGGCCCCACCGTCATATTGGTATAGTTGTGAAGAGAAATGTTTTTCAACCTGGATGTCAATGCTTAGAGGAGGAGAAATTATATTGATAGCCTGGATCAAAACGTACATAATGTATCTCTATGCTTGCTGAAGTTAGTCCCTCTGCAGCACTCCTAAGCGAATGGGCAGACTGGGCTCCACTCTGAGTGTACCTGAATAAATAGATATTGGTTTATATGCTCTACTGTCTGACTGACTCTTCATTTGGTATGGAAGGCTGAGAGGTGGTCGTGAGTGACCCGGGTGACCCTTGTCGGGCAACTTCCTTCAATTGGCGCCCGAACAGGGACTCCTTCGGGTGAGTGACCCATCCCCTTCCGCAGATGGGGGGAGGTCGAGGCCATCGTCGGGTTGGAATGATAGTTCAGGGATCCCTGTATGAGGAGCATTTATTGCTCGCAGCAGCCCCTTCCGTCCTGCCGGACGGTGCCTCGCCTAGCTGTCATCCCGACTGGAGTCCTAAACGGCAAAACCCTTGGATCTGACCGTTTGGTCTGAAGAGTCGGCAGTGGAGAATTAGTTCGCTTGACCTGCATATATCAGGTGAGTTTGTTTTGGTTCTTTGTGGATATGGTACCACTTTGGTTTGAATTTGGTACGGTCTGAGGACCGTCTTTGGGATAAAAGCATTTGCAATTGCTTTGCCTGGCATAAATAGTGAACTTGTTTTCTTTTGAGAATGCCCGGTATCAGTAAACTGTTTTCTTTGTGCTGTCGCTGTTGTTCTGCAGATGCTCGATTGAAAGAAGCTCAGCCGGCGCCTCCAGAAGGCACTCCTAATTTTGATATGTATGTGAGGCATGGTCTTGGCCCTATTATGTTTAGTACATAATGGCACAAATATACAAGGGACAGTGCTGAGTTGCAGCGGCCGCTGACGGGCACTTTCGCTGAACAAAAGATTGGGTATTTACAGGAACAGTTATTTAAAAGACGAAGTAGACAGTCTATGTTTGATTCTCTCAGAATGTGGCAGAAAGCAGCTAGGCAGAGACAATTGAAGACGGAGAAGGAGGCGCGGAAAGGGAAGATGCAGACACTGACTCAGAAAGCTGTAGCATATGACAGAGAGAAACAGGAGAAGGGAGCTGAATGTGAAGATAGGAGATTTCGATTGCATGTTCATAAATCGTATTTGGCTCAGAAGGAAACTGATACTTTTGTGGAAGAATTGTTAGCAGCCATCCCCTGCCCCCATATGCCCCGCAAAATATACATCTAACTGTCCCTGTACCATCACAGCCGCCTGTTACAGCTGTTCCCACTGTCACTGTATCTACTGCTGTTGTCTCGACGGCTGTGGCTTCGGCTCCTCCTCCTCCTTCTTTGCCTTCACCATCTGTGGCAACTGTGACTGTTAGCACACCGAGCACACCTATTATTTTGGCATCCCTATCTCCAGCTCTCTCTTCCCCGGCGCACCCGCCTGCGACTATCCTACCCATTGCTTCTGTTGCTTCTCCATCTTTGATGATTCATTTCCCAGCATTATTGGGTGCTGAGACGCCAACACATGAATTTGAGGATAGAGATTTGACAAAATGTAAGGAGCGTATTGGGCCCTTTTGTACAGTCTGCGGTGAGGGATGAGGAGAAGAAAGTTGTAGCTAATCAGGCTGCACAGTGGGGTCGTAATCCTATTTACAGTGTGGAGGATGTTTGGGGTGTGATGAAAGATTATGAGTCTTTTGTACAGCAGCATGCTCTTAAACATATGTCCTCTACGATGATTGGCCTTTGGCAACAACATTTTGGGGACGACGCGCCACAAATTTTATTCGATATTAGAGATCGCGTGTATGCAAGTGGGTTGGACCCAGGCCAGGTTTTTGGGAACATTACCACGTTGGTTGACTATAGGGGCAGGTTGCATGAGAAGAGTCCTACCATGGTATCTCAGTTTCCAATGCGAGAGGTTCATCCCTTATATCACCCAGAGATACCAGAGTTAACGGATCAGCGCAGTAATGTTACTCGAACAGGTGTAGCGGCCCATTTTCAGGAAGAATGGTTGTATACTCCGTGGAAGAGGAGTGAGGTTTTATCACTTAAAGCTCATTTGCCTGACCCTAGGAAAAATTCTGCTGCTTATTATAAAGAACTGACTGAGGCTGCATCTTCTACTGTAATGACTCTTGCTGACATTGTGCTGTTCTTTGGTCTTCTTGTTCCGGTTGATATTTGGAGACAGGTTCATACTCAAGACCATGTTGCGGAGCTGGGTGGTACATGGGATGTGATTAAAGGATGGGATCAGGAACGAAAGCCAGGTGATAAGTCCCGAGCCGAGATACTTGCCTTGCCAGGTCGCATTATCACATATATGCATTCTCTTATTCCGCCGAAGAAAGTAAGTTGGGACAAGTTGATGGCTGGTCAACAGAAGAAGGATGAAAGTGTGTCTGATTTTTTCACTCGGTTTGAAGATACGTTTTTGGATTATAGTGGGCAGGATATGTCTATTGAGGGTGGTGTTCGGTTGTTTGTTGATAGGTTTGTTACTAACTTACTTCGTGAAATTGCGACTCGTTTGAAGGCGTTTGAGAGTACCTGGACCACCTCTTACCCCTCTGTTATTCTGAATATGGCTCAAGATTATGAGCATCGTGATCAGGAAGAGAAAGAAAAGATCGATAAAAAGAATAAGGATTTAAAGACAAAGGTACTGTTGCAGCAAGCGTTTAGAGGCAATGGTAGAGAACATGGTGGTCCTGCCAGGCACCTGCCTCGCACTAGCAGACAGTCGACCACAACACCTTTGGGGCCGAATCAATGTGCATATTGTAAGGAGGAGGGCCATTGGCATAGCGAGTGTCCAGTTCTTTTGCAAAAGGTGGCGGTCCCAAGAGGACGAGGTTCTCGTGGACGGGGTCGTGGAGCTGTTGGGGATGATAGCGCTCAGAATGCTGCAGCCTCACAGGGTCGTTCTGATAACAATTAATTTGATGACCCCCGCAATGGCCAGTACTACCATGATGACTATGATATGGATGAAGCGACAGGAATGTCTTACAGCTAGGACAGCCAGGGACAGAGTGAGGGACAAATTCCGATACCTGTAGACCAGCGTGGTACTTATGTAACAGCGGAACTCCAAGGGTCGACTAAGGAATTTTTGGTGGACCCAGGTGCGACAAAAAGTTCTGTTTCTCGAAATATGGTCCCTGGGGTGGCTCTGTCTTGCCATAATAATGTTTTGGTAGGTTTTTCAGTTGTACCGGATGTGAGCCCCATTTCAAGACATCTTGCATTGACTATTGGTCCTTTCACTGTGGAGTCTCCATTTTTTTGCTGACATCTAATTGTGGTGAGAATTTGATGGGTTTGGATTTGTTGAAGAAATTGCATGCCACTATTTATTTTTCCCCGGCAGGTGTCTATATGACAATGGGCCCAGATGTAGTAGGTGTTAAAAAGTGTTTGCCCAAGGATGCGCCTCTTCCTGTTGAATTTGCTGAGGTGCTACCCACTTTGTGGGTGACAGGTGATACAGATGTAGGGCTGTTGCATATACCACCGGTTTCGATACAGGTCAAAGACAATGCTATTTTGCCTCGTATTCCTCAGTATAAAATACCACAGGAAGGAGAGCGATCCTTATTGCAAATTATTCAGGGCTTGATCAAGAAAGGAGTGGTTGAAGAGACGTCTGCCAATATTTGTAATAGTCCCATTCTTCCGATTCTCAAACGGGCACCCTGATGATCAGGAAGATGTTTACCGTTTTGTGATTGACTTGCGCGAAGTTAATAAAATAGTGGTTCCCCAGTTTCCAGTGGTCCCAGATATTACCACACTTTTGACAATGATTCCTTGCATCGCTAAATTCTTTTCTGTCATTGATTTGAAAAATGCATTCTTCAGTATTCCTATCCATCCAGATAGCAGATATCTGTTTGGATTCACCCTAGCTGGTAGGAGCTTTATGTTCTGTCGATCTCCTCAGGGCTATACAGAGAGTCCGAGTATTTATAGCCAAGCATTGAAAGGTCAGTTGGATACCTTGTTGCTTCCTGCAGGTAATGTATTGGTGCAGTTTGTTGATGACCTCCTCATTGCTTCTGATACTGAACAAGGTTGTAAAGATAATACAGTTAAGTTATTGCTCCAATTAGCTCATCATGGACATAAGGTTTCCCTTTCTAAATTTCAGTATTGTGGACATGAGGTCACCTATTTAGGTCACCTACTGTCGAAGGAGGGTAGGCGGTTGACCCCTGAGCGTATCAGTATGATTGTTAACACCTTAACCGCGGCGGCAATTCCGCCGCGGTGCGGGGCGTTCCATTAAGTGGACGGGGCCGCGTCGGCCAACGGACGTGCGCAGCACTACGGAGGTAGTGCTCGCGACGGCTGTTGGCCGACGGGCACAACGAAGGGGTTAGAATGTCCATTCCACAGACTCAGAAAGATGTGCGCGCTTTTATAGGTATCACTTCCTACTGTCGCCAGTGGATACCTAGATACTCCCTACTAATTAAACCTTTGCTTGCACTAACAACTAAAGAAGTGCATGAGCCTTTGCCTTGGATGCCGGAATGTCAGCAGTCTTTTGAGCAATTGAAAACTGCGCTTTGTTCGGCTCCCATGCTTGGTAAACCTAATTACAGCAAGCCATTTGTGTTATACGTACATGAGATGGCTAGCTGTGCGTTTGCTGTCCTAACACAAAAATTTGGGGTAAGCAACGACCGTGTGCTTATTTCTTTGCTGTGCTCGATCCTGTCGTGAGAGCCCTCCTGAGTTTTCTAAGAGCGGTCGCGGCTGTGGCCACTTCAATCAGACAATCGGCTGGACTCGTACTTGATACTCATCTCACAGTTATGGTACCCCATGCTGTGGATACACTTCTGAATAAGACAAAGACACAGCACCTCACCAGTGCACGTCTTACTGGCTATGAATTGACATTGTTTGCTAAACATATCACGATAAAAAGATGTGCTACTCTGAATCCAGCCACGTTACTACCCCTCCCTTCCAAGAGTGATGAGGTCGACAAACATGACTGTATCTTCCGGACGGAAGAAGAGACGAAAGGACGGGTAGACTTGACTGACGTTCCCTTATCTGACCCACAAGGGGAACTGTATGTTGATGGCTCTTGTTTCAAATTACCAGATGTCACTACAACTGCGGCCTATGCAATTACCACACTGCGCCAGTAGTAGAGACATCACAAGTCCCTTATCAGTCGGCTCAAGCTGCTGAGCTTGCTGCCCTTATTCGAGCTTGCGAATTGAGTGAGGGGCTGGTTGTCAATATCTATACTGACAGCCAGTGTGCCTTTGGGGTCGCGCATAATTTTGGGCGACTCTGGGCTGAGAGAGGGTTCCTTACTTCCCATGGCCCAAAAATTCAACATGGACACCATATATTGAGGGTTTTGTCTGCTTTGACACTCCCCAAGAAAGTGGTAATTGTGAAGTGTAGCGCCCACCGGAAGGCTACTGATGATGTAGGTAAAGGAAATGCTTTTGCAGATCAGACAGCTAATGAGACGGCCCGGACGAAGATGAAAAGAATGTTTGTAGCAGGTCTAGCTTGATGGGGTTGTCATGTTTGAAGACACACTTGAGAATGTAAAAGAGATACAAAGCGAAGCCACAGTAGAAGAGTTAGCAGTTTGGCTGGAAAGTACAGCACAAGTGAACGATGAGGGTTGTTGGAGTGATAACTCAGGGAAGCAGAGATGGATGTTGCCCGATGCATATGTTCTCCCTGTAGTTACGATGGCCCATGGTCCAGCCCATATTAGTGCTAAGGGTATTTGCAAGTTATTGGACCCTGTATGGCAGAATGACAATATCCCTAAGACAGCTGCACATTTAGTGAAGTACTGTATGGTGTGCATGATGCACTATCCTGGAAAGGGAACCCCTACACCGCCTGGTGATTTTGCACCGCCCACTTTTCCTTTTGAAGTCTTTCAAATGGACTATATTGAACTAGAGAGATGCAATAATTTGAAGTATGTTTTGGTGGTTGTCTGTGCATTTAGTAAATGGTTTGAGGCTTATCCCACTAAACACAATACAGCCATTACGACTGCAAAGGTACTCCTGAAGGAGTTCCTTCCTCGTTACGGCTTGCCCAGATTGATTTGGAGCGATAACGGAAGTAATTTTAATGCAAAAGTGATCCAATTGATTTGTGATGGTTTACACATAAAGCAAAAGTTCCATGCTGCCAATCATCCACAGTCAGCAGGTTTGGTTGAGAATACAATGCTACTCTCAAGCTCAAACTGGCATAAATTCAGGAGACCACAGGGTTAAAGTGGCCAGATGCTTTACCGTTAGCTCTTTTGTCAACTAGAACGACAGCACATTCTAGGACAGGATTGTCACCGTATGAGGTCGTGTTCGGGCGCCCGGCAAATGTCTGGGGCGTCCCACTACCTCTTCGGTTCTCTGATATTGAGTACCCTGTATTGTTGGATTATCTTGCCCAGTTAACAGAAAGTTTACGTTCTATCCACCAACAAGTCCGGGATTCCCTGCCTTCCACACCAGAGGGACAAGCTCCACTACTGGTTTTCCAACGTATTGATGGACAATAGGAGCCTGTACCAGTGAGGCTCTGATGGACACTGGGAGATTGCATACTTCCTTGTATTTTGCCCTCATTTCATCATTCGGTATGCATCCCTTTGGTAGAATGATTGCTGAGGAAGAGCAGCCAGTGATTCATGTTGTCCAGCACAATGCAGTGTGGACCCGTAACAAAAGTTATCATGTATTGCCCTTGTGATTTTGCCGTTGATCATGTTATGTGGGGTATCATGGGTTTTGGAAAGATCAAAGTGTACCTTTACATAGTAAGGATAAGTTTGTTCCTCAAGTCCGAAAGAAAAGAACGGCCCCAAGCAGTGTGTTTCTAGATACACACAAGAGGTTCTTTGGAGAAGGGACTGCTTGTTACCCCACTGAATCTGTCACTAGTCTATGGACAGCCTATCCATTGTCAATTGTCAATTATACCTATACTCGGCCCCTTGGCTTCGTAGAAGTGCAAGGAGTATTTGGGTTTGGCTATCCAGGACCTTGTCTATATCATAGAAAGCCACGAGGCATGGGTTATCCGGGGTGTGACAACAATACTTATTGCGACAACTTCTATATGGAAAGCCAGAATGTAACCCTGGTGGGTTACCTGTATAAGGAATTGACAGTTCCTCGAGAAGCTGGTTGTTACCCTGCTTGTTGTCCAATTATCAATTTTACTGACACTATATTGTATGTCAATTGTTCAGGGATAGTATGGCGTAAGGGCACGTACTCTTTGGTAAATACAAAGGACCCCAGTACCTTTGGGAGGAATTCCAGGTATTCTGCAATAGATTATAATAGACCGGTGTATGCACACCCAGGGTTTTTCTTTTTGTCTAATGGGACTTATTCGAATGTCCATAATGGGACAGATGATGTGGCACTTGGGATGGTACTGCCTTTGGGTGTACCTTGCAAACATGCGAAGCCTAAAGTAAGATGGGTTAAAAGGACATTGACCAAAGAGTTCTGTGAAGGAGTGACAGATCTCAAAGTCAATAATTATAATAATGGTATTACTTTTGGATACATTCTTTCCTCCATATTTACATTTGGTGGTACTGCTATGACCAGGGGTGAGAAAGCTAGAGAATATTTCGGATGTAAGCTGCAAATATTGTCTAAATCCACAGTAGCAGCTTTGCGTGACATCACCACCCCATTGGAAAGTATGCAAATATACTCCGAGCAGACTAGATATGCAGTCGATTTCATCCTAGCTAAGAGTGGTGGTGTGTGCGCGGTAGGGGGAGACCAGTGTGTAGTCGGGATCACAAATATGGAAAAGAATATTACCCAACACATTTTAGACATCTTAGAAAATTAACGAAATGGAAAGTGGGAACTGGAGTTGGTCTCTTTTTGGCAGCTGGGGTTGGATTCTTGAAAAGGTGATTCAGTTCATTGTGATCTTGGTCTCTTGCTGTGTCCTTGTTCAATGCTTGCCCTTCTGTTGTTCTTATTGCACCACTCTTCTCACTCCTAAGAGGAAAATATCAATTCATGACACCAATGCTGCAATTATGGTTCAAAAGGAGATCGATGACCTCATGCAGATAGATAAGGGCATTTTCGAGACTTCTTCCTCCTTACGGTCTCTTTTCCTGATGTTGACAATATGGAGTGTTTCTAAGAAGTTTACTTATGACTTCCTGTTTTATAGTTTTATATGCTCTTTGCTATTACTCAAAAATGTTTAGCTCATGCTAAAAGGAGAGTCTGTTAGAATAGAAAAATTCATGTTTGCGCATTGTTCTATGTATGTTAGCATTTACGGCGCCATTTTCTACGTCGGCGCCATTTTGAGTTATAATCTAAACTTATTCTTCGCTATTTCTGAGAAAAGGCCTCTGTTGAGTTGTGTTTCTCCAAGGTTAAGTTTTGCTCCACTAATAAATACACTGTTCTTATTAGCGCATACCTTTCCCTTTAGATAGAGGCCTTCTCCCACTTGACTAGTGGCGGGCACGGGCAGAGCGACCTTGAGTAGTAGATAGTGTGTGCCCGGCCTCAGAATCAAAACTTATTTTCTGTACGTCACTGTTTGCTACATCTGCTTGGAAAAATCCACAGTGGGCGTGTCTTCATTGGTTTTGAAACCTACATAATGTATCTTTATGCTTGCTGAAGTTAGTCCCTCTGCAGCACTCCTAAGCAACTGGGCAGACTGGGCTCCACTCTGAGTGCACCTGAATAAATACATATTGGTTTGTATTCTCTACTGTCTGACTGACTCTTCATTTGGTATGGAAGGCTGACGTGGTTGTGAGTGACCCGGGTGACCCTAATCGGGCCACTTCCTTCACTAGTGACCCTCGGCTCTGTGCTCTGAGGGAGGTCAACAGAGGTTTCCTTGGTATACAGTGTAGTAAAATGGGTAATCCATTTTTCCAGTTGGAACTGATGATAATATGTACTCCCACTACTGCTACTTCCCAGTGAAGCTATGCCCCAAAAGGATCTATTATCCTTTAATTTGACAGCATGGAGCAAATCTAGCCAGACCATATCATTGCAATTCTTCTTAGCCTTCCTTTTTTGTAGTTCTGCCTGGCCTCAAGTGATCTTAGCCAGTACCCCACTTTTAGCTGCTGCTATTAATATTTGCTTAGCTAGTTTACAATCTGAATCAAACACATTAACCTCTTTTTAGGGGGGCTAGCTGCTTGTGGCCAATTTTCTTGTAAAAGATATCTTGCAGCTTTATGAAAAAAGATTATGGATGTCTAAGATGGGAATGAAAGTACTAGGAAAATCTTCATAATCAGATAAAAAGGCAACGAACGGGCTGTATATCTCTGAGTGCAGTTTAGGACTGGACATTACATGCGGCCAGGAGACTCACCTACGATTGTTGGCTAATAAAGATTCCGGTACCACAGTACATCTGGCAGCATGAGCCCTTGTTAGAGCATCCCCAGAGTGCAATGTACCCAGAAAGTTGTGATCGCTGTCCATTCGGGTTTCAACTCTCATATTCACCAATACAGAACAAAGCCTAACGTAATCGATAACACTCAAGTAAGACCCTCTTTTAAAAGTGGGTGCCCTCTTGCAATCTGAGCGGGTATGACCATTACAAGCCCTGAAGCCCTGGCCAACAGATGTGGAGGTTAATTGAAGTGTAGTGCCAGTGAGATTACTTTGGTATTTTCCTGTTAATTGGGGAATGTTCCATAGCTCGTCTTCTAGTTCTGTTAGCTAACTAGTATAAGGCGAGGGCTCTAAAGTGGTATTAAAATCCCCTGCAACTATTATCTTTGAATCCTGTTGGTGCATCTTGATTAATTCATCTAAAAGGGCTAAGGTAGGGGACTCACCACTGGCAGGGACAAACCTCACATAAACATTGATTAACACCATCTTCATACCCAAAGGGAATCTAAGAATAATCCCTATAAAATCAGGGGAGTACACCCTTAATGCAGGATGCACGCATAAAATTCCCTGATAGCTCTACCAAATTTTCCTGGTGGCTTAGCTTCCACACTATAAGTCGAAAAACTATTTATACAAACTCTGTTCATGGCCCATCTTTCTTGGAATATGCAAATGTCATAATCCCCGATATAAGTCAGCCATTCTTGGTCAATTAACTTGGATTTAATACCGGCCAGATTCCAGTAAATTATAGAAATACTAGCTTTAGATTCTGGGGCACCTGTAAGGACAAGCATCATTACAAGGCTGTATATCTGAATCGAGACTGAAAGCAAGAAGATCACTATTGTTACCCCCTAAATGTGTCCCAATACACTCATGTATGACACAAAAGAGGGCCAGAGGAGATTTAAAGACCAGCAGGGGTCAATTCCCCTATTCAGAAAGCAACAACACAAAAAAAGGGTGCTGGGTCTAAAGAGTGTGGAGGAGTGCTACGGGATGTATCTTTTAAAGGACGGTGTCCCTCACTCACTCGACGGTGGCATGCTTCATCATAGGGTAACCTCCTCGCATTATGAACCTAGTTGCCCTAATAAAGTTTGTAGCGCACCCTGGAGTTAGTTTTATCTCACATTTGCTTTTCTTTTTTCACTCCTCATCACCACACCATGCTCACCTACAGGTTTAGTACACCTCCTTCTAACAAGGAAACCATCCCTGAGCAACTCCGTCTCAGAGAGGGGGTGTAGCCCGCATTATGACTAGGTTCATAATGCAAGGAGTTTACACTGTGAAGAAGCAAGCCACCTTTGGATGGGTGAGGGAAGCCATCCATTAAAAGGGACATCCTGTAGCACTCTTCCACACTCTATAGCCCGAGGGGCCTTTTTTGTATTGTTGGTTTTCAATACTATCATGCCCAATTGTTGACACAATACTAGCAGGGGCCAGGGGCCCTGGTAAAATATACTATCATTTATAGCGGGCACAATTTGAGGGGTCAGTCAATCGATTTCATTCAGGCTGGTTACCTCTAATTGGGTATCAGGGGAAGGCTCTTATATACACAGATTTGGGGGGTTCCTTGTGCTAGCAGGAATAGACCTGATTGTTGAAGGTGATACTTTAAGCCTGATTCCAGTCCCAAGAGAGCCCATAAGATGATGACAAGCACATAATTCTAAATGTATAAGATGCTTAACCAACTTTTCACTGGTCAATGACACAAGAATGTAGTCAAAAGGTGATGAGACTATACTACAATATCTAGCATGCTCAATGTCAGACCTCACTAAAGATGGACAGTTGCGTATGGTCCTGAACCAATACACTAGCTTGTTGATCAGCGAGTCAGTGTCTTCACGTAATTCAGGGGACAGCTTGGGTACCTGGGTCATTTAAATTACTCTCCTGGAATTTTCTCCCCGGTTGATTTGAAGTAAGTCTGTCATAAGGTTTCTGCACATACAGAGCTATGCACAGGATAATAGGACCTCGGAATATAGTGGTGAGCCAACCATAGACCTTAGCACCCAAAACCCCAACCCAACTAGCCTTAGCGTCCCATTAGCACCAATGTACCAATGATTAGACAACCCAGAACACGGTATCTCTCTCTCTCACGACTCGCAGAGGCAAGAACACTCTTTCGTCACACTCGTACTTGTCCACAACGTGCGTAATAAGAGACACTGTGTAGTTAAAAATGTTTATTTCAACTTACGTGCTCTAAGATACAGTACACGTGTCAGTACTATTATCATAATACATATGAATAATATAATCAGCATGGTTACAACTCCATAGAATACAAACGGGGAAAGCATCTCATAAAGCAGTGGATATATGTCTAACTAACATTACCACCCTCCCCGTGCTGTAAGTTAGTTTATTATAAAAATAGAAGACCTCTGGGCTTTGACTAGCGAACCCCCATACCTCAGTCCCTAGATGCAAAGCTACATCAGCAGACAATCACAGCTCTTCTCTCTGGAAAGGTTTTCTCCAACTGTATCTAGAGCGGGCGAACCGCAATATTAAAAGCACACTAATTTCTCCATGGCAGCTGTACATAGTGTTATGTCTAGGTGCGAGGGACAGGCCAAATCAGCAAGAACAAGGAGATGCTATTATTCGACCTTGTACATGTTGTGCAGTCTGAGCCCAAATCGAACAGGAGAAAAGGTGAGAGACAGAAAATGCAGACAGCGCTAAAATATCTTGGCAAGAGCAGAGGTCGACAGAACAACGGCTCAGAGTAACGTGTGCAATGAAAAGCAGCATGGCAGCCAGGCCCAAGACAACCCAGCAAGGCAGGCCAGGGCCAGGCCACCGCAAACCACAAGACACCCTCCCCTGGACAGTTCATCGGACCAGACAAAGGAGGAAGACAGAGTTCAAATGGGCCGAGCAGAACAGAAATGTTGTTAGGTTACGCAGTCACCATGAGGGAGAGGGACAAAAAACAAAAAGACCCAACGAACAACGAGGGTCAGCGAGGCAGGCCACATCAATCCAGATACGTGAAAGTGCAGAAAAACGCAATAGCATCCAGGAGGACATCATTGGAAGTGTCAGAAAACATAGACGCCATCCAGTCCAACAGATCAAATGAGCAGGAATGTTACTCAGAGGAGGGAGCATCCAACAGCAATGCGGGACAGCTTGCGTGATATTCAATATAACTTCGTTGTAGGAGATCCTGAGCAGCCGCCCAGATATCCCATTGTGCCAGTATCCCCAGTGCAGCCGCACGCGTCATAAAGCCAGCAACGGAACAGTCCCGTTCATGGGCCTCTAAGGGACCCACCAACTGAACAAAATCCGGAACAGACAACGACGAATTGGAGAGGCAATAATCCATGGTCCATGTGAAAGGACCGCGGATGCAAGACATCACAGGTTGCACGCAAGTGAAATACGCAAAGCGAAAAGAAAGGGTGTAGGACACACTGATGGTCGCCAAGGGCAGAACACCGAAGCCAGCCAGAAGTCGCTCACGGAGCAGCTGGAGGCGTTCGGGATCGAGAAGGGCACAGCGGGGAGCAGCCATTGCGCAGAAAACAGACCAACAGCAAGACACCAGCCGCCAAGGCGAGGATTAATGGGAAACCACCAAAGACGCTAGAAAAAATAGAATGAATGAACGCCGGTATCACACCGAAAATAGTTTGGAAGGTGGACACCAGGCCGGACCCCACAACCTTAAAAAAATGCACTAGACCCTCAGTGTTTGATGCGTTAAAAATACGATGAATTAACTCCCGAAATGTTGGGGGAGGTTGGTGTTCAAAAGGGCCTGTATTTCACTGTGGGTACTCACCACCTGGAGAACGAATGTCTCCCGGGCGGACGTGAGCGTAACCTCCTCATTCAATAAAAGGGCCTTTATTCTGCTCAACTTATTGAAATCTGCCTCCATGGTAGGAATGGAAGGCCAAATAGAGTTATCAACGATGTCGTGAGGGGGAGGAAAAAGCACATTCTTGCAGCAGACAACTCTGTGCGAAACCGTGACAATATACGGAATGACGGCCTGTAGGCCACAACATTCTTCGTTATTTAAAAGCAAATAGCTACCGTTAGTAAGCAAAGTAAAAGTAGGAGAAATAGCAGGAGCAGGAATACCCTTTAGCTCACATGCAAGATTCGGAACGGAAACGCTACAAGCTCCGTGCAGTTTAATATGTTTACAAATAAGCGAATGACCCACAGTTGAATCACAAGACTCCCCGTGAGAAAAACTTCCTTGCCGTCTCTAAGGCATTTATACATGAATGGCAAGGACCAGAGTTCATGCAGGAAAGCACTACCCAAAGGCTGGAAACGGCCTACAGGATAATGTTTCATGCACGAGCTAAATTCAAATAAGGAAAAAGGTAAAGCGATAACCCCATGAACTAACCACACAGCAGAATCTAGTTCCGCTACAGAGAATGGTAAAGGATCCACTTTCTCGATATGTCCATCTTTCATGGACATGAACTGCTGCTTTTCAGTCAAATTAAAAGGCAGAAAAAGGGCAGTGGTGTTCAAGAAATTCCAAGGAACTTTACCTAACTTAAGGGTTTGCAAAGTCCACGCAAACTGCATTACTGAACGCAATTGATTCTGACCATGATATAAAATAGAAACATCATCTTGTACAATGTCAACAACAGAGGACACAATATTCTCTAATGTGTAAATGCGGGAAGACAGGGTATTTATACAATTGTCAACAACAGCAAGCACCTTTTCCAAATTTGCTTGGTCTATTTCCCGAAGACGGGAAGCAGCTTCCATTTGTGACAGCTTCCAGAGTTCATTATACGCTTCATAAATGAACCTCTTCGGTCGGGGACCACGAGGTCCCAAGATAAAGTCGGACAGATCAATAGTGCCTGATAGGAGGGACAAATGTTTTTTAACAGAGTCTAGGGACGAATGGTGTAGCCATTGTTTACATAATTTACCAACTGAATACGTGGTGACAGTACGAGATTCAGCAAATCTCGGATCAGGCTTGTCCTGTCCGTAGCCAGGAACTGTGCCATGAAAACGCAGTTGGCATGCATTCGATGATATGGGCCATGCCAACCAGGGTGACTGTACCATTGCAGAAACGTTATAGGAGTTGTTTTGAAACAGAGACTGCAACGTCACAAGGGACATATTAAAATGCAAGCTATCATTTGGAGAACTCGACAAGGATGGGATGGCTGGCGCATTTAATTGTTTAGTGGTTGCCAACCCCCAACACGTGGTTTGATGAATGGAAGCATTCAGAAAACACAATTTGGGCCGGGATAAGGCAAGCGCGGTGCAAAGCCTCGGTGCCCTGCAACTGCCATGGCTTTGAACCACAGATTGATTTTAAATCGACTGTGTCTTTCCAGTACTCATAACCACCCACCGCCAAGGCGCTCAAAAAGGAACCCGAATAAAGTAATTTGGTGTGGGTCAACATTATTTTTCGAGTCAATGGGGCACCCAATTTAAAATAATAGGACCCAGGGTTCAATCGATTAAAATCAGTGAAATAGGTGAATTTATTTCGAAGAGTCTGGGAGCTACCTGGTAAGGGGTTTGGGCAATGTTCCCATTGGGTGTAGGTAACAGGGCTGCGTAGTGCACTCGGTTTGTGGAGAAAATGGTTGCCCCAATGCTGGTAGCAATACAAATCGGCATAATTCGCAGAATTCATATACAAATCCTCAGCATTAAAGGAAGCATAATATTTTAAATCAGCAAACAATGCTTCAACGGCATGCACATCCCAATCGTCAGAATGAATATTACTTTTTACTACATCACTCATCGAAACTCGAAGGACATTTGGTACATTAATAATTTCTGTCGGGCCATGGATTTGAAAATTTACTGCATCCCATACGATGCCATCAGCAACTGGAAACGCTGAAATGTTCACAAATGTATGGTCACGCTTCATGATGTGTGAAGAGGAATGTGGAGCCAAAGTTCCAGCAACACTGTTCACAGCAGAGCGTTCAGGTAAATAGTGACCATTGATGAGTAGAAAAAACACTGTGACAAAGCCAATGGACATGAACAAAAAAATCAAGAAAAGCACCATCCAGATGTATGTCCAAGGTGGAATCAAAAAATTGTCTCTAAACCAGGATACAAAAAGACTGAACTTGGACGGAACCGTTGATGAGTTGGTATCCGAGTCAAAGGAATAACGTGTCGGGCTCAGTGGCGTTGTTGGTTGGTGTGCCACCGACTCTGTGGCGGGATAGGTATACTCGTCCTCATCGATGCAGGGGGTGACAGGGGGTTCGAATATATTTTCAGGCAAATCAACCATCTCCATGGTAACATCAGTGACCGTTCGGGCAGGAGTGCCTCGAACACATGTCCGATAAATGACAGGACAAGAGACCGCTGGTGTGACACTATTCAGGATCGGCCAGATGTTGTAACTTGACATTTTCCACTGAGATGTATCTGTTCTCCTTGCGACCAGGAATCGGTGGTAAGATGACTGTACGTGTTCCCTTCAAGCCCAGGACTGGAACCGGTGCACGAAAAGAGGGGCCAAATTCTTTTTTGTTCTCCACCTTCTCTCGAACCAGGTCGCCAATTTTCGGAAGCCAGCCGGCAACCGGAATCTGCAGAACGGGGTCTGTGGCTGAAGGCAAATGTGCAAGTGCAAGTTTGTCTCGGGCTTCTTGTAAGTCCTGTAACATAGCAGAATGGTTATCTACATCAAACTTGGCGGATTGCGCCGCCATGTCTAGACCATCAAGGTCAGGCACAAACATTTGTATGCCGAAAAGCATTTCGTATGGGGTCCGCCCACCCAGAGGTCTTCTAGGGAGATTATTAAGTGCACGTTGTACGGTATACATGTGGGCCAGCCAGTTCCTGCCAGTACCTATAACTCTAGCTGTCAAGGATTGCTTTAAGTCACGGTTCATTCGTTCAACGATAGAATTGCCCTCAGGCCTATACGGAGACGAAAATTTCACCCGCACCCCCAATGAACCCATTGCGTCCTTGTAAGCCTTAGAGGCAAACGCCGGACCTTAGTCAGAATGGAAGGTGCCGCATGGAAAAATTTCCACAAAGACACGCAAATCCCAGATGACATTTCGAGCGTCAGCACTCCGTTGTGGCCAGACCCAGATGAACCGTGTGCACGAGTCCACTGCCACTAAGATATATTTATAGGCAGTGTCCGAAGAAAATGGACCGCAGTGATCCAAGTAAACACACCCAAAGGGTCTGTTTGAAATTCTGAGCGAGGTCTGTGGTGGTCGTGTAACCGTGGAAGGCTTAATCTGTTGACAAACGTCACAGGAAAGCACATAAGTACGGGTGTCTTTATATAAACCACGCCACCAGTAACGCTGCTGCAAAATGGAAACTGTCGCAGACACACCAGCATGAGCCGAAGCCATGCCTTCTTGTGCTGCCGTTATCAAGGAAAGTCTGCGGTCCGCGTTGGGGATCAGCCGATCACCAACGTCAGGTATTGTTACATAAGGAGCCTGATCGGGACCTAACTGGTAAGAATATTTGGAAGGGAAACCCCTAGGGTAATTCGTTCCTTCCTTTGTTGCAGCAATAGCTGCCAAGATATCAGTGTCTATTTTAGACATGGATCTAGTAACTGCTGCTACTGAACACGTGACTACTGCTGATCTGGCAGCTTCATCTGCCAGACTGTTACCAACAGCGTGTGCGCCCACCCGCTGATGGCCTAGGGTGTGAACCACCTGTGTGAGCGGCAGACGTTGTTGTAATTCTGCCACTCGAACCCAAAGCATTTTATGCTTGATTGTGTTGCCTTTAGCGTCTCTATAGTCGTTTTGCGACCAAAAGAACAGATTGTCATTGTATGTGGAAAAACTGCCTCCAACTGGTCAAATTTTTCTGCAAGCCAGTAAGGAAAGTCGTCCTTATTTTGTGGACGTTTGCCCATCACTGAGTTCACCATTACAGGACTTATGGTAACTCCGGCTGCACCAGTTGGATGGCCTGCAACTCCAGGAGGGGCTCCCTGGATGTTGCCTGTAACATATTGCACTAGGGCTCGATGCACTCGCACCAAAGCCGAATACATGTTACGCAGTTCCGCGACTGGTATTGTCAAATATCACGGATGTGGGGTGTACCCGGCCAAAACAGGCCAAGTGGCCCCATCAATAGACAAGGGGCCTAAACGAACCGTGGTAGTCGGTTGGGGGAGGGCGCCATCAAACCAAACACGGTGTTGCCACGCCGTGAGCGGTACCTCAAGACAAGAATAAGGTATATAGTGATTAGGAACTGCAGTGGCTGTATATTCATGGAACAAATCGTCAGTCCCATCCACTGCAGGAAAAGTGATCCATGAGTAGAACACCTCGAAGTGGTAAGCCGGATCGGCTTGTACCACAAAGATCAAGTCAACTCCAGTATCTGGCACTCCATACACCCGTAAGTGTGTTCGGAGTGCTCCGCGGCTATGTGCCGCAATTTGTACAGCCATTTCTGGCTAGAAATTATCGACAATCCAAACGTAGGCAGCACAAGTAGGGTTTATTTAAGAAACCTTTTTAACAACATCAAGCTTGAACGTACCTACAAAAACTTCAATATAGGAGGTATTACCGTCACACACGCTTCCGGAAGCGTCTGTGAGGGGATTGTGGACAAGCACAAGTACTACTCAAGCGTCTCGCAGATAAGCTGCCCCACTCGTTGGTCGCGCCATGTCATAAGGTTTCTGCACATACAGAGCTATGCACAGGATAATAGGACCTCGGAATATAGTGGTGAGCCAACCATAGACCTTAGCACCCAAAACCCCAACCCAACTAGCCTTAGCGTCCCATTAGCACCAATGTACCAATGATTAGACAACCCAGAACACGGTATCTCTCTCTCTCAGGACTCGCAGAGGCAAGAACACTCTTTCGTCACACTCGTACTTGTCCACAATGTGCGTAATAAGAGACACTGTGTAGTTAAAAATGTTTATTTCAACTTACGTGCTCTAAGATACAGTACACGTGTCAGTACTATTATCATAATACATATGAATAATATAATCAGCATGGTTACAACTCCATAGAATACAAACGGGGAAAGCATCTCATAAAGCAGTGGATATATGTCTAACTAACATTACCATCCTCCCCGTGCTGTAAGTTAGTTTATTATAAAAATAGAAGACCTCTGGGCTTTGACTAGCGAACCCCCATACCTCAGTCCCTAGATGCAAAGCTACATCAGCAGACAATCACAGCTCTTCTCTCTGGAAAGGTTTTCTCCAACTGTAGCTAGAGCGGGCGAACCGCAATATTAAAAGCACACTAATTTCTCCATGGCAGCTGTACATAGTGTTATGTCTAGGTGCGAGGGACAGGCCAAATCAGCAAGAACAAGGAGATGCTGTTATTCGACCTTGTACATGTTGTGCAGTCTGAGCCCAAATCGAACAGGAGAAAAGGTGAGAGACAGAAAATGCAGACAGGGCTAAAATATCTTGGCAAGAGCAGAGGTCGACAGAACAACGGCTCAGAGTAACGTGTGCAAAGAAAAGCAGCATGGCAGCCAGGCCCAAGACAACCCAGCAAGGCAGGCCAGGGCCAGGCCACCGCAAACCACAAGACAAGTCCTGCTAGGAATGAAAATGTTGCCTGCGCAAATCCCTGGTGGAAAAAGTTTCTCTTACCCTGTAAATAGGTCCAACAGTAGGTTGATTGTTGAATCGGGCAGAGGGAGGTCCAGAAGGATGAGGGTGTATAGAAGACCTAACCGTAGGGGTAGTGTGGGCAGTCAAAGTCATCAGAGGGCGCTAAACGTTTTCATGGTGCGTACGACTTCCACGGTCCTTAGAGGCCTAAAAATAAGATAGATTGGAATCTGTGCCGGGTGCCCTAAGATTAGGTTGTTGCAAAGAAGACTTGCTACCTAATGGTTCAGTTCCAATGCATGGCCTTTGTGATATCCTCCCAGGCCCCTTACCGTTAAAACACATGCAGCAGCATTTACTGTTTTGGATGTTTGTAATTTGGGAGGATATAGAAATACGTAGACTTTTTAAATTGCCCTATTTATGATGTAATGAATCATGGTCAATGCTGGCTGCAGGCGCCTGAACAGTATCTAAGCACTCATCTTTATTGATCTCTACATCTTGAGCCTGAGCTTGGGATGGTGCTGAAGGTGAAGCCACAGATTCAGGAAAAGGCCAATTAGTCATCCCAATTGCAGCTAGAGGTGTAAACCTATTTGAGCAAGAAATGATGGGGACAATGTTGACGTTGGAGATAGAGAATATCGAGGTATTGACGACAGATCACAAGGAGAGATATCTCCTGTCCTGCCAGCTTCTAGTTCCGTAGTCTCAAGAGCATCATCCGCTCTTTGAGTACCAGGGGCATTTTTGGATAAACTATCAGCTGTGCAAGCAGCACCATTAGATAAGCACTTATTCTTCCTGAATATATCAGCCACTTTTACTGGATTTGATGTATCTCTAGAAGAAGTGGAATTAGTGTTGAATATTGTCTCCACTTCCTCAATCAAATGATCGCTAGCATTGAGTCTCCGGTAGTCTGAACGGGTGGCCAGGACATCCCCTAGAGATCCAACATCTGATGTTAGGCTTACTCCTCCATTCTAGTTTCTGGAATGCTAACCTACTCTGGGCACTCCAATATTGTGACCCTATAGGGATGTTCAAGGGCAATTTACATAACAGGATGATTGTGGATTGCTGGTGGGCAGAGGGGAGCATTATACGTGCATGTCTCACTTCCTTTGTCACCCCCCCTTTTTTTTACGGTTTTTGATTTTATATACTTAAAAAAGCAATACATGGATTTGTATAGGAAATCAACATTGGTCACTTGTTAACAGGTGTCGCCCATCTGTCAAACTTTAAATCCATGCGTTTTGGGGTTCCAGATACATGTGAGTCATTAGAATTCGTATTGCTACTCATATGAAGCCAGAGTTAGAAAATATAAAAAGGGACAATTTGTAAAGGAATAAAATGGCATGCATGTAGTTGGTTGGGAGACTATTAAATAGACATGAGTACATGAGGCCATAGGCGCTGGAAGTAGGGGTGCTGGGGCTGCTGAAATAGCCCAACATAATCAAGCTGAGGTTCAGAAGGTGAATTAGCAATAAGGATGGGTTTTTATCTTGTATCATTTCCTGTGGGTTCAAATATAGAGGTCAATTGGCAAAATATTTTGACACATTTGTGCTTATTTTTAACTTGGAGCTTGGTGGATACTTTTCTTTCTCTAACTGCAAATTGAGAGCCATTTGTAAACGGAACCATAGGACAATCTTGATGGGGTACAGGGAGTGTGAAAGGATCGATGTAGGATGCCAATTTATTTAGCATACAACAAAATTTAAATATCTGTAAATGAAATGTATACATTTCAAAATATATTAGCAGTCAGGAAAGTACAAATGAAGCACAATTTTTATAGTTCTGAAGTGTGATGGACACAAAGATTTTAATATGATCAAAACAAATCAAGACACTTTACTTGGTGATACACAAATGATAAATGTTAGCTGAAACCCAATTTCCACACACGATCTTTTGTGCGCTCTAAAGTTTGATCAGTACAACTGAATGTTTGTGCAAATGTAGTGGCCATTTCAAATGAAAATGTGTGTCATTTGAATGAGAGTGTGCTACCACACAATGCTTTAGTAATATATTTGTGACAGTGTGTTACAAAAAGCACTCCCGTCTACATACTACATCCTTAAAATGTTACTGCTCAATGGGCATGGTTCACTTGCTACTCTTGTTCTTTGTGTGACGCCTGGAATTTTCACAATACCTATGACTTCAGTGATGTAACGCTGATGACAGCACCTCCACTCTGAAAATTGTTACAGCACCACTGCATGAGGTGGGAATTGGGTGCAACTTACTGATAATGGGATGCCATTCTTCGAAGAAAGACAATAGCTTTCATAACATTAGGTGGAAGAGTTTTAATCATTTCACTAGAAAATAACTCTGTGTCACCCTAATTCCTGCAATAATGAAGAATTTGAGTAGGGTACTTGTGAATGCTATTGTGCCTTTGTGACTGTGAAACAAGAGAGCCTATAATTACATAGTGGAATAGAACTGAATGCAAGGACAGACATGCAAGGACTAATATATAATGCATTTTCTGTTGACAACAGGCATCAAACACAACAGCTCATTAAGCGTTCTATCTAATTGCTTTATGTGAATATACTCAATTACTTTGCGATCTTTTTCTTTATAATCTTTTTAACCTTTTAACTTGCAGGATTAAGAACATATTGAAGTACATACGCTCAATTCTAAGCGATTTATCCTTGAAAATGCTAGTTAGGAGTACTATTGCCATGCTATGTTAAAATGTAACCTAAGTTGTCCAAAATTAAAGTACAGTCAATCAATCAATCAATCACGGCATTTATAGAGCGCGCTACTCACCCGGGAGGGTCTCAAGGCGCTGGGGGAGGGGGTAAGTTACTGCTCGAACAGCCAGGTCTTGAGCTGCTTCCTGAAGGCGAGATGGTCCTGGGTTCGCCGAAGGTGAGTGGGGAGGGAGTTCCAGGTCTTGGCCGCCAGGTAGGAGAAGGATCTTCCTCCGGCGGTGGTTCTGCGGATGCGTGGTACGGTGGCGAGGGCGTGGCTGGTTGATCGTAGCTGGCGTGTGGGCGTGTAGAAGGACATGCGGTCGTTGAGGTACTTTGGGCCCAGGTCGTGGAGGGCCTTGTGTGCGTGGGTGAGGAGTCTGAACGTGATTCTCTTGCTGACGGGGAGCCAGTGCAGTCAGAAACATATGGTAAATCCATAAACACATAAAATACCAGTATTTTTTTCATGAGCGCTTTAATTTGACCTCTTCCGATGGGTTCATCCTGTAAAATAAAGACAACCTCATTCAGGATTTGTTTAATTTACAATTGGATATTTAACAATGATAGAATGATCTGCCAGTATTGAGGATTCAGGATTTGAGGCGAGGATGGGATAGTTTCTCTGTAGGTCCAATGGCATATGTAGATAAGCACCAACAAACTTCTAATATTTTTTTGAGTTTCCCACATTAAAAACGTAAACAAATGAGAAATACATTTTCTCAGAGTCAATGTAGGGAACACTACCAAATTAACCTGGAAACCTGAGAAGTGGTTTATCCAAAAGGAAACATATGTTCACCCCCATAAAAAAAATTACGTGTGCAAATACACAGTTTCAAATAAACTAACCATAACTGATTTTCAGCTTGGTGGAAAATCTCCATGGGTATATTTTGTTAACTGCTGTACTGGGAATGTTCAACTTTTGTAAATTTGCGGGAATACAACTAATATTCTTTATTAATTTCTATTAATTTTGGAATTCTATTTTCCAATTGTACGAGTAATCTTCCTGAATCATCTTCCATCTTTAAAAGTCAATGCTTTGTGATTTCTGCCCATTAAGTTTTCATTTGATATTCGCCTGCAAATTTCACTTTCACCTTCTGGAAAACAAAGCTTTCACAAAGTGCGTGGAGAATACATTTTCTTTGTTGTCTAGGTATCAATACAAAATAAGCAAATCAATTTGTACTATAATTAAATAGCTAAGTTGATAAATTGTACTAACGTAGATGAGAAAATATAAATCACTTGAACACTACAGGTATCAATTTCAATGACAGTGGCTCAAGTTTGAGTTGCAAAAAATAACATATCATTAAGGACATGATTGACAAACACTTGAGTCAATATATTCAAAATCGGGCGGGTGGGTGGGAAAAAGGCTGCTAGGTTGGGCGGGTGAGAAAAAGGCCACTCGGGCAGGCGGGTGATAAAAAGGCTACTCAGGCGGGCGGGTGGTCAAAAGGACACTCGGGTGGGTGGTTGGGAAAAAGGCCACTCGGGCGGGTGGTTGGGAAAAAGGCCACTCAGGCGGGTGCGTGTGAAAAAGCCCACTCTTAAAAAGGCCATTCGGGTGGGTGGCTGAGAAAAAGGCCACTCTGGAGGGTGGCTGGGAAAAGGGCACCTGGGCGGGTGGCTGGGGAAAAGGGAAAAGGCCACTTGGGCATGTGGAAATGTGGTTGAAAAAAAGGCCATATGGGTGAATCTGAGAGAAAAAGGCCACTCAGGCGGGTGGCTGGGAAAAAGGCAACTCAGGCGGGTGGCTGTGAAAAAAGGCCACTCGGGCGGGTAGCTGCGAAAAAGTCCACTCGGGCGGGTGGCTGTAAAAAAAGGGAAAAGGCCACTCGGGCGGGTGGGTGTTCAAAAGGCCACTCGGGTGGGTGGGTGTGAAAAAGACCACTCGGGCCGGTGGCTGGGAAAAAGGCCACTCGGGCGGGTGGCTGGGAAAAAGGGAAAAGTTCACTCGTGCGGGTGGGTGGAAAAAAGGGAAAGGCCACTCGGGCAGGCAGGTGGGAAAAAGGGAAAGGCCATACTGGCGGGTGAGTGTGAAAAAGGGAAGAGACCACTCGGGCGAGCGGGTGGGAATAAGGGAAATGGCCACTCAGGAGGGCAGGTGGGAAAAAGGGAAAAAGTCACTCGGAAGAATGCGTGTGAAAAAGGCCACTCGGGTGGGTGGTTGGGAAAAAAGGTGACTCTGGCGGGTGGTTGATGAAATGGCCACTCAGGCAAGTGGGTGTCAAAAAAGCCACTCGGGCGGGTGGGTGTTCAAAAGGCCACTTGGGCCGGTGGGTTTGAAAAAGACCCCTTGGGCGGGTGGCTGGGAGAAAGGCCACTCGGTCGGGTGGCTGGGAAAAAGGGAAAATGCCACTCGGGTGGCTGGGAAAAAGGAAAAGGCCTCTCGTGCGTGCGGGTGAGAAAAAGGGAAAGGCCACACTGGCGGACGGGTGTAAAAAAGGGAAAAGACCACTCGGGCGAGCGGGTGGGGAAAAAGGGAAAAGGCCACTCGGAAGGGTAGGTGTGAAAAAGCCCACTCGGGTGGGTGTGAAATGCCACTCAGGCAGGTGGGTGTGAAGGGTCATTCGGGCAGGTAGGTTCATAAAAGGTCACCCGGGCAGGTGGGTGAGAAAAAGACAGCTCGGGAGTGTGACTAGGAAACAGGCCACTCGGACGGGTGGCTGGGAAAAAGGGAAAAGGCCATTCGGGTGGGTGGGAAAAAGGAAAAGGCCACTTTGACGGGCGAGTGGGAAAAAGGGAAAAGGCCACTCAGGCAGACGTGAAAAAGGGAAAAGGCCACTCGGCCATGTGGGTGGGAAAAAAGGACAAGGCCAATCGGTCGGGCAGGTGGGAAAAAGGGAAAAGGCCACTTGGGCGGGCAGGAGGGAAAAAGGTCACTTGGGCGGGTGGTTGGGAAAAAGGCCAGTCAGGTGGGTGGTTTAAAAAAGGGTCACTAGGGTGGGTGGGTGTGAAAAAGGCCACTCGGGGTGGGTGTGAAATGCCACTCAGTTGGGTGGGTGGGACGGGCCACGCTGGCGGGTGGGCAGGAAAGGCCACTCATGCAGGAAAGGGAAAAGTTCACTCTAAAAAGGGAAAAGGTCACTTGAGGGGACAGGTGGGAAAAAGGCCACTCAGGGGCATGGTTTCGAAAAAGGCCACTTGGGTGGGTGGCTGGGAAAAAGGCCTCTCGGGAGGGTGGCTGGAAAAAAGGCCACTCGGGCAGGTGGCTGGGAAGAAGGAAAAGGCCACTCGGTCGGGCAAGTGGGAAAAGGTGAAAGGCCACTCTTGCGGGCTGGTGGTTGGGAAAAAGGCCACATGAGGGGGTGGGTGGGAACAAGGGAATAGGTCAGGCAGGCAGATAGGAAAAAGGGAAAAGGTCACTCACATCAAAGGCCACTTAGGTGGGCATGTAGGAAAAGGCCATGTTGAGAAAAAGGCCAATTGGGTTGGTGGGTGGGAAAAAGGCTACTAAAAGGCCACACAGGTGGGTGGGTGGGAAAAAGGCCACTCGGGTGGGTGGGTGAGAAAAAGGCCATATCGGAGGGTGGCTGAGAAAAAAGGCCCCTCGGGCGGGTGGCTGGGAAAAAGTCCCCTTGGGCGGGAAGCTGGGAAAAAGGCCACTTGGGCGGGTGGTTGGGAATAAGGGAAATAGGCCACTCAAAGGCCACTCAGGTGGGTGGGTAGGAAAAGGCCACTCGGGCGGGTGGGTAGGTAAAGGCCACTCAGGAGGGTGGGTGGGTGGGAAAAAGGGAAAGGCCACTCGGGCGGGTGGGAAAATGGACACTCGGGCAGGCGGGTGGGAAAAAGGCCACTCTGGTGCACGGATGTAAAAAAGGACACTAAGGCGGGTGGCTGGAAATAAGGGAAGAGGCACTTAGGCAGCTGGGAATATGGTAAAGGCCACTCGAACGGGCGGGTGGGAAAAAGGAAAAGGCCACTCTGGTGAGCGGGTGGGAAAAAGGGAAAAGGCCACTCAGGTGGGTGGGAAAAAGGAAAAGGCCACTCTGGCAGGCAGGTGGGAAAAAGGGAAAAGGCCACTCGGGCGGACGTGAAAAAGGGAAAAAGTCCCCTTGGGCGGGAAGCTGGGAAAAAGGCCACTTGGGCGGGTGGTTGGGAATAAGGGAAATAGGCCACTCAAAGGCCACTCAGGTGGGTGGGTAGGAAAAGGCCACTCGGGCGGGTGGGTAGGTAAAGGCCACTCAGGAGGGTGGGTGGGTGGGAAAAGGGAAAGGCCACTCGGGCGGGTGGGAAAATGGACACTCGGGCAGATGGGTGGGAAAAAGGCCACTATGGTGCACGGATGTAAAAAAGGACACTCAGGCGGGTGGCTGGAAATAAGGGAAGAGGCACTTAGGCAGCTGGGAATATGGTAAAGGCCACTCGAACGGGCGGGTGGGAAAAAGGAAAAGGCCACTCTGGTGAGCGGGTGGGAAAAAGGGAAAAGGCCACTCAGGTGGGTGGGAAAAAGGAAAAGGCCACTCTGGCAGGCAGGTGGGAAAAAGGGAAAAGGCCACTCGGGCGGACGTGAAAAAGGGAAAAGGCCACTTGGGTGGTCGGGTGGAAAAAAGGGAAAAGGCCAATACGGCGGGCGGGTGAGAAATAGGCAATCAGGCGGGTGGGGGTGAAAAAGGCCACTTGGGTGGGTGGGTGGGTGGGAAATAGGCCACCAAAAAAGGCCACTCAGGCGGGTGGGTTAGAAAAAGGCCATTTGGGTGGGTGGTTGGGAAAAAGGCCACTTTGGCAGGTGGCTGGGAAAAAGGGAAAAGGCCACTTGAGTGGCTGGGAAAAAGGAAAAGGCCACTTGGGTGGGTGGGTGGGTGTGAAAAAGGGAAAGTCCACTCTAGTGGGTGGGTGGGAAAAAGGGAAAAGCCACTCGGGCGGGTGGGAAAAAGGAAAAGCCACTCTGGTGGGCGGGTGTGAAGAAGGGAAAAGGGTACTCAGGCGGGTGGGTGGGAAAAAGGGAAAGGCCACTCCGGCCCTTAGGGTGTGAAAAGGGAAAAGGCCACTCGGGTGAGTGGCTGGGAAAAAGGGAAGAGGGCACTCGGGCGGATGGGTGGAAAAAAGGGAAAAGGCTACATCAAAAAGGACACTTGGAGGGGTGGTTGGAAAAAAGACCACTCGGGCAGGCGCATAGGTGTAATGGCCACTCGGTGGGTGGTTAGGAAAAAGGCCACTCAGGCTAGTGGTTGGGAAAAAGGCCACTCAGGTGGATGGGTGTGAAAATGGCCACTCGGGCGGGAGGGTGTGGAAAAGGCCACTAGGACGGGTGGGTGTGAAAAAGGCCACTTGGGGAGGTGGATGTGTAAAAGGCAAATCCGGCGGATGGCTAGGAAACAGACCACTTGGGCAGGTTGCTGGGAAAAAGGCCACTTGGGTGGGTGGCTGGGAAAAAGGGAAAAGGCCATTCCAACGGCTGTGAAAAAGGAAAAGGCTACTCAGGCGGGTGGGAAAGAAAAAGGCCACTCGGGCAGGTGGCTGGGAAAAAGGCCACTCAGGCGCGTGGCTGGGAAAAAGGTAAAAGGCCACTTGGGCAGGTGGGAAAAAGGAAAGGCCACTCTGGCACGCGGTGGGTTGGAAAAAATAAAAGGCCACTCGGGCGAGCGGGTGTGATAAAGGGAAAAGGCCACTTGGGCGAGTGGGTGGGAAAAAGGGAAAAGGCAACTCGGGCGGGTGGTCAAAAGGGAAAAGGCCACTTGGGCAGGCGGGTGGGAAAAAGGCCACACGGGTGAGTGGTTGGAAAAAAGGCCACTCGGGCCGGTGCATAGTGAAATGGCCACTCGGCGGGTGGTTGGTAAAAAGGCCACTCAGGCAGGTGGCTGGGGAAAAGGGCACTCAGGTGGGTGGCTGGGAAATAGGTAAAAGGTCACTTGGGTGGATAGGAGAAAGGAAAGGCCACTAAGGCGGGCGGGTGGTAATAAGGGAAGAGGCCACACTTGCGTTCTGGTGTGAAAAAGGGAAAAGGCCACTCGGGAGAGTGGGAGGCGAAAAGGGAAAAGGCCACTCGGGCAGGCGGGTGCAAAAAAGGGAAATGACCACTTTTAAAAGGCCACTCAGGTGGGTGGTTGTGTAAAAGGCCACTCGGGCGGGTGGGAAAAAGGGAAACGGTCACTCTAAAAAGGCAGCTAAAAGGCCACTCATCATAAGGCCACTTGGGCGGGTGGGTGAGAAAAAGGCCATATGGGTGGGTGGGTGAAAAAAAGGCCACTCAGGTGGGGGGGGGCTGTGAAAAGGCCACTCAGGCGGATAGCTGGGAAAAAGGCCACTCGGGTGGGTGAGTGGGAAAAAGGCCAATCCGGTAGGTAGGTGGGAAAAAGGCCACTCGAAAGGCCACTCAGGCGGGTGGGTGGGAAAAAGGCCACTCAGGTAGGTGGGTGAGAAAAAGGCCACTGGGCAGGTGAGTAAGAAAAAGGCCACTCGGGCGGGTGGCTGGGGAAAAGGCCACTCGGGCGGGTGGCTGGTAAAATGGGAAAAGGTCACTTGGGCGGCTGGGAAACAGGAAAAGGTCACTCGGGCAGGCAGGCGGGAAAAAGGGAAAGGCCACTCGGGACGGCGGGTGGGAAAATTTAAAGGCCGCTCTGCTGGGCAGGTGTGAAAAAGGGAAAAGGCCACTCGGGCGAACGGTTCGGAAAAAGGAAATAGGCCAGTCGGGCGGGCAGGTGGGAAAAAGGGAAAAGGCCACTCTGGCGGGTGGGCAGTTGGGAAAAGGCTACTCAGGCAGGTGGTTGGAAAAAAGGCCACTTGGGCGGGTGGATGGAAAGAAGGCCTCTTGGGCGGGTGGTTGGGAAAAAGGCCAATGGGGTGGGTGGGTGTAAAAAAGGCCACTCGGGTGGGTGGGTGTGAAAAAGGCCACTTGGGTGGGTGGGTGTGAAAAAGGCCACTCAGACAGTTGGCTGGGAAAAAGGCCACTCGGGCGGGTGGCTGGGAGAAAGGGAAAAGTCCTCTTGGGCGGCTTGGAAAAAGGTAAAGTCCACTCAAGCGGGTGGGTGAGATAAAGGCCACTCGGGCTAGTGGCTGGGAAAAAGGCCACTCAGGTGGATGGCTGGGAAAAAGGAAAAGCCCAATGGGTGGCTGGGAAAAAGGAAAGGCCACTCTGGCATGCGGTGGGTGGGAAAAAGGAAAAGGCCGCTCTGGTGGGTGGGTGTGAAAAAGAGAAAAGGACACCTCGGTGAGCGGGTGGGAACAAGGGAAAAGGCCACTTGGGCAGGTGGGAAAAAGGAAAGGCCACTCTGGCACGCGGGTGGGTTGGAAAAAATAAAAGGCCACTCGGGTGAGTGGGTGTGATAAAGGGAAAAAGCCACTTGGGCGAGTGGGTGAGAAAAAGGGAAAAGGCCACTCGGGCGGGTGGGTGGTCAAAAGGGAAAAGGCCACTTGGGCAGGCGGGTGGGGAAAAGGCCACTCGGGTGAGTGGTTGGAAAAGAGGCCACACGGGCCGGTGCATAGTGAAATGGCCACTCTGCGGGTGGTTGGTAAAAAGGCCACTCTTGCAGGTGGCTGGGAAAAAGGGCACTCAGGTGGGTGGCTGGGAAAAAGGAAAAGGCCACTAAGGCGGGCGGGGGTAATAAGGGAAAAGGCCACACTTGCGGTCTGGTGGAAAAAAGGGAAGAGGCCACTCTGGCGGGTGGGTGTGAAAGAGGGAAAAGGCCACTCGGGCAGGTGGGTGCGAAAAAGGGAAATGACCACTCTTAAAAGGTCACTCAGGCGGGTGGTTGTGAAAAAGGCCACTCGGCGGGTGGGAAAAAGGGAAACGGTCACTCTAAAAAGGCAGCTAAAAGACCACTCATCATAAGGCCACTTGGGCGGGTGGGTGAGAAAAAGGCCACTCGGGTGGGGGCTGTGAAAAGGCTACTCAGGCGGATAGCTGGGAAAAAGGGCACTCGGGTGGGTGAGTGGGAAAAAGGCCACTTGGGTGGGTACGTGGGAAAAGGCCACTCGAAAGGCCACTCAAAGCCACTCAGGCGGGTGGGTGGGAAAAAGGCCACTCAGGTAGGTGGGTGAGAAAAAGGCCACTCGGGCAGGTAAGTAAGAAAAAGGCCACTCGGGAGAGTGGCTGGGGAAAAGGCCACTCGGGCGGGTGGCTGGTAAAACGGGAAAAGGTCATTTGGGTGGCTGGGAAACAGGAAAAGGCCGCTCGGGCAGGCGGGCGGGAAAACGGGAAAGGCCACTAGGGATGGCGGGTGGGAAAATTTAAAGGCCGCTCTGCCGGGCGGGTGTGAAAAAGGGAAAAGGCCACTTGGGCGAACGGCTGGGCAAAAGGAAATAGGCCAGTCGGGCGGGCAGGTGGGAAAAAGGGAAAAGGCTACTCTGGCAGGTGGGCAGTTGGGAAAAGGCTACTCGGGCATGTGGTTGGAAAAAAGGCCACTCGGGCGGGTGGATGGAAAGAAGGCCTCTTGGGCAGGTGGTTGGGAAAAAGGCCACTGGGGTGGGTGGGTATAAAAAAGGCCACTCGGGCGGGTGGGTGTGAAAAAGGCCACTTGGGCAAGTGGGTGTGAAAAAGGCCACTCAGACAGTTGGCTGGGAAAATGGCCACTCGGGCGGGTAGCTGGGAGAAAGGGAAAAGTCCACTTGGGCGGCTGGAAAAAGGTAAAGTCCACTTCGGCGGGTGGGTGAGATAAAGGCCACTCAGCCTGGTGGCTGGGAAAAAGGCCACTCAGTTGGATGGCTGGGAAAAAGGAAAAGGCCAATTGGGCGGCTGGAAAAAAGGAAAGGCCACTCTGGCACGCGGTGGGTGGGAAAAAGGAAAAGGCTTCTCTGGCGCGTGGGTGAGAAAAAGGGAAACAGCTACTCTGGTGGGCGGGTGTGAAAAAGAGAAAAGGACACCTGGGTGAGCGGGTGGGAACAAGGGAAAAGGCCACTTGGGCAGGTGGGTGGAAAAAAGGGAAAAGGTCACTCGGTTGGGTGGGTGGAACAAACAGAAAAGGCCACTTGGGCGGGTACGTGAGAAATAGGGGAAAGGCCACTCGGTGGGTGGGTAGGGAAATGGCCACCCTGGCTGGATGGTGTGAAAAAGACCACTGAGGCAGGCGGCTGGGAAAAAGGCCACTCAGGCGGGTAGCTGGGAAAAAGGCCACTCAGGCGGGTGGCTTGGAAAAAGGGAAAAGTGCACTTGGGCGGGTGGCTGGTTAAAAGGCCACTTTTGAAAAGTCCACATGAGCGCGTGGGTGGGAAAGGCCACTCAAGGCCACTCAGGTTTGTGGGTGAGGAAAAGGCCACTCAGGCTGGTGGGTGAGAGCAACCCCACTCGGGCAGGTGGGTGGTAAAGGCCACTAAAGGCTACTCTGGCAGGTGGGTGAGAAAAAGGCCACTCGGGTGGGGGGTTGAGAAAAAGGCCACTCTGGCGGATAGATGGGGAAAAGGCCACTCGGGGGTAGCTGGGAAAAAGGGAAAAGGCCACTCGGGCAGCTGAGAAAAGGGAAAAAAGGCCACTTGGGCGGACCGGTGGAAAAAAGGGAAAGGCCCCTCAGGCGGGCGGGTGGGTGGGAAAAAGGGAAAGGCCACTCCGGCCCTTCAGGTGTGAAAAGGGAAAAGGCCACTCGGGCGAGTGGCTGGGAAAAAGGGAAGAGGGCACTCAGGCGGATGGGTGGAAAAAAGGGAAAAGGCTACTCGGGCAGGCAGGTGGGAAAAAGGACACTTGGGCGGGTGGTTGGAAAAAAGGCCACTCGGGCAGGTGTGTAGTGTAATGGCCACTCGGGCGGATGGTTAGGAAAAAGGCCTCTCAGGCTAGTGGTTGGGAAAAAGGCCACTCTGGTGGATGGGTGTGTAAATGTCCACTCTGGCGGGAGGGTGTGAAAAATGCCACTCGGGCGGGTGGGTGTGAAAAAGGCCACTTGGGCGGGTGGGTGGTCAAAAGGCGAATCTGGCAGATGGGTATGAAAAAAGACCACTTGGGCAGGTGGCTGGGAAAAAGGCCACTTGGGCGGGTGGCTGGGAAAAAGGGAAAATGCCATTCTGATTCCTGGAAAAAAGGAAAAGGCTCCTCAGGCGGGTGGGTGAGAGAAAGGCCACTCGGGCAGGTGGCTGGGAAAAAGGGAAAAGGCCAAATGGGCTGCTGGAAAATAGGAAAAGGCCATTCAGGCATGTGGGTAGGAAAAAGAGAAAGGCTACTTTAGCGGGTGGCTGGGAAAAAGGATAAAGGTCACTCGGATGGGTGAGTTGTAAAAATGCCACTTGGGTGGGGGTTGGAAAAAAGGCCACTCGGTGGGTGGATGGGAAAAAGGCCACTCGGGTGGGTGGTTGGGGAAAAGGCCACTCGGGTGGGTGAGTGTAAAAAAGGTCACTCTGGTAGGTGGGTGTAAAAAAGGCCACTCGGGAGGGTGGGTGTGAAAAAGGCCACTCAGACGGGTGGCTGGGAAAAAGGCCACTCGGGCGGGTGGCTGGGAGAAAGGGAAAAGTCCACTTGGGCGGCTGGGAAATGGTAAAGGCCACTCAGGCGAGTAGGTGAGATAAAGGCCACTCAGGTGGGTGGCTGGGAAAAAGGGAAAAGGCCACTTGGGCAGCTAGGAAAAAGGAAAAGGCCACTCTGGCATGCGGGTTGGTGGGAAAAAGGAAAAGGCCACTCTGGCGCGTGGGTGAGAAAAAGGGAAAAGCCATGCTGGTGGGCACGCATGAAAAAGAGAAAAGGGCACCTGGGTGAGCGGGTGGGAAAAGGGGTAAGGCCACTAGGGCAGGTGGGTGGGAAAAAGGGAAAAGGCCACTCGGGGGACATGAAAAAGGGAAAAGGCCACTCGGGTAGGTGCGTGGAAAAAGCGGAAAAGGCCAATTGGGCAGGCGGTGAGAAATAGGGGAAAGGCCACTCGGGCAGGTGGGTAGGGAAATGGCCACTTGGGCAGGTTGGTGTGAAAAAGGCCACTGAGGCAGGTGGCTGGGAAAAAGGCCACTCAGGCGGGTAGCTGAGAAAAAGGCCACTCAGGCGGTTGGCTGGGAAAAAGGGAAAAAGGCCACTTGGGTGGGTGGGTGGTAAAAAAGGTAACTTTTAAAAAGTCCACTCGAGCGGATGGGTGGTAAAGGCAAGTCAAGGCCACTCGGGTGGGTGAGAAAAAGGCCACTCAGCCGGGTGGGTGAGAAAAAGGCCACTCGGGCAGGTGGGTGGGAAAGGCCACTAAAGGCCACTCGGGCGGGTGGGTGAGAAAAAGGCCACTCGGTGGGTGGGTGAGAAAATGGCCACTCTGGCGGGTACCTGGAAAAAAGGGAAAATGCCACTCGGGCGGCTGGGAAAAAGGAAAAAAGGCCACTCTGGCAGGTGGGGAAAAGGAAAAGGTCACTCTTAAAAAGGGAAAGGCCACTCGGGCCTTTCGGGTGTGAAAAAGGGAAAGGCCACTCGGGCCTTTCAGGTGTGAAAAGGGAAAAGGCCACTCGGGCGAGTGCCTGGGAAAGAGGGCACTTCGGTGGATGGGTGGAAAAAAGGGAAAAGGCCACTCGGGCTGAAAAGGCCACTCGGCAGGTGGTTAGAAAAAAGGCCACTCGGGCAGGTGTGTAGTGAAATGGCCACTCGGGCAGGTGGGTGGCCGGAAAAAAGGCCACGCGGGCGAGTGGTTGGAAAAAAGGCCACTCGGGTGGATGGATGTGAAAAAGGCCACTCAGGCAGGTGGGTGTGAAAAAGGCCACTCAGACGGGTGGGTGTGAAAAAGACCACTTGGACGGGTGGGTGTGTAAAAGGCCACTCAGGCAGGTGGCTAGGAAAAACACCACTTGGGCAGGTTGGTGTGAAAAAGGCCACTAAGGCGGGTAGCTGAGAAAAAGGCCACTTGGGCGGTTGGCTGGGAAAAAGAGAAAAAGACCACTTGGGCGGGTGGGTGGTAAAAAGGTCACTTTTAAAAAGTCCACTCGAGTGGGTTGGTGGGAAAGGTGAGTCAAGGCCACTCAGGTGGGTGGGTGAGAAAAAGGCCACTCAGTCGGGTGGGTGAGAAAAAGGCCACTCAGGCAGTTGGTGGGTAAAGCCACTAAAGGCCACTCGGGCGGGTGGGAGAGAAAAAGGCCACTTGGGCGGTTGGGTGAGAAAAAAGCCACTCGGGTGGGTGGGTGAGAAAAAGGCCACTCTGGCGGGTGTCTGGGAAAAAGTCACTCCAAAAAGGGAAAGGCCACTCTGGCCTTTTGAGTGTTAAAAGGGAAAAGGCCACTTGGGCGAGCGGCTGGGAAAGAGGGCACTCGAGCAGAGGGGTGGAAAAAAGGGAAAAGGACACTCAGGCTAAAAAGGCCACTCGGGCGGGTGGTTGGAAAAAATGCCACTCAGGCGGGTGTGCAGTGAAATGGCCACTCGGGCGAGTGGTTGGAAAAAAGGCCACACAGTGGATGTATGTGAAAAAGGCCACTCAGGCAGATGGGTTTGGAAAAGGCCACTCAGACAGGTGGGTGTGAAAAAGGCCACTTGGACGGGTGGGTGTGTAAAAGGCCACTCGGGCGGGTGGATAGGAAAAATACCACTTGGGCAGGTGGCTGGGAAAAAGCCAACTAGAGCGGGTGGCTGGGAAAAAGGCCACTCAGGTGCATGGCTGGGAAACAGGCCACTACTCGGGTGGCCGGAAAAAAAGGAAAAGGCCAATTGGGCTGCTGGGAAATAGTAAAACGCTACTCAGGCGGGCGGGTGCAAAAAAGGGAAAGGCCACGCTGGCGTGCAGTGGGAAAAAGGGAAAAGTTCACTCTGGTGGGCGGGTGTGAAAAAAGTGAAAAGGGCACTCAGGCAAGCAGGTGGAAAAAGGTCACTCGGGCAGGCGGGTGGGAAAAAGGCCCCTGGGGCGGACGTAAAAAAAGGGAAAAGGCCACTCGGGCAGGCAGGTGAGAAATAGTGGAAAAACCACTCAGGTGGGCGGGTAGGGATAATGGCCACTCAGACGGGTGGGTGTGAAAAAGGCCATTTGGGCAGATGGGTGTGAAAAAGGCCACTCAGGTGGGTGGGTGAGAAAAAGGTCACTTGGGCAGGTGTCTGGGAAGAAGACCAATTGGGCAGGTGGCTGGGAAAAAGGGAAAAGGTCACTTGGGTGGCTGGGACAAAGGAAAAGTCCACTCTACCAGGAGGGTGGGAAAAAGGGGAAAGGCCACTCTTGCGGGCTGGTGGAAAAAAGGGAAAAGGCCACTCTGGCAGGCAGGTGTGAAAAAGGGAAAAGGTCACTCGGACAGGTGGGTGGGAAAAAGGGAAAAGGCCACTTGGGCGGGCAGGTAAGAAAAAGGCCACTCACGCGTGTGGGTGTGAAAAAGGCCACTCTTTAAAATGCCACTCAGGCGGGTGGTTGAGTGAAAGGCCACCCGGGTGGGTAATTGGGTAAAAGGCCACACGGGCAGGTTGGTGAGAAAAAGGCCACTCGGAAGGGTGGCTGGGAAAAAGGTCACTCGGGCGGGTGGCTGGGCAAAAAGGAAAAGGCCACTCGGGCGGGTGGGAAAAAGGAAAAGGCCACTCTGGCAGATAGGTGGGAAAAAGGGAAAAGGCCACTCAGGCAGATGTGAAAACGAGAAAAGGCCACTCTGGTGGGTGGGTGGTAAAAAGGGAAAAGGCCACTCAGACGGGTGGGTGGGAAAAAGGGAAAAGGCCACACTTAAAAAAGGAAAAGACCAATCGGATGGGTGGGTGGGAAAAAGGGAAAATGCCACTCAGGCGGGTGGGAGGGAAAAAGGTCACATGGGCGGGTGGGTGTGAAAAAGGCAACTCGGGGGGTGGGTGTAAAAAAGGCCACTCATTAAAATGGCCATTTGGGCCGGTGGGTGGGAAAATAGCCACTTGGGCGGGTGGGTGGGCAAATGGCCACTTGGGCGGGTGGGTTGGAAAATGGCCACTTGGGCGGGTGGGTGGGAAAACTGCCACTTGGGTGGGTGGGGAAATGGCCACTTGGGCGGGTGGGTGGGAAAATGGCCACTTGGGCGGGTGGGTGTGAAAATGGCCACTTCGGCGGGAGGGTGGGAAAATGGCCACTTGGGCGGGTGGGTGGTAAAATGGCCACTCGGGCGGGTGGGTGGGAAAATGGCCACTCGGGCGGCTGGCTGGGAAAAAGAGAAACTGCCACTTGGGCGGCTGGAAAAAAGGAAAAGGCCATTTGGGAGGGCGGGTGGGAAAAAGGGAAAGGCCACTCTGGCAGGTGGGTGGGAAAAAGGGAAAAGGCCACTTTGGCAGGTGGGAAAAAGGAAAAGCCACTCTGGTGGGCAGGAGGGAAAAAGAGAAAAGGCCACTCGGGTATACGTGAAAAAGGGAAAAAGCCATTTGGGTGGGCGGGTGGTAAAAAGGGAAGAGGCCACTTGGGCAGGCAGTTGAGAAATAGGAAAAGGCTACTCAGGTGGGCGTGTAGGGAAATGAGCACACGGACGGGTGGGTGTGAAAAAGGCCACTCGGGCGGGTGTGTGGGAAAAAGGCTACTCAGGTGGGTGGGTGAAATATGGCCACTCAGTAGGGTGGCTGGGAAAAAGGCCACTTGGGCAGGTGGCCGGGGAACAGGGAAAAGGCCACTTGGGCGGCTGGAAAAAAGGAAAAAGCCACTCAGGCAGGCATGTGGGAAAAAGGGAAAGGCCACTCTGGTGGGTGGGTGTGAAAACTGAAAAGGGCAATAAGGAGAGCGGGTGGGAAAAAGGGGAAAGGCAACTCAGGTGGGCGGATAGTTAAATATGCACTCGGGCGGGTGGTTGGGAAAAAGGCTACTCGGGCGGGTGGTTGGGAGAAAGGCCACTCGGGCGAGTGGGTGTGAAAAAGGCCACTAGCGTGGCTGGGTGTAAAAAAGGCCACTTGGGCGTGTGGGTGTGAAAAAGGCCAGTTGGGCGGGTGGGTGTAAAAAAGGCCACTCGGGCAGGTGGCTGGGAAAAAGGCCACTCGGGCAGCTGGGAAGGCGGGAGGGAAAAAAGGAAAGGCCACTCTGTCAGGTGGGTGTGAAAAAAGGAAAAGGCCACTCGGGCGAGTGGGTGGGAAAATGGGAAAAGGCCACTTAAAAAGGGAATAGGCCACTTGGGCGAGCAGGTGGGAAAAAGGCCACTCGGGCGGGTGGTTGGTAAAAAGGCCACTCGGGTGGGTGCGTAGTGAAATGGCCACTCGGGCAGGTGGTTGGTAAAAAGGCCATTTGCGCTGGTGACTGGGAAAAAGGCCACTCAGACGGGTGGCTGGGAAAAAGGCCACTCAAGCGGCTGGGAATGAGGAAAAGGCCACTGAATAAGGGAAAAGGCCACACTTGCGGGCTGGTGGAAAAAAAGGAAAAGGCCACACTGGCAGGCGGGTGTGAAAAAGGGAAAAGGCCTCTCGGGCGAGTGAGAGGGAAAAAGGGAAAATGCCACTCTGGCAGGCGGGTTGGAGAAAGGGAAATGGCCACTCGGGCGGGTGGGAAAAAGGCCACACGGGCCGGTGGTTGGGAAAAAGGCCACTCGGGCAGGTGGGAAAAAGGGAAAAGGTCACTCGGTGGGTCACACTTAAAAAGGCCACCAAAAGGCCACTCAGGTAGGTGAGTGGGCATAAGGCCACTCGGGCAGGCGGGTGGGGAAAAGAGAAAGGCCACTTGGGCGAGCGGGTGGGAAAAAGGGAAAAGGCCACTTGGGCGGGTGGGTGGGAAAAAGGAAAAAGGCCACTCGGATGGGCGGGTGTTAAAAAGGCCACTCTGGCGGTTGGTTGGAAAAAAGGCCACTGGGGCAGTTGCACAGTGAAATGGCCACTCAAGCTGATGGTTGGGAAAAAGGCTACTCGGGTGGGTGGTTGGGAAAAAGGCCACTCGAGTGGATGTGTCTGTGAAAAAGGCGACTCAGGCGGGTGGGTGCGAAAACGGCTACTCGGGCTGGTGGGTGTAAAAAAGGCCACTCAGGCAGGTGGCTAGGAAAAAGGCCACTCGGGTGGGTGGCTGGGAAAAAAGGCCACTCGGGTGGGTGGCTAGGAAAAAGGGAAAAGGCCACTTGGGCGGCTTGGAAAAGGAAAAGGCCACTCAGGTGGGTGGGTGAGAAAAATGCCACTCAGGTGGGTGGCTGGGAAAAAGGCCACTTGGGCGGGACTCTGGGAAAAAGGGAAAAGGCCACTTGGGTGGGCGGATGAGAAATAGGGGAAAGGCTACTCGAGTGGGCGGGTAAGGAAATGGCCACTTTGACGGGTGGGTGTGAAAACTGCCACTTGGGCAGACGGGTGTGAAAAAAGGCCACTCAGGCGGGTGGGTGAGATAAAGGCCACTCGGGCGGGTGTCTGGGAAAAAGGGGAAATCCACTCTGGGGGTTGGGTGGGAAAAAGGGAAAAGGCCACTCTGGCGGGCGGGTGTGAAAAAGGGCAAAAAGGCACTCGGGCGAGCGGGTGTGAAAAAGGGGAAAGGCCAGTCGGGCGGGCAGGTAGGGAAATGGCCACACAGGCAGGCGGGTAGGGAAATTGCCACTCGGGTGGGTAGTTGGGAAAAAGGCCACTTGAGTAGGTGGGTGTGAAAATGGCTACTCGGGCGGGTGGGTGTGAAAAAGGCCACTCGGGCGGGTGGGTGTGAAAAAGGCCACTTGGGGGGGTGGCTGGGAAAAAGGCCACTCAGTGGTGGCTGGGAAAAATGGAAAAGGCCACTCAGGCAGGTGGAAAAGGGAAAAGGCCACTCTGGAGGGTGGGCGTTAAAAATGAAAAGGCCACTCGGGCGAGCGGGTGGAAAAAAGGGAAAGGCCACTCTGGTGAGGGGGTGTGAAAAAAGAAACAATTACTCAGGTGAGCAGGTGCAAAAAAGGGAAAAGGCCACTCGGGAGTGCAGGTAGGAAAAAGGCCACCCAGGTGGGTGGGTGAGTAAAAGGCTACTCAGGAGGGTTGCTGGGAAAAAGGCTACTCGGGCAGGTGGCTGGAAAAAGGGAAAAGGCCACTGGGGCAGGTGAGAAAAAAGAAAAGGCCACTCTGGCAGGCAGGTGGGAAAAAGGGAAAAGGCCACTTGGGCGGAGGTGAAAAATGGAAAAGCCCACTCGGGTGGGCGGGTGGGAAAAAGGGAAAAGGCCACTCGGGCGAGCAGGTGGGGAAAGGCCACTCGGGCAGGTGGGAAAAGGAAAAGGCCACTCTGGCAGGCGGATGGTAAAAAGGGAAAAGGCTACTCAGGCAGGTGGAAAAAGGGAAAGGCCACTCGGGGGCGGGTTGAAAAATGGGAAAGGCCACTCTGGCAAGGGGGTGTGAAAAAAAACACTCAGGTGAGCAGGTGGAAAAAAGGGAAAAGGTCACTCGCGAGTGCGGGTAGGAAAAAGGCCACTCAGGCGTGTGGGGGTGAAAAATGCCTCTCTTTAAAAGACCACCTGGGTGGGTGGTTGGGTAAAAGGCCACCCATGTGGGTGGATGAGTAAAAGGCTACTCAGGAGGGTTGCTGGGAAAAAGGCTACTTGGACGGGTGGCTGGGAAAAAGGGAAAAGGCCACTGGGGCAGGTGGAAAAAAGGAAAAGGCCACTCTGGCAGGCAGGTGGGAATAAGGGGAAAGACCACTCAGGCGGACGTGAAAAATGGAAAAGGCCACTCTAGAAAGGGAAAAGGCCACTCTGGCAGGCAGGTGGGGAAAAAGGGAAAAGGCAACTCAGGCAGGTGAAAAAAGGTAAAGGCCACTCGAGCGGGCGGGTGGGAAAAGGGAAAAGTCCACTTGGGCGGACGGGTAGGAAAAAGGGAAAGACCACTCTGGCGGGCGGGTGTGAAAATAGGCAAAAGCCACTCAGGCGAGCGGGTGTGTAAACGAGAAAAGGCCACTCGGGTGGGTGGCTGCTAAAAAGGGAAAAGGCCACTCTGGTGGGCGGATGGAAAAAGGCCACTCGGCTGGGTGGTTGGAAAAAAGGCCACTCAGGCAGGTGTGTAGTGAAATGGCCACTGGGGTGAGTGGTTGGGAAAAGGCAACTCAGGCAGGTGGATGGGAAAAAGGCCACTCAGACGGGTGGCTGGGAAAAAGGGAAAAGGCCACTTGGGTGGCTGGGAAAAAGAAAAAGGCCACACAATTAAGGGAAAAGGCCACACTTGCAGACTGGTGGAGAATAGGGAAAAGGCCAATCTGGTAGGTGGGTGTGAAAAAGGGAAAAGGCCACTCAGGTGAGCAGAGGGAAAAAGGGAAAGGGTCACTCGGGCAGGCGGGTGGGAAAAAGGGAAATGGCCACTCAGGCAGGCAGGTTGGAAAAAGGCCACACGGGCGGGTGGTTGGGAAAAAGGCCACGCGGGTGGGAAAAAAGGGATAAGGTCACTTGGGCAGGTGGGTAGGAAAAAGGCCACAAAAATGCCACTCAGGTAGGTGGGTGCGAATAAGGCCACTCGGGCGGGTGGGTGAGAAAAAGGCCACTCCGTCGGGTGGCTAGGTAAAAGACCACTCAGTCGGGTAGCTGGGAAAAAGGCCACTCGTTTAGGTGGGTGAGAAAAGGCCACTCGGGCGGGTGGCTGGGAAAATGGCCACTCAGGTGGGTGGCTGGGAAACAGGGAAAAGGCCACTCGGGCGGCTGGGAAAAAGAGAACTGGCCACTCGGGCGGGTGTGTGATAAAAAGGCCAATCGGGTGGGTGTGTTTTAAAAAGGCCACTTGGGTGGTTGATTGGGAAAGGCCACTCAAGGCCACTCGGGCAGGTGGATAAGAAAAAGGCAACTCGGGTGGGTGGGTGGGAAAAAGGGAAAAGGGAAAAGGCCACTCTGGTGGGCGGGTGGAAAAAGTCCACTCAGGCAGGTGGTTGGAAAAATGCCACTCGGGCAGGTGTGTAGTGAAATGGCCACTGGGGCAAGTGGTTGGGAAAAGGCCACTCAGGCAGGTGGATGGGAAAAAGGCCACTCAGACGGGTGGCTTGGAAAAAGGGAAAAGGCCACTTGGGTGGCTGGGAAAAAGAAAAAGGCCACACAATTAAGGGAAAAGGCCACACTTGCAGGCTGGTGGAAAAAAGGGAAAAGGCCAATCTGGAAGGTGGGTGTGAAAAAGGGAAAAGGCCACTCGGGTGAGCGGAGGGAAAAAGGGAAAAGGTCCCTCAGGCAGGTGGGACAAAGGGAAATGGCCACTCAGGCAGGCAGGTGGGAAAAAGGCCACTCGGGCGGGTGTTTGGGAAAAAGGCCACGCTGGTGGGAAAAAGGGAAAAGGTCACTCGGGCAGGTGGGTGGGAAGAAGATCACCAAAATGCCACTCAGGTAGGTGGGTGGGAATAAGGCCACTCAGGCGGGTGGGTGAGAAAAAGGCCACTCCGGCAGGTGGCTGGGAAAAAGACAACTCAGTCGGGTAGCTGGGAAAAAGGCCACTCATTTAGGTGGTGGAGAAAAAGGCCACTCAGGCGGGTGGCTGGGAAAAAGGGAAAAGGCCACTCGGGCGGCTGGGAAAAAGTGTACTGGCCACTCAGGCGGTTGGGTGATAAAAAGGCCAATCAGGTGGGTGTGTTTTAAAAAGGCCACTTGGGCGGTTGATTGGGAAAGGCCACTCAAGGCCACTCGGGCAGGTGGGTGAGAAAAAAGCAACTCGGGTGGGTGAGAAAAAGGCCACTCGGGCGGGTGGCTGGTAAAAAGGCCACTCGGGCGGGTGGATGGGAAAAAGGGAAAAGGCCACTCGGGAACTGGGAAAAAGGAAAAGGCCACTCGGGCGGGCAGGTGGGAACAAGGAAAAGGCCACTCTGGCAGGCGGGTGGGAAATAGGGAAAGGCCACTCTGGTCGATGGGTGTGAAAAAGGGAAAAGCCACTCTGGTGGATGGGAAAAAGGAAAAGGCCACTCTGGCGGCTTTGAAAACGGAAAAAGCCACTCTGGTGGGCGGGTAGGAAAAAGGAAAAGGCCACTCGGGCAGGTGAGTAGATTAAAGACCACTCTGGCAGGCGGGTGTGAAAAAAAGAAAAGGTTACTCAGGTGAGTGGGTGGGACAAAGGAAAGAGACCACTTAAAAAGGAAAAAGGCCACTTAAAAAGGGAAAAGGCCACTTTGGCGAGCGGGTGGGAAAAAGGCCATTAGGGCAGGTGGTTGGTAAAAAGGCCACTCGGGCGGGTGTGTAGTAAAATGGCCACTTGGGTGGGTGGTTGGTAAAAAGGCCACTTGGGAGGGTAGCGGGGAAAAAGGCCACTCAGGAGGGTGGCTTGGAAAAAGGGAAAAGGCCACTTGGATGGGTGGGAAAAAGGAAAAGGCTGCTATTGGTAATAAGGGAAAAGGCCACACTTGCGGGCTGGTGGAAAAAAGGGAAAAGGCTGCTCTGGTGGGTGGGTGTGAAAAAGGGAAAAGGCCACTCAGGCGATCGGGAAGGAAAAAAGGAAAAGGCCACTCTGGCAGGTGGGTGGGGGAAAGGAAATGGCCACTCAGGCGGGTGTAAAAAGGCCACTCGGGCATTTGGCAAGGAAAAACGCCACTCAGGCAGGTGGCTGGGAAGAAGACCACTTGGGCGGGTGGCTGGGAAAAAGGGAAAAGGCCACTTAGGTGGCTGGAAAAAAGGAAAAGACCACTCAGGCGGATGGGTGAGAAAAAGGCCACTCGGTGGGTGGGTGGGAAAAAGGCCACTTGGGCAGGTGGCTGGGAAAAAAGGAAAAGGCCACTTGGGAGTGTAGTGTAGTTCCTATTTCCCTAATAGGCTCTGCGCATTGGAATAATATAACCTATAGGTTTGACATAGGACTAAGGTCGGTATGTCCCTATCGATTATATTCAACTTAATTACCTGTGCCAGCTAGCTCAGAGGCCACTAGAAACTTCTTGAAGACAAGAAGGGAATAGTTTCTGGCAACCACATAACATAAAACCCTGATCCCTCAATATCGTGGAAACAATATACTACTTTTCATTCAGTCACTCATCTCAGAGAAGTACATAGAAGAAACAGTCGGTGTGTTTACAATAAAATTTATTGCCCAGTTGTTGTTCTAGTACTGGTTATATGTGCTGCGACAACTGTTGGACAGTAGCAGAGAAATATGGCCAGCAGTGCAGTTAAATAAAAATGCATGGTACAGTTTTACCATTGTGCAATAGTAATGAACACATACATGAAATGCAGAATGCATTTAAGATAAAGCCTATACCCCTATGATGCCTAACTAGATGTACCTAAGTGTACCTAGCATGTGTAGGTCTTATAGAGCCAAGAATCCCCCTAGGATTTAATCTAACCCCATTACCTTAGTGGGACTTCATCCTGGTGTTGAGCTGGACACCCCAGGATGGGTGGATGGACCTCTGCCAGCTGGAGTTGTGGCATGATGCAGGTTGCAGCATCTCACGTCAGAGTGTCGGCATGGAAAGTCTCGGTCCTCTCTAGTTTGCTTGGGCAAAGGGAGGTATATTTATACCTGATAGATGCCTTGGAGTGTTAGTATTGACGTACAGTCGGTCAGAGGAAGACGTCAGGAATGAACCCTTAGGAAATAGTGGTTCATGCATATTTAATGAGTTCTTGGAGAAATCAATAATCCTGTGCTAGGGAAAATCCCAAGAGCGACGGGTCTTTGTCTAAGAACTCGTTGTGACATAGGTTAGTCACTTTTGGACATGGATATGATGTACTTAGAATGGACCGTCTTCTGCACCCAGAGCACACGTCAGATAAGGGACAGACTCTGTTGCTCGTTATTTGTAAAGGGAGGGCCAATGTAGGTGAAAGGTCCTGCCTGTCTCTGAGGCACGAAGGATTTGAGCCTCTGAAACAGCGCACCTATGTTAGGGCCTCAATCCAGCACATAACAGGAGGCTGGGAAAATGGAAAAGGCCACTCTGGAGGTGGGTGGTAAAAAGGGAAATGCCACTCTGGAGGTGGGTGGTAAAAAGGGAAAGGCCACTCTGGCGGGTGGGTGGGTGGGAAAAATGGGAAAAGGCCATTCGGGCATGCAGGTGGTAAAAGGAAAAAGGCCACTCGGCTGGGTGGGTGGAAATAATAGAAAAGGCCACTTGGGCTGTTGGGTGGAAAAAAGGGAAAAGGCCACTTGGGTGGGTGGATGAGAATTAGGGGAAAGGCCACTCAGGAGGGCGAGTAAGGAAATGGCCACTCGGGCGGGTGGGTGTGAAAAAGGCAACTTGGGCAGATGGGTGTGTAAAAGCCCACTCACCCGGGTAGGTAAGAAAAAGGCCACTCGGGCAGATGCCTGGGAAAAAGACCACTCGGGCGGGTGGCTGGGAAAAAGGGAATGGGTCATGTGGGCAGTTGGGAAATAGGAAAAGGCCACATGGGGTGGGCGGGTGGTAAAAAGGAAAGGCCACTCTGGTGGATGGGTGGGAGAAAGGGAAAAGGCCACTCTGGTGGGCGGGTATGAAAAAGTGAAAAGGGCACTCGGGCAATCAGGTGTGAAAAAAGGGAAAGGCCACTCGGGCGGGCAGGTAGGGAAATGGCAACTCGGGTGGGTGGTTGGGAAAAAGGCCACTCGGGTGGGTGGGTGTGAAAAAGGCCAGTTAGGTGGATGTGTGTGAAAAAGGCAACTTGGGTGGGTGTTAATAAAGGCCACTCCTGCGGGCGGGTGGGAAAAAGACCACTCAGGCGGGTGGGTGTGAAAAAGGCAACTTAAAAAGGCCACTCATGCAGGTTGCTGGGAAAAAGCGAAAAGGCCACTTGGGCGGCTGGGAAAAAGGAAAAGGCAACTTGGGCTGGCAGGTGGGAAAAGGGAAAGGGCACTGTGGTGGGCAGGTGGGGAAAAGGGAAAAGGGACTCTGGCGAGAGGGTGTGAAAAAGGGAAAAGGCCACTCAGGCAGGCTGGTGAGAAATAGGGGAAGCCACTCGGGCAGGCGGGTAGGGAAATGGCCACTCGGTGGATGGTTGGGAAAAAGGCCACTCGGGCAGGTGGTTATGAAAAAGGCCACTCAGTCGGGTGGGTGTGAAAAAGGCCACTTGGGCATGTGTGTGTGAAAAAGGCCACTCAGGCATGTGTGTTTGAAAAAGGCCACTCAGGCGTGTGGGTGTAAAAAAGGCCACTCGAGTGAATGGGTGTTAAAAAGGCCACTATGGCGGGTGGCTGGGATAAAGGCCACTCAGGCAGCTGGGAAAAAGGAAAAGACCACTTGGGCGGATGGGTGGGAAAAATGAAAAAGCCACCTGGGCGAGCGGGTGGGAAAAAGGGAAAGGCCACTCTGGCGGGTGGGTGGGAAAAATGGAAAGGCCACTCTAGCGGGCAGGTGTGAAAATGGGCAAAAGCCACTCAGGCAAGTGGGTGGGAAAAAGGGAAAAGGCCACTCGGGTGGGTGGGTGGTAAAAAGGAAAAGGCTACTGGGGTGGGTGGGTGGGAAAAAGGAAAAGGCCACACTAAAAAGGGAAAAGGCCACTCGGGCAGGTGAGTAGGTTAAAGGCCACACTGGCAGGCGGGTGTGAAAAAGGGAAAAGGTTACTAGGGCAAGTGGGTGGGACAAAGGAAAAAGATCACTTAAAAAGGGAAAAAGCCACTTAAAAAGGGAAAAGGCCACTTTGGCAAGTGGGTGGGAAAAAGGCCACTCAGGTGGGTTTGTAGTAAAATGGCCACTTGGGTGGGTGGTTGGTAAAATGGCCACTCGTTCAGGTGGCGGGGAAAAAGGCCACTCAGGAGGGTGGCTTGGAAAAAGGGAAAAAGCCACTTGGGCGGGTGGGAAAAAGGAAAAGGCTGCTAAAGTGGGTGGGTGGTAATAAGGGAAAAGGCCACACTTGCGGGCTGGTGGAAAAAAGGGAAAAGGCCACTCTGGTGGGTGGGTGTGAAAAAGGGAAAAGGCCACTCGGGCGATCGGGAGGGAAAAAGGGAAAAGGCCACTCTGGCAGGCGGGTGTGAAAAAGGGAAAGGCCACTGTGACGGGCGGGTGTGAAAAAGGAAAAAGGCTAAGTGGGCGAGCGGGTGGGAAAAAGGGAACATGCCACTCAGGTGGGCGGGTGGAAAAAAGGAAAAAGGCCACTCAGGTGGGCAGGCAGTTGGTAAAAAGTCCACTCTGGTGGTTTGTTGGAAAAAAGGCCACTGGGGCAGTTGCGTAGTGAAATTGTCACTTGGGCGGGTGGTTGGGAAAAAGGCTACTCAGGCGGGTGGTTGGGAAAAAAGCCACTTGAGTGGGTGTGTATGTGAAAAAGGGCACTCAGGCGGGTGGGTGTGAAAAATGGCCACTAGGGCGGGTGGGTGTAAAAAAGGCCACTCGGGCGGGTGGCTAGGAAATAGGCCACTCGGGCGGGTGGCTGGGAAAAAGGCCACTCAGGCGGATGGCTGGGGAAAAGGAAAAGGCCACTCAGGTGGGTGGGTGAGAAAAAGGCCAATCGGTGGGTGGCTGGGAAAAAGGTCACTTGGGCGGGTGGCTGGGAAAAAGGGAAAAGGCCACTTGGGCAGCTGGGAAAAAGGAAAAGGCCACATGGGGTGGGCGGGTGGTAAAAAAGGAAAGGCCACAATAAAAGGGAAAAGGCCACTCTGGTGGACGGGTGTGAAAAAGGGAAAAGGGCACTTGGGCAAGCGGGTGTGAAAAAGGAGAAAGGCCACTCAGGCGGGCAGGTAGGGAAATGGCCACTCGGGTGGGTGGTTAAGAAAAAGGCCACTCAGGTGGGTGGGTGTGAAAAAGGCCACTCAGGAGGGTTTTTGGAAAAAAGGCCACTCGCGCGGGTGGTTGGGAAAAAAAGCCCCTAGGGTGGGTGTGTGTCAAAAAGGCAACTTGGGTGGGTGTTAATAAAGGCCACTCTGGCGGGCGGGTGGGAAAATGACCACTCAGGCGGTAGGGTGTGAAAAGGCCACTTAAAAAGGCCACTCATGCAGGTTGCTGGGAAAAAGGGAAAAGCCACTTGGGCGGCTGGGAAAAATCAAAAGGCATCTCGGGCTGGCGGGTGGGAAAAAGGGAAAGGCCATGCTGGTGGGCGGGTGGGAACAAGGGAAAAGGGACTGTGGCAAGAGGGTGTGAAAAAGGGAAAAGGCCACTCGAGAGTGGCTGGTGAGAAATAGGGGGAAGGCCACTCTGGCAGGCGGGTAGGGAAATGGCCACTCGGGTGGGTGGTTGGGAAAAAGGCCACTCGGGCGGGTGGTTGGGAAAAAGGCCACTCAGGCGAGTGGGTGTGAAAAAGGCCACTCGGCGTGTGTGTGTGAAAAAGGCCCCTCAGGCGTGTGTGTGTGAAAAATGCCACTCGGGCATGTGGGTGTAAAAAAGGGGGCTCTCGTGGGTGGGTGTTAAAAAGGCCACTCTGGCGGGTGGCTGGGAAAAAGGCCACTCGGGCAGGTGGGGAAAAAGGAAAGACCACTTGGGCGGATGGGTGGGAAAAAGGAAAAGGCCACCTGGGCGAGCGGGTGGGAAAAGGGAAAGGCCACTCTGGCAGGCGGGTGGTAAAAAAAGGGAAAGGCCACTCTGGTGGCAGGTGTGAAAATGGGCAAAAGCCACTCAGGCGAGTGGGTGGTAAAAAGGGAAAAGGCCACTTGGGTGGGTGGTAAAAAGGGAAAAGGCCACTTTAAAATCAAAAAGGGCACTCGAGCGGGCGGGTGGTAAAAAGGCCACTCTTGTGTTTGTTTGGAAAAAAGGCCATTCAGGCAGTTGTGTAGTAAAATGGCAACTCGGGAGGGTGGTTGGGAAAAAGGCCACTCGGGTGGGTGTGTATGTGAAAAAGGCCACTCAGGTGGGTGGGTGTTGAAAAGGCCACTCGGGCGGGTGTAAAAAAGGCCACTCGGGCAGGTGGAAAAGAAAAACGCCACTCGGGCGGGTGGCTGGGAAGAAGGCCACTCGGGCGGGTGGCTGGGAAAAAGGGAAAAGGCCACTCGGACGGCTGGAAAAAAGGAAAAGTCCACTCAGGCAGATGGGTGAGAAAAAGGCCACTCAGTGGGTGGGTGGAAAAAAGGCCACTTGGGCAGGTGGCTGGGAAAAAAGGAAAAGGCCACTTGGGAGGCTGGGAAAATAGAAAAGGCCACTCAGGCAGGTGGGACAAAGGGAAAGGCCACTCTGGAGGTGGGTGGTAAAAGGGAAAGGCCACTCTGGCGGGCGGGTGGGTGGGAAAAAGGGAAAAGGCCATTTGGGCATGCAGGTGGTAAAAAGGGAAAAGGCCACTCAGCTGGGTGGGTGGAAATAATAGAAAAGGCCACTTGGGCGGTTGGGTGGAAAAAAGGGAAAAGGCCACTTGGGTGGGCGGATGAGAATTAGGGGAGAGGCCACTCGGGAGGGCGGATAAGGAAATGGCCACTCGGGCGGGTGGGTGTGAAAAAGGCAACTTGGGCAGATGGGTGTGTAAAAGGCCACTCAGCCGGGTAGGTAAGAAAAAGGCCACTCGGGTAGATGCCTGGGAAAAAGACCACTTGGGCGGGTGGCTGGGAAAAAGTGAATTGGTCACATGGGCAGCTGGGAAAAAGGAAAAGGCCACATGGGGTGGGCGGGTGGTAAAAAAGGAAATGCCACTCTGGTGGGTGGGTGGGAGAAAGGGAAAAGGCCACTCTGGTGGGCGGGTGTGAAAAAGGGAAAAGGGCACTCGGGCAAGCAGGTGTGAAAAAGGGAAAAGGCCACTCGGGCGGGCAGGCAGGTAGGGAAAAGGCCACTCGGTGGGTGGTTGGGAAAAAGGCCACTCGGGTGGGTGGGTGTGAAAAAGGCCAGTCGGGTGTGTGTGTGTGTGAAAAAGGCAACTTGGGTGGGTGTTAATAAAGGCCACTCTGGCGGGCGGGTGGTAAAAAGACCACTCAGGTGGGTGGGTGTGAAAAAGGCAACTTAAAAAGGCCACTCATGCAGGTTGCTGGGAAAAAGCGAAAAGGCCACTTGGGCAGCTGGGGAAAAGGAAAAGGCAACTCGGGAAAAAGTGAAAGGCCACTGTGGTGGGCGGGTGGGAAAAAGGGAAAAGCGACTCTGGCGAGAGGGTGTGAAAAAGGAAAAAGGCCACTCGGGCGGGCTGGTGAGAAATAGGGGGAAGGCCACTCGGGCAGGTGGTAGGGAAATGGCCACTCGGGTGGGTTGTTGGGAAAAAGGCCACTCGGGCGGGTGGTTGGGAAAAAGGCCACTCAGGCTGGTGGGTGTGAAAAAGGCCCCTCGGGCATGTGTGTGTGAAAAAGGCCACTCAGGCGTGTGTGTTTGAAAAAGGCCACTCGGGCATGTGGGTGTAAAAACGGCCACTCGGGTGAATGGGTGTTAAAAAGGCCACTCTGGCGGGTGGCTGGGAAAAAGGCCACTCGGGCAGCTGGGAAAAAGGAAAAGACCACTTGGGCGGAAGGGTGGGAAAAAGGAAAAGGCCACCTGGGCGAGCGGGTGGGAAAAAGGGAAAGGCCACTCTGGCGGGTGGGTGGGCAAAAGGGAAAAGGCCACTCAGGCGAGTGGGTGGTAAAAAGGAAAAAGGCCACTTTAAAATCAAAAAGGCCACTCAGGCGGGTGGTTGGGAAAAAGGTCACTCGGGTGGGTGTGTATGTGAAAAAGGCCACTCAGGTGGGTGGGTGTTGAAAAGGCCACTCGGGTGGGAGTAAAAAAGGCCACTCGGGCTGGTGGCAAGGAAAAAGGCCACTCAGGCAGGTGGCTGGGAAAAAATGCCACTCGGGCGGGTGGCTGGGAAAAAGGGAAAAGGCCACTCGGGCGGCTGGAAAAAAGGAAAAGTCCACTCAGGCGGATGGGTGTTGAAATGGCTACTCGGGCGGGTGTAAAAAAGGCCACTCGGGCAGGTGGCAAGGAAAAAGGCCACTCGGGTGGGTGGCTGGGAAAAAGGCAACTCGGGCGGGTGGCTGGAAAAAAGGGAAAAGGCCACTCCGGCGGCTGGAAAAAAGGAAAAGTCCACTCCGGCGGACGGGTGAGAAAAAGGCCACCTTTAAAAGGGCACTTGGGCGGCTGGCTGGCAAAAAAGGAAAAGGCCACTTGGGCGGCTGGGAAAATGGAAAAGGCCACTCGGGCAGGCGTGAAAAAGGGAAAGCCACTCTGGAGGTGGGTGGTAAAAAGGGAAAGGCCACTCTGGCGGGTGGAAGGGAAAAAGGGAAAAGGCCACTCGGGCATGCGGGTGGTAAAAAGGGAAAAGGCCACTCGGCTGGGTGGGTCGAAATAATAGAAAAGGCCACTTGGGAGGGCGGGTGGAAAAAAGGGAAAAGGCCACTTGGGTGGGCGGATGAGAAATTGGGGAAAGGCCACTCGGGAGGGTGGGTAAGGAAATGGCCACTCGGGTGGGTGGGTGTGAAAAAGGCAATTTGGGCAGATGGATGTGTAAAAGGCCACTCAGCCGGGTAGGTAAGAAAAAGGCCACTCGGGCGGAAGCCTGGGAAAAAGACCACTTGGGCGGGTGGCTGGGAAAAAGGGAATGGGTCACTTTGGCAGCTGGGAAAAAGGAAAAGGCCACACGGGGTGGGCAGGTGGTATAAAAGGAAAGGCCACTCTGGTGGGTGGGTGGGAAAAAGGGAAAAGGCCACTCTGGTGGGCGGATGTGAAAAAGGGAAAAGGGCACTTGGGCAAGCAGGTGTGAAAAAGGGGAAAGGCCACTCGGGCGGGCAGGTAGGGAAATGGATACTCGTGTGGGTGGTTGGGAAAAAGGCCACTCGGGTGGGTGGGTGTGAAAAAGGCCACTCGGGATGGTTTTTGGGAAAAAGGCCACTCGGGCGGGTGGTTGGGAAAAGACCACTCAGGCTGGTGGGTGTGAAAAAGGCCACTTAAAAATGACACTCATGTGGGTTGCTGGGAAAAAGCAAAAAGGCCACCTGGGCGGCTGGGAAAAAGGAATAGGCAACTCGGGCTGGCGGGTGGAAAAAAAGGAAAGGCCACTCTGGTGGGTAGGTGGGAAAAAGGGAAAAGGGACTCTGGCGAGATGGTGTGAAAAAGGGAAAAGGCCACTCGGGCGGGCTGGTGAGAAATAGGGGGCAGACCACTTGGGCAGGCGGGTAGGGAAATAGTTACTTGGGTGGGTGGTTGGGAAAAAGGCCACTCGGGCGGGAGGTTGGAAAAAGGCCACTCTGGCGGGTGGGTGTGAAAAAGGCCACTCGGGCATGTGTGTGTGAAAAAGGCCACTCAGGTGTTTGGGTGTTAAAAAGGCCACTCTGGCAGGTGGCTGGGAAAAAGGCCACTCGGGCAGCTGGGAGAAAGGAAAAGACCACTTGGGCGGATGGGTGGGAAAAAGGAAAAGGTTACCTGGGCGAGCTTGTGGTAAAAAGGGAAAGGCCACTCTGGCTGGCGGGTGGGAAAAAGGGAAAGGCCACTCTGGCAGGCAGGTGTGAAAATGGGCAAAAGCCACTCAGGCGAGTGGGTGGGAAAAAAGGAAAAGGCCACTCAGGCGGGTGGGTGGGAAAAAGGGAAAAGGGCACTTTAAAATAAAAAAAGCCACTTGAGCGGGCGGGTGGTAAAAAGGCCCCTTTTGCGTTTGGTTGGAAAAAAGGCCATTCGGGCAGTTGCGTAGTGAAATGGCCACTCGGGCGGGTGGTTGGGAAAAAGGCCACTCGGGTGGGTGTGTATGTGAAAAAGGCCACTCAGGTGGGTGGATGTTGAAAAGGCCACTCGGGCAGGTGGCAAGGAAAAAGGCCACTCGGGCGGGTGGTTGGGAAAAAGGCCACTCGAGCGGGTGGCTGGGAAAAAGGGAAAAGGCCACTCAGGCTGCTGGGAAAAAGGAAAAGTCCACTCAGGCCGATGGGTGAGAAAAAGGCCACTCGGGTAGGTTGGTGGGAAAAAGGCCACTTGGGCGGGTGGCTGGGAAAAAAGGAAAAGTCCTCTTGGGCGGCTGGGAAAATGGAAAAGGCCACTCGGGCAGGTGGGAAAAAGGGAAAGGCCACAATGGAGGCGGGTGGGAAAAAAGGGAAAAGGCCACTTAAAAAGGGAAAAGGCCACTTGGGCATGTGGGTGGTAAAAAAGGAAAAGGCCACTCGGGTGGGCGGGTGGAAATAGTAGAAAAGGCCAGTCGGGCAGGTGGGTGGAAATAAGGGAAAAGGCCACTTGGGTGGGCGGATGAGAAATAGGGGAAAGGCCACTCAGAGGGCGGGTAGCGAAATGGTCACTCGGGCGGGTGGGTGTGAAAAAGGCCACTTGGGCAGATGGGTGTGAAAAAGGCCACTCAGGCGGGTGGGTGAGAAAAAGGCCACTCGGGCGGGTGCCTGGGAAAAAGGCCACTCGGGCGGGTGACTGGGAAAAAGGGAATAGGTCACTTGGGCGGCTGGGAAATGGAAAAGGCCACACAATAAAAAGGGAAACACCACTCTGGCGGGTGGGTGTGAAAATGGGAAAATGCCACTCTGGTGGGTGGGTGTGAAAAAAGGAAAAGGGCAATTGGGCAAGTGGGTGTGAAGAAGGGGAAAGGCCACTCGGGCGGGTGGGTAGGGAACTGGCCACTTGGGTGGGTGGTTAGGAAAAAGGCCACTCTGGTGGGTGGGTGTGAAAAAGGACACTCAGAGGGTGGTTGGGAAAAAAGCCACTCGGGCGGGTGGTTAAGGAAAAGGCCACTCGGGCGGGTGGGTGTGAAAAAGGCAACTTGGGGGGTGTGTGTAAAAAAAGGCCACTCCGGTGGGCTGGTGGGAAAAAGACCACTCAGGCAGGTGGGTGTGAAAAAGGCCACTTAAAAAGGCCACTCATGAGGGTTGCTGGGAAAAAGCGAAAAGGCCACTTGGGCGGCTGGAAAAAAGAAAAAGGCAACTCGGACGGGTGGGAAAAATAGGAAAGGCCACTCTGGTGGGCGGGTGGGAAAAAGGGAAAAGGCCACTCTGGTGGGAGGGTGTGAATAAAGGAAAAGGCCAGGTGGGCGGGCGGGTGAGAAATAGGGGAAAGGCCACTCGGGCGGGTGGGTAGAGAAATGGCCACTTGGGTGGGTGGTTGGGAAAAGGCCACTCGGGCGGGTGGTTATGAAAAAGCCACTTGAGCGTGTGTGTGTGTGAAAAAGGCCACTCGGGCGTGTGGATGTGAAAAATGCCACTTTGGCGGGTGGCTGGGAAAAAGGCCACTTGGGCAGCTGGGAAAAAGGAAAAGACCACTCGGGCGGGCGAGTGGGAAAAATTGGAAAGGCCACTCTGGCGGGAGGGTGTGAAAATGGGCAAAAGGTACTCAGGTGAGTGGGTGGGAAAAAGGGAAAAGGCCACTCGGGCGTGTGGGTGTGAAAAAGGGAAAAGGCCACTTGGGTGGGCGGGTGGGAAAAAGGCCACTCGGGTGGGCGGGTGGGAAAAAGGCCACTCGGGTGGGTGGTTGGAAAAAGGCCACTTGGGTGGGTGTTTAGTGAAATGGCCACTCGGGCGGGTGGTTGGGAAAAAGCCACTCAGGCGGGTGGATGGGAAAAAGGCCACTCAGGCGAGTGGCTGGGAAAAAGGGAAAAGGCCACTTGGATGGCTGGGAAAAAGGAAAAGGCCACTAAGGTGGGAAGGTGTGATTAAGGGAAAATGCCACACTTGCAGGCTGGTGGAAAAAAGGGAAAAGGCCACTCTGGCGGGCGGGTGTGAAAAAGGGAAAAGGCCACTCAGGTGAGCAGGAGGGAAAAAGGGAAAAGGTAATTCGGGCAGGCGGGTGAGAAAAAGGGAATGGCCAATCAGGCGGGCAGGTGGGAAAAAGGCCACTCGGGCAGGTGGTTGGAAAAAATGCCACGCCGGTAGGAAAAAGGGAAAAGGTCGCTCGGGCAGGTGGGTGGGGAAAAGGCCACTAAAAGGCCATTCAGGTGGGTAGTGGGCATAAGGCCACTCGGGCGGGTGGGTGAGAATAAGGCCATATGGGTGGGTGGATCAGAAAAAAGACCACTCAGGCGGGTGGGTGATAAAAAGGCCACTCAGTTGTGTGGCTGGGAAAAAGGCCACTTGTGTGGGTGGCTGGGAAAAAAGGAAAAGGCCACTTGGGCAACTGGGAAAAAGGAAAAGGCCACTCAGGCGGGAAAAAGTGAAAGGCCACTTTGGTGGGCGGGTAGGAAAAAGGGAAATGGCCAGAGTGGTGGGAGGGTGTGAACAAGGGAAAAGGGCACTCGGTAGAGTGGGTGGGAAAAAGGGGAAAGGCCACTTGGGCAGGTGTATTGTGAAATTGCTACTCGGGTGGGTGGTTGGGAAAAAGGCCACTCGGGCGGGTAGTTGGGAAAAAGACCACTTGGGTGGGTGGGTGTGAAAACGGCCACTCAGGCATGTGTGTGTGAAAAAGGCCACTCGGACGGGTGGGTGTGAAAAAAGCCACTTGGGCAGGTGGATGGGAAAAAGGCCACTTGAGCGGCTGAGAAAAAGGAAAAGGCCACTGGGGCAGGCGGGTGGGAAAAAGGAAAAGGCCACTCGGCAGGGGGGTGGGGAAAAAGGGAAAGGCCACTTTAAAAGTGAAAGGCCAATCTGGCGAGCGGGTGTAAAAAAGGAAAAAAGCTACTCAGGCTGGTGGGTGGAAAAAGGGAAAAGGCCACTCGGGCTGGTGGATGGAAAAAAGGCCACTCGGGCGGGTGCGTAGTGAAATGGTGACTCGGGCGGTTGGTTGGGAAAAGGCCACTCAGGTGGGTGGATGGGAAAAAGGCCACTCAGACGGGTGACTGGGAAAAAGGGAAGAGGCCACTTGTGCGGCTGGGAAAAAGGAAAAGGCCACTAAGGCAGGAGGGTGGGATTAAGGAAAAAGGCACACCTGCGGGCTGTTGGAAAAAAGGGAAATGACCACTCTGGCGGGCGGGTGTGAAAATGGGAAAATGCAACTCGGGCGAGCGGGAGGCAAAAAGTGAAAAATCCACTCGGGCAGGCGGTTGGGAAAAAGGGAAATGGCCATTCGGGTGGGCATATGGGAGAAAGGCCACTCAGGTGGGTGGTTGAGAAAAAGGCACTTGGGTGGGTGGGAAAAAGGACAAAGGCCACTGTGTATCGTACATCATTATGTTGCTCACCTGTGAACAAGGCTAACCTAACAGCCGAAAGGCCTCAGGATTTTGAACTGCTGCCACTTGCCAATAATAAATAAATGCTTGGCTGCTCCCAGGAATCTGGCTTTGGCGTCCTCTTCTGTTCTTGTGTGTTTCCCGGAAGCTCCATCCCCGCAGCTGAAGCCGCCCTTTAGGGTTGGGTGCCCCCATCGATGGAGACTGTTGTGCTTGATTTATATGGGGGGCATGACCCGCTTGCCTCAGTGAAGGATTTACCTAACATTTGCAACACGGAGGTGAGAATGGGAAGTGAGAGGGGTAAACTCTCTCCTCTCACTGATTCCTGTTTTCTTGCATTTTGAAAGGCACTACATCATAAGTGGCAGCAAAAATGAGGACTTTTGAAAAAAGGGGCGAGGTGACGCCCCAATGCCGGACGCACAGCGTTGCTTGATCCATGACACAAATACCACAATTATTCCAATTTCTCAAAATTTTATTCCATTTTTATCCACTTCTTTTTAAATTCATTGCTTGTACTCCAGTCACATGAGAGACACTTATTCACTTGTTCACTGTATCCTAAATGCTGTCGATTCGCCCATCCAGGCTTTATTCTGAAGCACGGAGTGTGCATAAGTGATCCTCAAAGGTTAATCTGTGTTACCCAATGCATTTCGGGCCGTACCTGGCCCTTCGTCAGGGGTTATCTACAAATTCAAAACATTCCTGTTAGACTGTGTTTTTTTAATCTGCCTAAACATAATAAAACGGTATTCCTATTGTTAAAAATACGACTCACGCCGCAATCAACGTCTGCCCACTGAATTCATTAACTGCCTTTTTCCCGAAACAGTCTCTCCCCAACTACCACAAATACATGTGTTACCCCACCACTATTCAAGATATCACTCCTTGATACCTGTTCGTGTTTAAAAAAACCCTTTCAAAACACATTGTTCCTCCCGCAAAACTTTATCCAAAGGAGCCCATACCTTAACAGACTGTTTTCTATCGTGTTCGAAATCCTTCTGGTGCCCGCTTCCTCCTCCCTCTACTTAAACACCTGTGGCGAATCCCCGCGCCTTCGTGCAAAAATGAGGAGCAATGGTTTTGTTACTATTAATCTAATGGACCAGAATTACCTTTTAATATGCACGTGGCCACTTTATTATTATTGATGAAAACATATGCTCTTGGCGAAACATGATTGTTGAAATATGACTGTGGTGTTTGAATGCTATTAAGCATATTAAGCATATATTGATACATTACAGTTTATTGCAGCACCTTGACTCATTTCAGCCAGTACAACTGCTTTTTTCACATCAGAGTAAACTGCAAAACACTGTGGAAATAAGATGATAAAACATCAACAAAGGACTAAAGTGTAAAGTGTAACAAAACTCATTGCCACCATGGGTGCTGAATTAAGATATGCACATATGTATTCGTAACTAGGTAAATTGTTTAATTGCTTTTCATTTTTAACACCTCCTCAGAATTTCAGCACTGATGTGTTGTTTGGAGTGCGAATAGCAAATTTCACCCCTCTGAAGTAAAAACCTTTCCCAGCTGTTGCACGTAGGAATAGTACATTTTAGACCTCTGAAGTCCAACACTTTCCCTATTGTTGCATAAGTAGAGCTAGGAAGAGTATATTTATTATTGTGAGACTCTAATAGTTTTCAAAATGTTGGTTAGATGAAGTTTACAACATTAATTGTTCTATTTTTTATATTTTATGTTTTTATTTTTTAAATGTATTTTAGTGTTTGTAATATTTTATAGTATTTTTTAATAATTTATTTGTTGTCTACATTAATTCATATATTTTTTCTTAATCACTTTTTATATTCTTTATGGTTTCATCGTGTATGTATGATTTATATATATTTATGTATCGAGACCTCCTCGAAAATAATGCTCACTCAGTCCAGGATTCCTGCAAAAAATGTAGTTTATTGACGCGTTTCAGCCGGTACAATGGCTTTGATCACATCAGAGTAAACTGCAAAATACTGTGATAATAAGGTGATAAAACATCAACAAAGGACTAAAGTGCAAAGGGTAATAAAACTCGTTGCCACCATGGGTGCCATATTAAGATATGCATATACATATTTGTATACATGATGGGCATGTATCTCTCAAGCATACAGTGTCATATCAATTTACATCATAATCATGTAAAAAAGAAACTCATGTACAAAAGAAAATCAAGAATATATGATGTTACAACGCATGTAATTACAATGCATGCTTTTACAACGCAGTCTTTACATCGCAACTACCATTACATTGCATGATTTTACAACGCATGCCATTACAACGCATTTTTTAAAACTACCATTACAACGCATTCCATTACAACGCATACCATTACAACGCATACCATTACAACGCATAATACTTTAAGGGCAACAGTAGGGTAAGTGTTGGAAAGTGTAGGGGTAAAAATTACTATTCCCACTCCAGTGAGTGCAACAGTAGGGTAAGTGTTGGATAGTGTAGGGGTAAAAAGTACTAAGTGTTGGATAGTGTAGGGGTAAAAATTACTATTCCCACTCCAGTGAGTGCAACAGTAGGGAAAGTGTTGGATAGTGTAGGGGTAAAAATTACTATTCCCATGTCCCCCAAAACCCATACCCACCCTAATACTAAAAAAATCTCCATTACTTACCTTATAATGCGTTGTAATGGCATGCGTTGTAATGGTATGCGTTGTAATGGCATGCGTTGTGGTGACATGCGTTGAAATGGCATGCATTGTAATGGCATGTGATGTAAAGGCAGTTGCGTTGTAACAGTTGCGTTGTAAAGGTAGGTCGTTGTAATGACTGCGTTGTAATGGATGTTTCCCAAAATCAAAGGCTTAATGCTCAGTAGTCCATTGTAGTGTATCTCCAGAGCATACATTGTAATGTCAAAATAAAATGCCTAAAATAACGAGAATTTAAAATGACTGCTACACAGTAATACAATAGAATGCGTGTCATGGACAGTGCAGTATGGCAGCATAATGGTGCCCAATTAGACTTGCAAGTGTTGGTATTGAAAAGTATAATCAGCAGTAAGTAAATGGACATGGCCGCCAAACAGCCCTGGACTCTAATGCAATAGTGCATGAAGGGAATGCTGGATAAAGACACCATTCTGAAATAAAGAGACGCATCAATAAATAGTACAGATGATATCACATGATAAAAAATTAACGTAAAGACGAATGCAACGTGATACATAATCATACCAAAAGTCAATTTCATAAATACATGAGATTGTGCTCAGGGCAATACTGGTACCCGCTGGTACAAAGATGCATTTAAATATACAATGATACTGGTATAATGCTCTCACCCCCGCATCCACCAGTGTGTGTCAACCACAGTAATAGTACCAGCTCTACAAGTGGTGACTGCTAATGCAAAGTAGGTTCCGTAAACCCAAGGTGTTATCAAAGGTGATAACAAAACCCACAAGAGAACGAACATTGGTACTACGGGCAGAGTGAGCATGTTCTCGCTCGAGGATAGAGGGACTGTACAGGTGACACCTTGTAGATTATGAGGGGGGGGAATCAAGCGCAAATGGGGTAATGAATGTAAGACAAAATGGTGGAAGTATACCAACAAATCAAGCCAAAGTGGGCCAATGTATGTATGACAACATGCTGGACGGGACAGAAATCACGGAACTGCTTGATCCCATTGAAAGAACCTGTAATGTCATCTAGATGAGTCTAGGCATCATGTCCAAGTGGGCAACATTGACCACAACATGTTACCGGAGGTTACATTGTATGGATGACCGCACTCAACATGACACAGTCATAAACACTCAAAAAAAAGTGTAAAGTATCCACAACTGGGTCAGCCCCTCATGAAGGAGTAACACTCGTGCCACAGTCCCAAAAAATAATTCACACAAAATGGGAGAAAATCAAGCAAAACAGAAGCAGAAAAGTCACACAAAGACGCAGCAGCCCAATGAGGAAGGAATAAACCAAAATCGTATCAGTGTGGTGCTCCAATAACCGCATAAGTGAACAAAGAAAAGGATAGGGGATACCCATCCAAAACACTCCTCTACTGCAGCATGATATCCCCTTCCTTTCCTCATGTAATCGAAAAAAGATCGAAATTTGTTAAAAGCACTTTCATACAGAACATCTTATAAATGCACTAAAAAGAGAGCAAAAAGCCCAGTATACTAAAAAGCCTGTATCCATCACCCAAGTGGACACATAACTCCTCATTGGAGTTAAGCCCTGCTTAGCTCTTGGTATCCAAATCAATAGTATATTTAAACTCAGTTTGTCTCAATATCTGGGTTCTATTACCTCCTCTGTTGTGAAGGGATATCTGCTCAATGGCAGAAAAAGAGAGTTTAGTGTTGTCACTGTAACCTCCTTAAAGTGTCTGGCTACAGGATAGAGGGGATCTCAATGGTCAATAGCCCCAAGATGTTCTAGAATGCGTTTCTTGACCACTAGTGAAGTGCATTCTAAGATGTAAATAATAAATTGAGAGCTGCAAGTAAGAAATTGGCTGATAGCCCTCTTGGGCCCTCCATGGGCTGTGGTATAATCCTTTTGCTGCCACTGTGTTTGCAAGCTTTGCAGCGACCACACAGGAAAACACGCTGCAGACACTGTTCCATGGACTTGTGGGTAATTGTGATGTCACTGTGAACCAACCTATCCTTAAGTGATTGGCCCCTACGGTATGTTATACTGGGTCCATCACTGATGGTATGTCCGATGATGGAGACACTCTTAAGAATCTACCAATTTTTGGAGATAATTTTATGTACCTTGTTAGAACGGCTGTTGTAAGTCATTATCATCCTTGTGGTTGGGGTAACATTATTGTCAGATTCCCTGTTGTTGTTGAACACAAATGTGTTCTCTGATAATGCTGGTCTTTTTGCTGACTGCTTTGTTAAGGCGCCATTGTGGGTACCCCCTCTACCTGAATCTGGATGCCATGAGTTTTTCTTCCCTTTTATATGCCTCATCTGTATTAGAGGTCCTTTTTGCTCTCAGCCGTTCTCTGTAAGGAATACTCCAATTCAAAGTATCTGGATGACCACTGAGGGCATGCAAGAGCCTCTTGCCAGCGGTGGGCTTCTTGAAGAGGCTGGTCTGAGTTTTATTGTCCCTGATTTCAATTTTGACATCCAGGAATTCAATGCTGTCACTGCTGATGCTGTGTGTGAAAGTGGGGTTGTAGTTATTGATGTTCAGATAACTGACAAAGGTCTTGGTGGACTCTCTGGAACCACTACAGGTGATAAACAAATCATCTATGTACCTCACCGACATCACGGCTTGTTCAATCCCATTGACTATGGTGGTACCCTCAGATAGTTGCTCCTCCCACCAGCCAAGGAACAGGTTTGCAAAACTGGGGGAAAACAAGTACCCATGGCAGTCCCAAGGAGTTGTCTGTACAGTATACCATTAAACAGAAATATGTTTTGTGTCAAACAGTATCTGATCATTTCGCCCAGTATCTCCATGTGTGCTAGATACCTAATGGGTCTGGCTCTGACGAAATGGTTGCAAGCCTGAATGCCCACCTCATGTTTCATGATAGTATAGAGGGAGCAGACATCTAGAGTCATGAGGAGAAAGCCTTCCTCCCAGTTCAAACCCTCTATTCTGCAGAGAAAATGCATAGTATCCTAACATATGAGGGAAGGTTGGTAATAAAATCCCTTGAGAAAGAATCAACATACTTAGCCACATTCTCCAATGCGCTGCCTTTAGAGTAAACTGTGGGTCTACCTGGTGTGTTAGTTTTGTCCTTGTGTACCTTAGGTAGGAGATATAGCATAGGAATTTGGGGAAATTTCTTCCTAAGATAACAATACTCCTCCCATTTAAGGAAGCCCTTATCCCTCCACAATTCCAGATGGCTCCAAATGTGTCACACTCTTGTTACAGGTATCTCTATCTATGATTTCGTAGCGCTTGGTGTCATTGAGTTCGCGCATAGCTTCCGTCAGATACAACTAAATAAATAAATAAATATAGTGTAACATAATTAAGAAATATATTTATTTTAAATTATATTAATTCTAATAATATTTTAAATGTATTACTGTGAATATATAAATATATAGTGGATTCCATCATTGATGGGGTAGGAATGAGACCAATCCTATACTGGAGACGTATTTGGGCTACCCCCAAGCGCTGCCCTTATTGCCAGGGGCTGGAGGTAGTCCTAAGCATCGCTGGTTCAGGTAGTATAACTTGGATCAAGTATGTTAAAGAGACCTTGGGAAAGATTGGGAGAGGGAACCTGTGGGATGATCCACAGTCAGCTTGCTCAATTAATAAAGCAATCAGAAAGAGAAATTATGGACAGTATAAAACAAGTTCAATGCAGGCACAATCGACCTTTGGCACCCTGACCGATTCCTTCCTTTGTTGAAGGATGAATTTAAATTAGAACAGTTCCTTGATGGAATTGAACCTCCGACAGCCAGGTACCTGTATCTTCAAATTTGGTACAGTACATTACCGCTGGCCTCTTTCACTGCTAAATGGGCTTGCACTAGTGAGTCAGGTAGGTGGATTTGCCCCTCATGTGGGAACATTAAGGAAATTGAGGAGCACGCTCTGTTCTTCAGCCCGATGCAAAAACAACAATTGATGGACAGAATGCAGAACAATGTCGTACATTCACCCCAGTACAGAGATCTGGGCCTAAATCCATCATTTTTTTGCTCACCATGCCATTCCAGTTTGGACCCAGCCATATGCAAATCAGTCTTGACCCTGCACCCAATGGGAACAGTCCAGCCCGAACTGCTAGGCCAGGTCCTCCCTGGACTGGAAACAAGCATCCTAGGACCAGTTTCGGGCTTTCAGCCCTCATCAGCCAGGATAGCTTGACTCCAGTGGCATGGAGAGCACTCGGGGTGACAAATGCAAAAACAACAATTGATGGACAGAACGCAGAACAATGTCGTACATTCACCCCAGTACAGAGATCTGGGCCTAAATCCATCGTTTTTTTGCTCACCATGCCATTCCAGTTTGGACCCAGCCATATGCAAATCAGTCTTGACCCTGCGCCCAATGGGAACAGTCCAGCCCGAACTGCCAGGCCAGGTCCTCCTTAGTGAGCTAAAGAATGATGATGGATTCAACCCAGATCTGTGACTGGGAGTGAGCGTTTGAAAAGTTTCAGCGCTCCGTCCATCATCTCCTTGTGTTTGCTTTGTTTGCCCTAAGTTGGCAGGGTATGCCCAGACGTGGGTCCCTTACTCACTTTGCCACTGGATTCAAGCTAGCCTGGCTGATGAAGGGTGTTACCCAGAAACCGGTCCCAGGATGCTTGTTTCCAGTTCAGGGAAGACCTGGCTTGGCAGTTCGGGCTGGACTGTTCCCATGAGGCACATGGTCAAGACTGATTTGCATATAGCTGGGTCTGAACTGAGGTGGCGAAGTGAGCTAAAGAATGATGATGGATTCAACCCAGATCTGTGACTGGGGGTGAGCGTTTGAAAAGTTTCAGCGCTCCGTCCATCATCTCCTTGTGTTTGCTTTGTTCGCCCTAAGTTTGCAGGGTATGACCAGACATGGTCCCTTGCTCACTTTGCCACTGGAGTCCAGCTAGCCTGGCTGATGAAGGGTGTTACCCAGAAACCGGTCCCAGGATGCTTGTTTCCGGTTCAGGAAAGACCTGGCTTGGCAGTTCGGGCTGGACTGTTCCCATGAGGCACAGGGTCAAGACTGATTTGCATATAGCTAGGTCTGAACTGAGGTGGCGAAGTGAGCTAAAGAATGATGATGGATTCAACCCAGATCTGTGACTGGGGGTGAGCGTTTGAAAAGTTTCAGCGCTCCGTCAATCATCTCCTTGTGTTTACTTTGTTCGCCCTAAGTTGGCAGGGTATGCCCAGACGTGGGTCCCTTGCTCACTTTGCCACTGGATTCAAGCTAGCCTGGCTGATGAAGGTTGTTACCCAGAAACCGGTCCCAGGATGTTTGTTTCCGGTTCAGGGAAGACCTGGCTTGGCAGTTCGGGCTGGACTGTTCCCATGAGGCACACGGTCAAGACTGATTTGCATATAGCTGGGTCTGAATTGAGGTGGCAAAGTGAGCTAAAGAATGATGATGGATTCAACCCGGATCTGTGACTGGGGGTGAGCGTTTGAAAAGTTTCAGCGCTCCATCCATCATCTCCTTGTGTTTGCTTTGTTTGCCCTAAGTTGGCAGGGTATGCCCAGACGTGGGTCCCTTGCTCACTTTACCACTGGATTCAAGCTAGCCTGGCTGATGAAGGGTGGTACCCAGAAACTGGTCCCAGGATGCTTGTTTCCAGTTTAGGGAAGACCTGGCTTGGCAGTTCGGGCTGGACTGTTCCCATGAGGCACAGGGTCAAGACTGATTTGCATATAGCTGGGTCTGAACTGAGGTGGCGAAGTGAGCTAAAGAATGATGATGGATTCAACCCAGATCTGTGAATGGGGGAGAGCGTTTGAAAAGTTTCAGCGCTCTGTCCATCATCGCCTTGTGTTTGCTTTGTTCGCCCTAAGTTGGCAGGGTATGCCCAGACGTGGGTCCCTTGCTCACTTTGCCACTGGATTCAAGCTAGCCTGGCTGATGAATGGTGTTACCCAGAAACTGGTCCCAGGATACTTGTTTCCAGTTCAGGGAAGACCTGGCTTGGCAGTTCGGGCTGGACTGTTCACATGAGGCACAGGGTCAAGACTGATTTGCATATAGCTGGGTCTGAACTGAGGTGGCGAAGTGAGCTAAAGAATGATGATGGATTCAACCCAGATCTGTGACTGGGGGTGAGCGTTTGAAAAGTTTCAGCGCTCCGTCCATCATCTCCTTGTGTTTGCTTTGTTCGCCCTAAGTGGGCAGGGTATGCCCAGACGTGGGTCCCTTGCTCACTTTGCTAGTGGATTCAAGCTAGCCTGGCTGATGAAGGGTGTTACCCAGAAACCGGTCCCAGGATACTTGTTTCCGGTTCAGGGAAGACCTGGCTTGGCAGTTCGGGCTGAACTGTTCCCATGAGGCACAGGGTCAAGACTGATTTGCATATAGCTAGGTCTGAACTGGGGTGGCGAAGTGAGCTAAAGAATGATGATGGATTCAACCCAGATCTGTGACTGGGGGTGAGCGTTTGAAAAGTTTCATCGCTCCGTCCATCATCTCCTTGTGTTTGCTTTGTTCGCCCTAAGTTGGCAGGGTATGCCCAGACGTGGGTCCCTTGCTCACTTTGCCACTGGATTCAAGCTAGCCTGGCTGATGAAGGGTGTTACCCAGAAACCGGTCACAGGATGCTTGTTTCCGGTTCAGGGAAGACCTGGCTTGGCAGTTCGGGCTGGACTGTTCCCATGAGGCACAGGGTCAAGACTAATTTGCATATAGCTGGGTTTGAACTGAGGTGGCGAAGTGAGCTAAAGAATGATGATGGATTCAACCCAGATCTGTGACTGGGCGTGAGCGTTTGAAAAGTTTCAGCGCTCCATCCATCATCTCCTTGTGTTTGCTTTGTTCGCCCTAAGTTGGCAGGGTATGCCCAGGCGTGGGTCCCTTGCTCACTTTGCCACTGGGATCAAGCTAGCCTGGCTGATGAAGGGTGTTACCCAGAAACTTCTCCCAGGATGCTTGTTTCCGGTTCAGGGAAGACCTGGTTTGGCAGTTCGGACTGGACTGTTCCCATGAGGCACAGGGTCAAGACTGATTTGCATAAAGCTGGGTCTGAACTATGGTGGCGAAGTGAGCTAAAGAATGATGATGGATTCAACCCAGATCTGTGACTGGGCGTGAGCGTTTGAAAAGTTTCAGCGCTCCGTCCATCATCTCCTTGTGTTTGCTTTGTTCGCCCTAAGTTGGCAGGGTATGCCCAGACGTGGGTCCCTTGCTCACTTTGCCACTGGATTCAAGCTAGCCTGGCTGATGAAGGGTGTTACCCAGAAACCGGTCCCAGGATGCTTGTTTCCGGTTCAGGGAAGACCTGGCTTGGCAGTTCGGGCTGGACTGTTCCCATGAGGCACAGGGTCAAGACTGATTTGCATATAGCTGGGTCTGAACTGAGGTGGCGAAGTGAGCTAAAGAATGATGATGGATTCAACCCAGATCTGTGACTGGGGGTGAGCGTTTGAAAAGTTTCAGCGCTCCGTCAATCATCTCCTTGTGTTTGCTTTGTTCGCCCTAAGTTGGCAGGGTATGTCCAGACGTGGGTCCCTTGCTCACTTTGCCACTGGATTCAAGCTAGCCTGGCTGATGAAGGGTGTTACCCAGAAACCGGTCCCAGGATGTTTGTTTCCGGTTCAGGGAAGACCTGGCTTGGCAGTTCGGGCTGGACTGTTCCCATGAGGCACACGGTCAAGACTGATTTGCATATAGCTGGGTCTGAACTGAGGTGGCAAAGTGAGCTAAAGAATGATGATGGATTCAACCCGGATCTGTGACTGGGGGTGAGCGTTTGAAAAGTTTCAGCGCTCCATCCATCATCTCCTTGTGTTTGCTTTGTTTGCCCTAAGTTGGCAGGGTATGCCCAGACGTGGGTCCCTTGCTCACTTTACCACTGGATTCAAGCTAGCCTGGCTGATGAAGGGTGTTACCCAGAAACTGGTCCCAGGATGCTTGTTTCCAGTTTAGGGAAGACCTGGCTTGGCAGTTCGGGCTGGACTGTTCCCATGAGGCACAGGGTCAAGACTGATTTGCATATAGCTGGGTCTGAACTGAGGTGGCGAAGTGAGCTAAAGAATGATGATGGATTCAACCCAGATCTGTGACTGGGGGAGAGCGTTTTAAAAGTTTCAGCGCTCTGTCCATCATCGCCTTGTGTTTGCTTTGTTCGCCCTAAGTTGGCAGGGTATGCCCAGACGTGGGTCCCTTGCTCACTTTGCCACTGGATTCAAGCTAGCCTGGCTGATGAATGGTGTTACCCAGAAACTGGTCCCAGGATACTTGTTTCCAGTTCAGGGAAGACCTGGCTTGGCAGTTCGGGCTGGACTGTTCCCATGAGGCACAGGGTCAAGACTGATTTGCATATAGCTGGGTCTGAACTGAGGTGGCGAAGTGAGCTAAAGAATGATGATGGATTCAACCCAGATCTGTGACTGGGGGTGAGCGTTTGAAAAGTTTCATCGCTCCGTCCATCATCTCCTTGTGTTTGCTTTGTTCGCCCTAAGTTGGCAGGGTATGCCCAGACGTGGGTCCCTTGCTCACTTTGCCACTGGATTCAAGCTAGCCTGGCTGATGAAGGGTGTTACCCAGAAACCGGTCACAGGATGCTTGTTTCCGGTTCAGGGAAGACCTGGCTTGGCAGTTCGGGCTGGACTGTTCCCATGAGGCACAGGGTCAAGACTGATTTGCATATAGCTGGGTTTGAACTGAGGTGGCGAAGTGAGCTAAAGAATGATGATGGATTCAACCCAGATCTGTGACTGGGCGTGAGCGTTTGAAAAGTTTCAGCGCTCCATCCATCATCTCCTTGTGTTTGCTTTGTTCGCCCTAAGTTGGCAGGGTATACCCAGGCGTGGGTCCCTTGCTCACTTTGCCACTGGGATCAAGCTAGCCTGGCTGATGAAGGGTGTTACCCAGAAACTTCTCCCAGGATGCTTGTTTCCGGTTCAGGGAAGACCTGGTTTGGCAGTTCGGACTGGACTGTTCCCATGAGGCACAGGGTCAAGACTGATTTGCATAAAGCTGGGTCTGAACTATGGTGGCGAAGTGAGCTAAAGAATGATGATGGATTCAACCCAGATCTGTGACTGGGCGTGAGCATTTGAAAAGTTTCAGCGCTCCGTCCATCATCTCCTTGTGTTTGCTTTGTTCGCCCTAAGTTGGCAGGGTATGCCCAGACGTGGGTCCCTTGCTCACTTTGCCACTGGATTCAAGCTAGCCTGGCTGATGAAGGGTGTTACCCAGAAACCGGTCCCAGGATGCTTGTTTCCGGTTCAGGGAAGACCTGGCTTGGCAGTTCGGGCTGGACTGTTCCCATGAGGTACAGGGTCAAGACTGATTTGCATATAGCTGGGTTTGAACTGAGGTGGCGAAGTGAGCTAAAGAATGATGATGGATTCAACCCAGATCTGTGACTGGGGGTGAGCGTTTGAAAAGTTTCAGCGCTCCGTCCATCATCTCCTTGTGTTTGCTTTGTTCGCCCTAAGTTGGCAGGGTATGCCCAGACGTGGGTCCCTTGCTCACTTTGCCACTGGATTCAAGCTAGCTTGGCTGATGAAGGGTGTTACCCAGAAACAGGTCCCTGGATGCTTGTTTCCGGTTCAGGGAAGACCTGGCTTGGCAGTTCGGGCTGGACTGTTCCCATGAGGCACAGGGTCAAGACTGATTTGCATATAGCTGGGTCTGAACTGAGGTGGCGAAGTGAGCTAAAGAATGATGATGGATTCAACCCAGATCTGTGACTGGGGGTGAGCGTTTGAAAAGTTTCAGCGCTCCGTCCATCATGTTCTTGTGTTTGCTCTATTCTTCAGCCCCGTCTATAAGAATGGAAGGAGAACATTTCTAGCTCCAGTCTGTCGGAAAATAGGTGTCAGGAAATATACAAAGGCCATTTACATCTTGAAATCTGACGTAAAGCAAAGCCTGGTCTTCACTGTTTCGCATTATTTGTCATTTATGTGGGGGATTAGGCAACAGATGAGCCTTCGACCAATCAACCCAGATATCCTGGAGGCAGTGTGTCCCCCCTCTTCCTGACCCTCTTGAAGCACTCAGCACTTTATTTGCTATAGGTGGACAGAATACAGTGATTTTATGGATTGTGAAATATATGGTATCATTACAATTGATATGGACTGTACCAGCTGTTTTAATGTTTTAAGTATTTGCTATAATGTCCTTTGCATTCATTAATTTGATCAGAATATGTATTATAACTGAGCTTTTATGGCAGATTGCCAAAATAAAGATACATTCCTCCACAATTCCAGATGGCTCCAAAGGTCTGTCATGCTTTTGTTATTGGTATCTCTATCTATGATTTTGTAGCATTTGGTGTCATTGACAATTCAGTTTGCTAGTGAGATCTGATTGGCTGCCAACCCTTCAAACCAGGAAGTGTTGGCAGCCATCTTGTGGCTCGGTTGAACTGAGTCACAAGCAAAAACTTTAAAAAAAGAAATAGGCCCAGGGTAGAAACACTCTGACCCCCTAACCCCAAGGCCAAAAAAAGCATTTTGGATCCATGAATCCCACCGAATCTTTTTAGAAAACAAAGTGTGGGTTGCCGCGCTTCGTTTAATTAAGCCCCCCGGTGAGCCAGGTCCCCACCTCCCTCGGGCTAATATTTTGGAATGTGGGGGGCCACGTGGCCCCCCTCAGCCCCGGGGACCACCACCTCCTCGGGGCTATATATCAATAAGATGCATGGGGGCTCTGGCTCCCCCATGAAGCCCCGGGGACCACTACCTCCCTGGGGCTACCATACTTAAATGTGGGTGGGCATGTGCCCCCCCGCTGCACCAGGGACCACAACCTCCCCAGGGCTATTTTTAAGATTGGAGGGGGCCATGCGACCCCCCTCCTGGAGCCGTAAATGGCCCTGGGGACTGCCCCCTCAGGGCCAGCTCCAGCAATGACCCGGGTTGCCCACCCCCAGGACATTGTAGTTTGCTATGGGAGGCCGGAAGCAGTGCTCCCACTATCCCATAGCAAACAAGTGTGCTCTGCTTTGACCAAGCGAGAGCATTTTGCTCTTGCTTGTTCACAGCGGAGCACACTTTGCTTTTTACTCCCAGGGAGCTGCATGTCAGCAGCTTCTTGGGTGTAAAAAGCAAAGCCGGCTCCCGCAGGATGTGGGAGCTGGCTGGAAAAGTGGGGGCCTTCAAGCTCCCCCCACGGTCCCCAACGAGAGGCCATGCCCCAGGGATGGGAATCCCGGGGCCAAAAATGGCCCAGGAGGGAGGCCGCTCGGCCCCCCTCCCTCGAAATAAAAAAAAGAAGAAGAAATGGCTCAGGCTTCAGAGGAGGGGGTCCCCAGGGCCCAAAAGGGTCAAGAGAAGGGGGCCACACAGCCCCCTTTCCTAAAATGAAAAAATCAACGCTGGCAACTCACCAGAGGCCCCGCCCCCTTTCGCCACTACTCTGAAAATGTGCCTCATGGTGCACTCTTGGTTGGGGGATGAAGTTCCCTTCACTGCTGAGGGTCCTTAAGGGCCAACTAGCCCACCTGTTACCTTCAGTAAGACTAGACTAGGGTGACCAACCATCCATAATTTTCACGGACAGTCCGTAAATTAGCCCTTAAGTCCGTTGTCCGTGATGAATGTCTTCACGGACAGCATTTGTCCATAATTTCAGCCTCTCAGCTAAAGTACAAAAGTTTATTCGCTCAATTTAGATTCCCCAGCTACAGTGCAAGGGAGTCTCATGTGCTCATTCCGGAGTGAGGGGAGACGGCTGAAAAGAAATAAGTCCAGGATGTCTGCGTCCCCAAAGAAATGCAAATGTATGAAAGGCTGCTTGGGAGGCGTTAATTGCTGCAATCCTTGGAGCTTCCTGATGACACAATATTTATTTTGGCGAGGTACAGTTAGTTGACAGAGTTTGTGAACACGAAAATCTATTGAAAGACCAAGAGACCATGACAGAGCAAGCTGTGAACGAGGAGTTCAAGCGGCAGAGAGAAGCATAAAGCAACCTTGAGAAATAAAAAAGGTACAGAGATCGAACTGCTAAATACCAGCTGCTGTGTGATTTATTTTCAACTGCTGTATGGCAAGCCATGGGATTGCCATCTAGGAGTTTGGCAAAGAGAATATGGTCCTCTAAGTATACATTTTCTACTTTATGAAATAGTATGCAAAAGTGTGCAATAGCACCAAATTCCCGTTGCTGACTTTCGTATATCCTACAGCACACAGGTCTGAATCATGTGAGTGCTCACTAAGCTATTCTTCCTTCCAAGTCTGATAAACTGTTTACAGCTCAGTTCGGCCAAAAAGAAACCCTGTAAATAGGAAGTTATTCTTGTTCTCTGTTCCTCTGGGACATAAAAATTATTTTGGTTGTCTATTTACTTACTTATATACTATTGCGCGACCTCCTCTGATGTGTGTGTAAAATGTACCTTTTGCCCTGAATTTGTGTCCTGAATTTTGACCCTTTGTCCTGAATTTCTACACTCACCATCCTGAATTTCCACCCATGCCAGTTGGTCACCCTAAGTAAGCCCCACACAGTGGGATTGCTGAGAGGTGGTCGGAGGCCACGCCCCTTTTTCCACCACTCTGCAAGCACACCTCTCGGCGCACTGCTGGTGGGGCGATGAGGTCCCCTTGCCTCCTGAGGGCCTCAGGACTAAAGTGGACTTCATTCCTCAAGCAGCAGTGTGCCAGGAGGTGTGTTTGCAGAGTGGTGGAGATAGGGGGCGTGGCCTCTGACCACCTCTCAGCAATCCAGATGTGTGAGGCTTATTGGAGGTAACAGGAGGGCTAGTTGGCCCCCAGGGACCATCAAGAGCCAAGAGGACTTCATCCCCCAAATAGTAATGTGCCAGGAGGCGCGTTTGCAGAGTGGAGGAGAAAGAGGGCGTGGCCCATGAAAACCTCTCAGCAAACCCACTGTGTGGAAATTGCTGGAGGTAACAGGAGGGGTAGTTGGCCCCCAAGGACCCTCAAAAGTTAAGGGGACTTCATCCCCCCACTAGTAGTGCGTAAGGAGGTGCGTTTGCAGAGTGATGGAGAAAGGGGGGGTGGCCTGCTATCAGATCTCAGCAATCCTGCTGTTTGGGACGTACTGGAGGTAATAGGAGGGGTAATTGGCCCCCAAGGACGTCCTTGGGGGCCAACTACCCCTCCTGTTACCTCCAGTAAGTCCCACACAGCAGGATTGCTGAGAAGTTGTCAGAGGCCAAACCCCCTTTCTCCACCACTCTACAAATGTGCCTCCCGGCGCACTAATAGTTGGGAGATAAAGTCCCCTTGGCTCCAGAGGAACCTTGGGGCTAAAAAGCCCTCCTGGTACCTCCTGTAAGTCCTATGCAGCGGAATTCCTGAGAGCTGGTCAGAGGCCCAGCACCCTTTCTTCACCGCTTTGCAAACATGACTGCTGGTTAAAAAACCTTAGAAATTCACTCAAAATACCAAAGGTTACCAGGACGTTATAGTTAACAAATAGAATAAAAAAACCATTAGAAATTCACTAAAAAAAACAAAGGTTACAGGGATGTTATAGTTAGGGTCAGATTTTACTCATACAAAACCAGATAAATTCAGCTGTTATAGTTAGCTGAGTTAACAATAACTCGTGCCCCCACAATGCACTGCTTATGACCTCACATATTACATCACTCATGACATGGTCAGTGACATCACTAATGACATCACTAATGACATCTCAAATTACATCACTGATTACATAAGTGATGGCATTATCCACGCACCCACTCACACTCCTATGGAATCTTTTATACACCCACTGCCACTCCCACACAACCATTCACAAACCCATTCACAGAGCCATACCAGTACTTACACACCCATTCACTGATTCATAGATCTAAACACACATCCACTTGCTCTGCAAGACAGCCACTCATACACCCACTCACTCACTAATACAGCCATCAACATATCCACTCATACACCCATACAAATACTCACACACTGAGTGAGTCACCCATAGAACTGCTCACGAACCTAGAAACTGACCCATACAGTCAATCACACAGCCACTTACTCACCCGAACAGTTACACACACACTCACTTACTTACTCATACAAATAGTAACACATAGTCACTCACCTATAAAGTCAGTGAGAGTGTCACATGGCCCATGGGGACATTGTCGTCTTCTCTAAGTTAGCATGACCGCATTGCAGATTGTCCGCTGCTTTGCGCACATTACTACCCAAGTTTATTTTGCAAATGTCTCTTGCAGTTTTCACATGAGAACCTATTGCTGTGTTCACACTTTAGTCTGAACATTGTGAGTAAGGTCGATCAACAATGATCCTTGTTATTCTGTTCTGGTCAGGCCCTAGCACCTAGACAAAACATACTGATGCAGCTGGTGTTTGGGAATACGTTCTGTGGTGTTATTGGAATACACAAATAGGTAGCACACACTTGGAGAGGGACCTTTCCATGGAGAAGAGCAAGACAGAACCTATGATGTAGATTTACCATCTATAGACTGAGGTACGGGGTCTGCAGATAACACCCAGAGGGTTACCTGATAGAATATTGATGTTAAAAATATCGATGTTCAAAATATCGCAAAAAATATATAGACTACAAAAATATCGACTCCTATACCTACACAGGTAAGTACAAAAATATTGAATCAAAAATATCGATGTACAAAATATCGATTTAAATATATATAAAATAAAATAATATATATTAAATATATTAAATATTAATATACATTTTAACTTTAACAAAATAAATTAAATGTAATATACATTTTTACAAAATATTACAAACTTATTTAAAAAAAATAAACACACAAACATAATAATTTGTACATACATATATTTACTTTAAAATAATTATTAAACTATTATCTTAAATTTATTTTAAAACTTTAAAATTATATAAAAATAAAATATATATAAATAAATAATTTAAATTTAAAAAAAGAAACCTTCTAGAATAAATTAAAACATTAAACTAAGAAAAAATATTTAAACTTAAATTGCCCAATACAATCAGTGCAACAGTAGGAAAAGTATTGGATAGCAAAATAATTAAATTTACTATTCCAACTCCAGTGAGTGCAACAGTAGGGAAAGTGTTGGATAGCAGAGGGGTAAAAATAACTATTCCCACTCCAAATAGTGCAACTGTAGGGAAAGTGTTGGATAGCGGAGGGGTAAAAATTACAATTCCCACTCCAGTGAGAGCAACAGTAGGGAAAGTGTTGGATAGCGGAGGGGAAAAAATACTATTCCCACTTCAAAGAGTGCAACAGTAGGGAAAATGTTGGATAGCGGGGGGGTAAAAATCAGTATTCCCACTCCACTGAATGCAACAGTAGGATAAGTGTTGGATAGCGGGGAGATGAAAATTACTATTCCAACTCCAGTGAGTGCAACAGTAGGGAAAGTGCAGATAGCGGAGAGATAAAAAATATTATTCCTACTCCAGTGAGTGCAACAGTAGGGAAAGTGCTGGATAGCAGAGGGGTAAAAATTACTATTCCCACTCAAGTGAATGCAACAATAAGGAAAGTGTTGGATACCGGAGAAAAAAAAATTACTATTCACACTCAAACACTTGGAAAAAATAAAAAATAAAAAAATAATACTATTCACACTCAAACACTTATGGGCCGATTCCGATCTCGGCCGGTAGGGCTCCGAATCGGATTTGGCTTAACCGGATCCGATTCGGAACCCTATTTCCCGAACGATTCGTACGTGCATCCGGACGAGCGAGTACGATGCGAAATCGTCGACCGACTCGTTCGGGCGTCCCAACCGCTCCGACCGACACGTTCCCGGGTCGAACCGCACCGACCGACTCGCTCGGACATGACTCGCACCGCGCAATGGAGACGTTCCCCGGCCGGGTAAGTACGATGTGCGCCGCGAGCAGTCCGACCGACACGCGCCGCCCGGCTCGAAAGAGCAGTCGGAGCCGTACTTCGGGGGTCCGTGTCGGACCCCCCTGTACACGTAGCCGCGTGAGTCGCACACAGGGGGGACCCATGGGTCCCCCCTACCTGTGCGTGTACGGCGCGAGTCGCTTCGCCGCATACACGCTGTAGGGGGTGCCCTTGTTCGCCTCGCACCCATTGAAGCAATGGGAGCCCGCGTACGCATTGTACGACCGGCTCCCATTGACTTCAATGGGAGTCCGACCGACTCGAGTACGATAGCATACGGACGCATCGTACTCGTTCGGTCGGGCTGCACGGGTCCGATTCGGTCGGAAATCTCTCCGGGTCCGGCTCGGTCGGAGAGATTTCTGGCCCGAATCGGAATCGGCCCCTCTGAAAAAATAAAAAATAAAAAAATAATAAAAATTAATAAACAAAATAAAACAATATATATATTAAACATATAAAAAGAACACATATTATAATATTATTTACATATTAAAAAAACTACAAATATTATATATAATAAAATAATAAATACATTTACAAAAAGATAATTCTTTTAAACTAGAATATATTTACAAACAAAAACATTAATGAAGACATAAATGTATTTATTTTATTTCCAACCCTATAACACCACACCAATAACAAAACACTTCATTTTTAATTAAATGTATTTACATAATTAACATAATGAATTAAAAAAATATTATTAATAAAAAACTAATAAACATTAATTGACTACACACACTTTAACACTATAATATCCACAACACACACCTAAATTAAACTACAAAATAATAAAACACAATTAAAACGTATTTTAAAATTAAAAACTATTACTATTAATAACTAATAATTAAATAATTAAAATGTATTTAATATCCACCCTTTACCCTTTAAAAGTAAAAACATCACACAAAAATAAACAATTACCCAAAATAAATATCAAATAATTAACATTAATTAACAACTATATATCAATTAATTAAACACAAATTACTTCCCACCCTTTATTTCTATAAACACTACAATACACACCTAAAATTAATGACACCATTACCATAATTAATTACCAATTAATTAATTAAAATTAATTAACAACCAATTATTAATTCATCTATTAAAAATAAATTACTTCCCACCCTTCCGACCCTTTACACCTATAAAAACTGCAACACACACCTCAAATTAATTACACAATTACCAAAATTAAATTACAAATTAATTTATTAAAATTAATTAACAACCAATTATTAATTCATAAATTAAAAATAAATCACTTCCCACCCTTTACACCTATAAACACCCCAACACACACCTAAAATTAATTACAAAATTACCAAAGTTAATAACCAATTAATTAATTAAAAATAATTAGCAACCAATTCTTAATTCATCAATTAAAAATAAATTACGTCCCACCCTTTCCACCCTTTACTCCTATAAAAACACCAACACACACCTAAAATTAATTACACAATTACCAAAATGAATTAGTAATTAATTAATTCAAAGTAATGAATAACCAATTATTAATTCATAAATTAAAAATAAATTTTCCCACCCTTTACACCTATAAACATCACAACACACACCTAAAATTAATTACAAAATTACCAAAATTAATAACCAATTAATTAATTAAAATTAACAACCAATTATTAATTCATAAATTAAAAACAAATTGCTTCCCACCCTTTTCACCTATAAACACCACAAGACACACCTAAAATTCATTACAAAATTACCAAAATTAATAACCAATTAATTAATTAAAATTAATTAACAACCAATTATTAATTCATAAATTAAAAATAAATTACTTCCCACCCTTCACACCTATAAACACCACAACACACACCTAAAATTAATTACACAATTACCATTATTAATTACCAACTAATTAATTAAAATTAATTAACAACCAATTATTAATGAATTAATAATACATTACTTTACACATTTATCACTATAACATCTCAATTAAACAAATATTAATAAATACAAATTAATCAATACATTTAATATAATGAAATTACGTCCCACCCTATTCCCCTATAAACCCACAACCTTCTACAGAACTAAAAACGCAAAATTCAAATAAAAAAAATTAATAAATGTTATATAATTAAATTACATCCCACCCTATTCCCCTATAAACCCACAACCCGCTACGAAACTAAGGGGCTCATTACGATGGCGGGCGGAAGCACAACCGCCGTGCTGGCGGATGCAAAAACCACCAGTTACCGCCGGCACGCAGCAGTCCACACGCCCGCCCAATTACGATGCGAAAAGTAGGCCAAACACCGCCGGCAAGCCAGCAACACCGTCCGCCATCAAAGTGCGCCCGTACACGTAGCGGCGCAGCCCAACTGACACACACCGTCCGACGAAACACGTCCCGCCCGGCGCATAAATTACGATGCCGCAAACAAACGGCTCCCACGGCCAAGAGATACCGTACGACAAACCGAAGCGGTAACACGGACGCCGAGCACGGACAACGAAGAAGCGGCTCCCCGAGCATGAATCCAGCACTGCAGGCCCTCCCCATGCTCCTGCTGATGCACCACCAAGGACGCAACGTACCGCGGAGACGCAGGTAGGCACACACACAACAAGTGCATGCAAACAGCGCACACAGTGCAAGGGCGGAAAAGCGGACAACCCCCACCAGCGCGTGTACACTACACATCCACCATTGCATCCACATATGACACACAGGCCAAATCGTAACATCGCGTAACACATGTGTACACACCACCTGGGACTAGGAACCAACAACCCTGTCACGGCCCCAAAGCGGCGATGACGCCGCCACACATGCGCACAACGCAGAGGCCAACCGCAGCGCCATGCATGCGTCGCACACAGACACAGGGACACAACCAAGCAGCACACACATCAGCCCCACCCCGAACGCACATGACACGTGACAGGCCTGCCACAGACATGTCCCCAACGCCCAATTCACGGACAACACCCAACGCCACACAACCGACGCACACATGTCAGTGAAGACACGCAACAGCAGGACACACCCCAGTGTAACAAACATGGCGTAGCACACAGCGGCGGCAACACCAACTAGGAGAAGCAGGGCTCCTTCGGGAAGAGGAACGCCAGTACCACACTGAAACCCATACCACCCTGCACATATGAACAAGACATATAAAACGGAACACCAAAGAGACCGGGGACCGACAACAGGTGGCCCAAGAATAACATTCACACACAAGGCCCAACGCAGAGCGGAAAGGCAGCCTGCCGCCCACACAAGGGAGAGCAGACAGCACTGAATGACCTTCCATTCCAACTCCGAAACCACAGCCCTACGACAGAAGCCGGTGAATACAGCCATTGTCCAAGAATAGACCAACACAGGCTTGCCGAGGAGACCGACCACAGGGCAGATAGCGCATATCACAGAAGCACACAACGGACGGGGAAGAAAGAAGAAAACACTCCCCATGTCGGCCACATGCAAGTTAATTGGAAGGAGTCACACATCACTGACCTTGAACTGTCTGAGAAGCATGTGGGAAGAGGGCCCGTGTCCTCCAAACAAGCCAACAGAACACAAGTCCTGTCTCCCTACGACTACACAGAGCTCACAGCAACCTCGGAGCGTGCACATTGCAGACTGCACACACAGCCGGAGCACGCCACCACAACGCACCGCTGCGAAATGGCAACCGCAACACACCTACCCAACTACGCCGAACAGCTCAAGCTGTACAAAACCAACCTGTTTCATACATTGGGATGCGATCTCCTGTCCCTGCTGAACGTAAGTTACCGACTGACTTACCGCATCACATTGTTCAGCTGCGTCATGCCCGTCTTCTACTGTCGGAGGTGTCCCTACCAGCATCCCGTGGAGATATGCCTCTCCAACCCGGCATGTCTGAAGGCGGACCTGCTACCACTACTCCTCCCTCTGGACGCACACGACAGGGCCTGCTCTGCCTATGGGGGCATGGCGTATGTGGACAACATCGCACCCGCACTGAAATGGGACCACTGTGCCTCCACACGACGGATCATCGAGAACAGCTACATCGAATGTCACCCAGCATGCCCCATCATGGTCCTCCAAGGGACAACTTACGAACAACACCTTGACAGCCACCATCCGCTACATTGGCTGGCAAACATGTACACCACCAATGACATGGAAGCCCTGCTGGACGGCATCGCATACCTGACATCCTGTAAATTCGTCGGACCACAACGCAGGTTCCCCGATTGACCTATGATGTCCAACCCCGCACCCATGCTTAGCTTCCGCACGGACTGGCCAGTCACCACCACAACAGCCATACCAAACGACCGGCAACTGTAACCACACCATCAACGACATCGCCATGACATCGGATATGACCGGGACATGCACACTGTTCCCCATCACATCCAGGAACACCGCATGCATCGTGGGAGGCAGTGGCATGGGCTCTGTGTATCGCACCCACATGGATGGAACTGCACGAACAACCAGGACACGACATGGATCCAGCGCACATGGACACACACACCGCTCAGTGGACATGAATAGGTCGCCTGGAGTCTGTGGGTGCTGCACCCTCCCACCCCCGCCCCGGGAATCCCATACCAGGACCTTTGCATGGACGACAAGTGCATACAACAACAACACGACCCCAGTGACTGTGACATGTCCAGTAACCACCACAGTGCAACAACAAGTGGCACGCCGCTGCATGCACGCAAGCACATGCCCTGATGTCATCTCACATGCACGCGTGCATGAGGAACAACCGCAGCAAACCTGTCACATGGAACTGAGATGGACTGTGCCCATGATGCCAAGCGGTCTGGTAGGCTACATGTATACCGTCTGTGTCAAAGTCCGCAGCTCCGCAGCTATACGTAAATGTACATTAGCACAGCCTTGGCCAAGCAGATGTCACTCTGAAGCCCACATCCCACATGCAACAGCCAATCACATGTAACCCCACACCCTATCCCATTTGCAATCATGCTCAGTATATCCTCAACATGTATTCCGCTGCCAGTAGTGTCCACTATACTGCATCACAGAGGACAGAAGACTCAATATAATGTTTGAAACCAAAACTGTCTCCGCTGACTCATTTCACAAGTACGAATGAGAGAGGATGAGAGTATGTGAAGTACACGGCAGTCGTGACATGACCATGTAGTCCACTGGTATTGGATGTCAACGCAAATGAGTAGCACAACTGTGGAAGACACACATGTGTCGTGTGAAGTCGTATGGACGCAGTGCTCAGGTGGGTGGGTGTGACGGGTAGATGCGCACATGCCAAGTTGGAGCACGCCGTGTTGGGAGGGGTCATGAACAGTACACCACCGCTTCCCTGGGCATTGTGAGAGGACACCTGTCGGGGGAGTGAACACGTGTGTGCACAGCAGCCGGGCACACGTACAAAGCGGTACCAGGCGCACCTCAGCCCACCCTCTGTGGACAAGCTGGATCCTGTTGTGCGCCCGCCATGCCTTTGACAAGGCACACACAGCCCCAGTCGACCAGGTGTAACCCCAACATAGTCAATCCGCACAGGCGATACAGGGCACGGGATGGCAGTGGAGCATGGTGTGTGAGAGGTCTCCTCGCGCTCCTCCTGGTCATATCACGCAGGCAATAGAACCTCAACGTCTAGCATGGCACAAGTCAAATGGAAGTGTAGGGGGACGCACCACAGCACGAGCAGCACTGACGTCACGGGAGGTGGCTCGCACCATCCCATCCATTGCCCATCATACCAACCACGCCACATGCCATTGCGACTAAGTGCAAGCGCGTGCGCCACCACCCCCGAGCCCTCCCCAGAGAGACCAAAGAGTGAATGTGTGGGCCATCAGCCACAGACGGACGTGGCCTGGCCGCAAGGGCAGCCACAGCCACTGGGTGTCGCAGGTGGCGGATCCGGAAGGCGAAGACTGTGATGCATAGTCCATGCAGGCCGGGTCTCCATTTGGGGCACCACGCAGGTGGACGGCGTCCCGCCACACATCATACCCTGAGACAGCCCACTCGTGCAACTGGACCCACACATACACTCCTTGCCCTCTCTGGTGCGAGCTTGGGGCTGCCTGTGCAAGCGCTAGCCTCGCAGGTGAGCATGCATATTGGGGGAGCGAGGGAGGACATGAGGGCTGGGGCGAAGATGACTGTATCACTGTCAGTTAGTACAAGGGATGACCCAGATGTGGAAAGGAAGAGACGTGTCCCGTGTGTACTGCAACTAGTCGCCAATCCAACTACCCCCCATGTCCGGAATGTAAGCCCGCACCTAGGCCCGCCCATCCGCCACATCGAACATACCACCAGCACGACAACCTTCCCATTCGAAACACTGACTGGGGGTGGCGACCAGTGAACAATCATGTGTAGCCTACCCACGCGTACATGTGGGCCCTCCATGATCCATGTCACCTGCGGCAAAGTCATGACATGCGCAATGAGGGAAGTGAGGAGAGCTGTCCGCCCCACGCGCAGAAGGTGCATCAGCTCCACAGACCCAGCAGCGAGTCCAGCAGGGGTCACATGTGCAGGGGCAGCTGTGCCTGGTGTGAAGGCACATGCATATAGACAGCACATCGACCAATGTGTCGTCTGCCCACATCTACAGTCCATCATCATGCGGACATAGGAATTGAACACAGGGCAACACATCTTCAGTTGGTGCACCCACCGTGACCAACAATGCGCAATCATCGACGTACCCGCCCTGTGCATGGCCCCCCACCCAACGGAGGCACATCCAGTGCCACCATCCCACACACACAAGCCTTCCACGGAACATGCTGTGTCCAATGGTCAGTACAGAGTCAGCGCCCATCTGGTGGATCCTGAACAGGAGACACATGCACACACATGCCAGCTCCCACTATGTACGTCTGCCACCTGGCACGTGCAATGTAACCTCTCACCTGTGACGTGTGACTGCAAGCACACAGCCGTCTTGGCATGGGGCTGTCAATGTGGACACCTGTCAATGTTTCGGGAGGTGTGATCCGTACAGTGCTGTACATAGGGTGCAGTGCTGACACCTACTACTGTCTCATATCCCCTCGTGCCACAGGTCCCACTTGTTTTGGCCGCTCAGCCTGTGCCCACATCGTCGTCGTCGTGTGCCATACTCATCCAGCCGCGGAAGCAGTTCCATGCTCAGCAGACATTCATGTTGCCGTGGCGTTGCCGCTTGACGGATATGCAGTCAGTCCCCATCAGCACGCCCCGCAAGTCATTGGGGCCTAGATCCACATGTGCATGCACATGGCAGTGGTTTGTATCACTAGCCATTGCCATTGTTGGGAGACCTGTGTAAGTGTATTGTGGCCGTGCCGCCCCAGCTTGACAGCTGGGCTGTGGCTCATGTGCTTGCTCAGTCATGTCAGTGATGTGTATGCGAAATTGCTATGTGTCGTGTTGCTTTGACATATGTCCTCTGCCATTGTCCCTAGGCGGAGACCGAACATTGACCGCCCATACCAATTGCTGGCGGACATGGACGATACAGAGGTTATTAGGAAGTTTCGGCTGGACAGGCCAACCCTGCATCGACTGTGTGCCATGTTAGAACCCCATCTCCGTCCCCGCAGGGTGTATCCGACTGCTGTCACCCCCACGGCTAAGGTGATGGCCGCCATGCATTTCTTCGCCACTGGGTCATTCCAGCACACAGTGGGCATTGGAGGAGGGATGTCCCAGCCCATGTTCAGCAAGGTGCTGAGGGATGTACTGGCAGCCATGATGCTGTACCGAAACAGGTACATCCACTTCCCCAGGGCTCGTGAATTGGCGGCAGTGAAGGGTGCATTCTATGCCCTTGGCAGAATCCCACACGTCGTTGGAGCCATTGACTGCACACATGTCGGCCTTGTTCCACCACAGGCCACTGAGCACCTGTACCGCAACAGGAAGCACACGCACTCCCTGAATGTGCAAGTGGTGTGCCTTGCGGACATGGTGATCACCCACGTGTGTGCAAAGTTCCCAGGCTCGGCCCATGACGCACACATAATGCGCAACAGCATCTTGCCACGACTGATGTCCAATATGCAACAGGATCGTGGCTGTATTGTCGGTGAGTATGTGGAGTGGTGTAGCATGCTGGTTGTGCGATGCTGTCCCCTGTCCAGTTGGAATAGCAACGGTTCTCTGTGTCCCTCACACCCAGGTGACTGCGTACCCGAATGGGGCATGGCTGCTCAGTCCATTGAGGAATCCTCGCACCCCAGCAGACGATCGCTACAATGAGGCACATGGGAGGACCAGACGTGTGGTCGAGTGTACCTTTGGCCTCCTCAAGTCCAGGTTCAGGTGCCTGGACCGCACCGGGGTGCGCTGGCGTACTCCCCACAGAAGGTGTGCCGGATAGTGGTGGCGTGCTGCATGCTGCACAATCTGGCCATTCGGAAGCAGATCCCCCTCATCGTGGATGACGGAGATCAACCAGGGCCCCAGCCCGCAGACCAGGACAGCTCGAGTGAGGAGGACAGCGGAGAGGAGGAAGCTGGTAATGTGCGGCAGCAGCTCATTGCCCGCTACTTCACTTGACGGTGAGTGTCCATGTACGACGGCTGATGTGGCTGTATCTGTGCAGGTGTGTGTGTGCTGTGTCAGGGTGGCCGTTTGTTCACTGCGTGCTGTGTGTCAACGCTCCATGGCCAGGGTAGTATGCCACTGTTGGTGGCTGTGGCATTGTGCCCTATTGCTCTGTGCGATGTGTGTACATTGCTTGTAGTTGTTGACATGTACTGTGTGATGGGTGTGTGACACACTCATTGAATGTGCTCCTGTTCTGTCTCCCACCCCTAGGTCCCTACAGGCCCTCCGGATTCCATTGCTATGCCACGCATCAGGTGCCTTTCCGCCCAAGGTGGCCGTTGTATTCCGTACAAATAAAACACAGGGCACAAACAGCAGTTAGTGTAAAAGGTGCATTTATTTCAAACTGTGACATGTGATTGTGTGTAAGGTGATGACAAAAGTGGTGCGTGCAGTGACAATGAGCTGTCGGTCATGGCTGCGTGATGCTCAGGGTGTACCCACTGGTTCTATGTCCATAGTCCAACACACACATGCCATCCAGATGGCTGTGTGGAGTGGGATCGTAGTCCAAGTCAATGCAGTGGCTGGTCAAGGAAGGCTGGCGGAAGGCTGGCTGGCTGCCTCACTTGCGTTTGGAGCGTGCGAAGTCCTCCCGGGAGATCTGTTTCCACTTCGGACGGCCCCTTCCACGTTTGCGAGGGGGTGCCTGCTTGCGACATGCTGGTGGTTGAGGTGTGCTCACTGGCTGTGGACGCAGGGGAACTGGACACTGCTGCTCGACCCTGCGCCCCGGCAGGTGGTGGCGGAGGGGGAGCTGCTGTCCCTGGCTGTGACCTCACCGCCACCACCAGCTGGCCCATGAGGTCCACGAGTTGGCCCATACGGGCGTCCATGGACCTCAGCACCCCCAGCACCTCACGCGTGTCTGAAGCAGACCGGACCCATTGTCCTTGGGCCTCTTCATAGGCCCCAAGGACTCTGGCCATTTGAGGCAGGGCATGGCTCCCAGGGGAGGCTGGCGTTTCCCTGACCCTGCTCCTCCTACCAGTCCTGCTGCCACCGGCCTGCCCACTAGCCACATTGCTCACCACGGTCCTCGCTGTGGCTCCCAGGGTGGATCCAGTCGGCCGGGCCACCACCTGCGCTGGGGCTGGTGCCAGCGAAGACGTGGTGGTGGTGGCGGCGGTGGTGGTCGGTGCGGCGATGGTGGCGGTTGCGGCAGTGGTAGTGGCCACAATGACCGTGGGTGTGGCCGCAACGACAGTGGCAGCAGGGGGCTGGGAATGTTCAGCAGCCCTGGATGATGGGTTGGTGGGTAGGAGGGGTCCTGGGGAGCGGCTGGGCTCTGCCACACCAGATGGGCCTGCTTGGTGGTCCGTGTCCGAAGAGGAGGACAGATCCTCCAGATCCGTGTGTCCTCGTTGGGGGCTTGTAGGCTGGCTGTGCTGGCTGCTGGCTCCATCCCCAGCATCCAGCAGTTCGTCACCTGTGGAGAGAATGAGATTTGTTATTGTGTTGCACCTGGCGAAGTATGTATTTGTCGTCTGACATTAACAGTTCGTGCAATCTCGTACATGGGTTTCCCGGAGGCGTGTGTGTGGCTGTAGCATCTGTAGTTGTGTGTGCTTGGCAATGGGACTGTGTGCTGTGCACATGTGGCATGGGACGGATTGGCCATGCCGATGGGTGTGTTGCTGTGCCCCTACTTATTGTGACTCTGGTGTATGTGGGCTCCTGGCCCATCCTGGGTCTGGTTTGTACTTTGCTTTTGGTGTTCAGATGGGACGCTTAGGAACGCATATGGCAACATGGGGGCCATGCCCCAGATTCGCATTTGGGAGGGAATATGCTTTTGGGGTTCAAATGGAACGCTTAGGAACGCATATGGCAACATGGGGGCCATGCCCCAGATTCGCATTTGGGAGGGAATATGCTTTTGGGGTTCAAATGGAACGCTTAGGAACGCATATGGCAACATGGGGGCCATGCCCCAGATTCGCATTTGCCAGGGAATATGCTTTTGGGGTTCAAATGGAACGCTTAGGAACGCATATGGCAACATGGGGGCCATGCCCCAGATTCGCATTTGGGAGGGAATATGCTTTTGGGGTTCAAATGGAACGCTTAGGAACGCATATGGCAACATGGGGGCCATGCCCCAGATTCGCATTTGGGAGGGAATATGCTTTTGGGGTACATGCTGTGAGCCATGGGTGCCGAACGTGACATGTGTTGTGGCAGCATGACAGTGCATGGTTTGAGGTGTGTGCATGCTTGACATGGCCTGCATATTTGCTGTCTGTTGTGATTACTGGACATGGCATTGGACGCATCGTTATGAGTGAGTGATGGTTGTGTGCCAGCCAACGTATTGCAGTTGTCCCATCTCCTTGGTGTGCGTGCTGCCCTGTGCCATGTGCATCACTGCAGTGCTCGGGGGTGTGGCCCATGTTGTGTGTTGTTGCTCACAGTGTGTCGTGCGCTTCATTGACTTCTGGCACATGGTTGGTCATGGGCATGTATCTTAGCGTGACTGCTGTATGTGTGGCAGCTGTGCGGATGACATGCCTTTCATGAGACTGGGGATGACGGATGGGATGGATGGTATGTTGTATGTGCATGGTGTGTCTGTGTGTTTGATGGGTTCAGTGGTGTTCGTGTGCATTTATGTTGTTCCGCTCTGTTGCGTCTAGTGTTGTTTGTCTTACATAGGCGTAGTTTTGGGGTGTGTGGTTGACAGGCAGTAGGGGCTACATGGACAGGACTTCAATGGTGTTTCGGTTGTGTGTGATGAGTTGCACAGTGGCTGCCGTGTGGTACTATATTCAGTGTGGCTTGTGCATGCAGACGTGGCTCCTTGGGTGTTGCTATGTCTGTGATGGGTCATGTGGGGTGTGAGTCTGTTGTTCATGTCCGTGTGCACATTGTTCACTTGTTCGTGACGGTGGGCGGTGCTGCGTGTTCGTCTGCTACGTGACATGTCCCATGTGTTGGTCGTGTTCCGGTCCTCATGCCTCCAGTAATCCAGCCCTGTCCAGTTTCCCACCTGCAAGTTGTTCGTGCGTGCACTGTACTGGATGCCACATGGCTCTAAGCGGGGGGTGCTCCATGTTGCAGGTCTGTGGGGGTGGGGGGTGTTGTGGGTCGTGGGGTGGCTGGACACCCACTGACACCGATTGCTGTGGACCGTGATGTCTGCCTTTCGGCTGTCGTTGTGCACTGCGGTGGCTGACACGTGGCTGTGGGGTGTGGGGGATGCTCCTCCTTGCTGTGCTGTGGGACTAGGGGCCTGGTGTGTGTTGTACTTGGGCTGTCCACCGTCCCACCCACTGCACTTTGTGTTCCTGCCACTTACCTGTTACTTGTCGGTTAGTGCAGCTGTGGCGGACACATGGGTGTGGTGGGTGCTCGTTGTGGCGCTTCTGGCATATTTGGGGACCTGTTGGTGGTTACGTGGCTGGCTGAGTGTACACATGTCCCCACGTATCTTACAGTTGTTCGGTTTGGGCTGTGTGTGGTGGTGTCTGTTGCATGTGTGTGTGATGTGTTGTGTATTGTGTGCTGGACATGGGGGTGTTTGTCCCTGGGAGCTGTGGCATGGTGGTAGTGCATGTGAGTACATAGCGGTGTGCTGGTATACATTAGTTTGTACTTACCAGCCTCCACTCCCTCTGCTAATCCGGCGAGGATCTCCGGATGTATTATGACTCGCACCTTCTCCTCCCACGCTTTGAAGGTCTTGAAGAGCGCGGGATTCCCTCCGCCAGTGACGGCAGCCAGCTCTCTGTTTTTGCCCTCCTTCTTCTTGACCAGGCTCTTGACGTCATTCCAACGTTTGTTTATTTCTCCTCTGTTCCTGGGCAGGGTCCCGACTGCATTGACCTGGTCTACGATCCGGTTCCACATTCTGTTTCTGGTGGCTAGTGGTGTGTGCTGGACCATGTTCCCATAGATTTGTGGGTACACCTTGATGATCTCGTCGACCATGACCGTCAGCTCAATGGGCGTGAACTTGGGCATTCTTTGTGGTGCCATGGTGTTTGTGGTGCTGGTGCGGTGTGTGTTGTGTAATGTGCAGGGGGTTTGTGGTGCAGGTGTTTGGTGGTGGTGGTGGTGGTGGTGGTGGTTGTGATGTGTGCGTTTCTGTGGTGTGCTGCTGTCCTTGATGTGTCACTGTGTCCTCTCCTCTCCTCTCTGGTTTGCAATGTTGCAAGGGGTTGTGGTCTGTGGGAGTGCTGCTTTTGTACTTACCTATGTGGGTGTGTCCTCATGGTCTGTTGTTTTCAGGTGTGTTGTGTCTGGGGTTCTGGCCTTTGTAGTTTTTGTTTGTCCGGGGGGTGTTTTCGGGATGTGTACTGTGCTTGTGTATTTGTGCGTGCCTTGCTGTGTGGACTTGTTGGCCATGTTGTGTGCTATTGGTTTTGTGAGCGGATGGTTTCTGTGCAGGTACGTGGGCGCCATGGCTTCTGCCGTGTCGATTCTCATCGGCGTTGTTTGCGCTGGCGGGCGGTATATTTGTAGTTTTCCCGCGCTCATGGCGGTGCGATCGTAATTTCACGTGCGGTGTGTCGGCCGTGAGGGCGGGCGGTTTTGTGTTGTCGTGCGTGTTTCCGTCCGTGGCGAGCGGTTTGACTCCGACTCGGACGTTGGCGGGCGGTATTTTGTGTGATTTTTCCGCCGATGGCGGTTTTCGGTTTGTGTAATCGTAATGGCGTGGTCGGTGTTCAGACGGTGTGTGCGGGCGGATTTTTGCCGCTTTCATGCCTGGCGGATTTTTTTACGCCGGGTATCGTAATGGGCCCCTAAAAGTGCAAAATTCAAATAAAAAAAATTAATAACATCTAAAAAATGTAACACATATATTAAAAATACAAACAATTCCTTTACAAAAAAACATACATCACATACATATAAAATATATACTGAAATACATAACAATAATAAAAAACGTTATTTTTAAGAACTATGGGGTCGATTACGATGGCGGGCGGACAAAGTCCGCCCGCCATTCCATTGCCAAAATGGACCGCCCGCCATAGGTGCGGCGGTCCCGCAATACACAATCAGGATGCGCCTGCCACACTGGCGGGCGCATCCCGTATTTTACATTGCGGCGGGCGGTGCTGCAAGCAGCACCAGCCGCAATGTAAAAATACATGTTGTGCATCTGCATGTACAATGTGACAGGCACCGTGCGGTGCCTGCCACCTTGTACATGCAGATGCAGGTGCTAGGTACCCCCATGCACTCCCACCCCACCAACACTCTGGGGCCCGCAACAGGCCCCGAAGGCATTCTCCACCTGTCTTCTTGCGGCGGGATCTCCGCCGCAGAAGACAGGCATCGTAAGGCCTACGGCGGTGCCTGCACGGCACCGCCGCACATTGGCCCATTGTACCGTGTCCCGCAAGGCGGTCGGAAAAGGACCGCCTTGCGGGACCACGGCGGACGTCCGCCGCGGTGCCATTCTCATTCCCACCGCCATCCTAATTTGGCGGTGGGAATATTCAAGTAGATGGCGGGTGGATCGCCACCGCCAGCGGTCCTCACCGCCGACCCGGCGGTGGCGATCCGCCCGCCATCGTAATGACCCCCTATATTTTTGCAAACAGTATTAAACACTTCGATATTTTTAAAATCGATATTACTTACCTTAAGTCGATATTCTTGACCACGATATTCTTGCTGTCGATATTTCTGACCCACGATATTATTAACTCGATATTTGTACAACTCGATATTTTGTACTCGATATTCTGTCTCTGCACCCACCTAGAGGTCTTCTAATATATAATCATTCTGCTTCTATACAAGGGGAGGGAGGTTAGGCTATACTGTCTTATTCATAATGACAGCTCCTTTAATGATTTATGGACTAATTGCTATGCTTACCATATTTGTATTATGCATTTTCTTGTTATTGTGGCACGTAGACTGCACATTAGAGCACTTTAGCTAAAATAATTATTTTAAACTTATTTGTGTCTCTGTCATATCTTATTGTGGACAAGTACAAGAGTGTGAGTGAAAGGGTGTGTCATGCAATCGCTATTCCTGAGAGAGTCGGGAGTGTTGTGTTCTAGGGTGTCTAATCATTTCTTTCTCTGTGAGTGAGTAGGAGAGCAGGTGAGACACTATAGGTAGTCAGTTCTGGACTCATGGGTACTGAGGTAGTAGGATGACTCAGTCCCTATGCAGTAAGGTCCCATAATCCTATGCAAAGTTCTGTGTTTGTGCAGAATCCCTGCAATATGGCGCCGCCAATGTTTGGTCTGGTACTTATACACAAGACCCCTGAATAGCGCTTGTGTTTGTCCATGATACCCTCTCACCGGTTCTCGTAGACATTCATGGTGAAGGGGCTTCGCCTCCTGCATTTGTAGGGTAAACCTATTTCTGTAGGTTGTTCAAGCTTGAAGTTTCAATGGTTTTTCGACCCATTTGCGCTACCGTTTTATTGGCTCTTCGCACTTTTACATGGCACAACCAGTCGCTATTCCTGCACATAGCCGGGCAGCGGTTACAGCTTACTTGATTCGGCATGGAGTCCCCAATGCGGGGCTACCTTTATTTTCATGGTTGAGGCGGATCCAGCATACCTTTTCGAAGTATTTTATTCTTGGGTTACATTTCCGCTGTAGATGCGAATGATAATTTGTTTCACACTTACACATCCGCTGCTCCTCCAGCAGCGTATCGTCCTTATGGATTAATTGAAGTTCCGTTGATGTCCTGGGAGCATACCATTTGGTTTAATTGCGCCCTTCCTCACCCTGTCTCTTTTGTTCGAATGGGCCCCTTGTCTATTGATGGGGCTACTTGGCCTGTTTTGGCTGGTTTTACACCACATCCCAATTATCTCAATGTTACTATCGTGGAGCTACGTTTACTATATACACAATTAGTTCATCTTCATAGACGAGTCATACAGTTTATGTCTCGTGCACTTCTGGCAGCTCTGGCTGGAGCTGCTCCTCCGGCACCAGGTCTGGGCGGAGGACTTGTGATTAGTCCCGTCATGATTAACTCGGTGATGGGAAAACATCCTCAGAATCGTGAGGACTTACCATTTCGGATCGCACAAAAAATTGCGCAGCTTTAGGCTGTATTTCCACATATGTCTCCAGTTGAGAAACACAGGATCCTTACAATGAGTTTGCAGAGTGGTCTGAATTCCTCCTTTAGCAGACTGCACCACCTGTGGGACGGTGTTTGCTTCATTGTATACACTGTGCTTTGGCACCCTCTCCATAAGCGTTCTGTCGAGCGTTCTGAAAAAGGTACAGGATGAACACGGGCTAGTCCAGCCCTAGATCTGGGGATGAAGTAGATCGGGAGCGACAATTGTTGGTTATTATTGTTGATGTGTATACATCCTTGGGTTGCAATAGCTTACGGATTCAACCATTTACACAGGCACAGAGTAAACCCCCTCCTGAGAAAAAAGGGGCATCCAGTCTTTCCTAAAAAGGCTTGGAATAAAAATGTGCGGCAGCAACCACAGAAGCCTGGTTCTCGTGCTGGTTCGCCTCCACCTGACGCTTCTGAACGTAGATATGATTTTCGTGAATGGTCTAAAATTTAGACACCCAAGAGGCTTCAGGTTCCTGATCCTCATTCTCCTCGTTCCTTTCAGGAATTGTTGGATCAACAATTCGGCGGAGAAGGGTGACAGGATCGCAGACAAGGCGAGTCTACGCAGGCAAGACGTGAGTGACCCACAGCGCCAGTTTGATGTGAAAGTTAAACAGGAGGAACCACCTCGATATCGAGCCCCATTTCAGAAGAAAAAAGTTGCCGCTTTGACTACAAAGTATGCCTCAGATGGTGAGAACCCTCTTTCTCGACAGGAGTTGGGTGGTAACCCTCCTCGACAGCGCAGTGGAGGTTACCATAGTGTGGCAGACACTCCACCAGTATCTGGAGGCGAAAGCAACTGACACTTTTATTACCGTTGAGACAGCTGACACTCGTATTGCTCCTCCTGATAGGCTTTATGAAGTGAGCATCCAAATTGAAAGTGATAATAAACGCACTGCTAAAGCAATGTTTTGGGGCAATCTAATGTCTTATGATAATTTGCTGGCGGAGGTTGATTGGCCTCCCCCGTTTGTCCTCGCTTCCTCTAGGGGTGAGGAGGTAATTCTTCCATGTTTTTCACAATGTGTCCCAGAGGAGGCTAAAAATGCCTACGCTTCAGATTGGGCCTTAGCCTTGGCTCCTGCTTTATATCGCAATCAAGCTGGTTGGGACAAGAATAATTCTCTTTTTCCGATACTGAAACTGGATGGTTCATATCGTATAGTTTTATGTTATAGACATTTGAACAGTCATAGTCGTACCTTTGCAGTACAGAACACACATAGCTCTGCGTTAGTAGATAACATTATTCCAAAGAAATATAAAACTATGTTGGACCTCTCCAATGGATTTTTCAGTCACACTTTGGTTCCTCAAAGCCATGACTTGACTACATTCAGCTCTCTTGGCAATCAAAGACGATATACGAGATTGCCTATGGGATATAAGAATAGCCCAGGAGTGTTTGCGACATGCATTGCGCTGATTTTACATGAAATTAACCCTGATGCCTTTTCGTACGTCGATGATATATACTTGATGGATGATGAAATGAATCCCATCTTATGCGTGTGGATCTCATTATCAAACATTTTGCAACTTTAGGTTACAAATTTAATTTTGCAAAGTCCCATATTGCTTTTTTGGCAGTTCTGTTCCTTGGTTATGAACTTAATAATGATGGTAGGGGGTTGGCCCCCCACCTTTTGGAGAAATGTGCTCAATTGCAACCTCCATCTACCCTCAAAAAATTGAAATCATTGCTGGGTTTCTTGAATTTCGGCAGGACTTACATTCCTGATTATGCCCAGCATATCAAACCGCTGCACACGTTGATACAACCTTCTTTTTCCTCTTCCAGTTGGCTTCCAGAACATACTGCAGAACTTAGGTCTTTGCAGTCTGATCTGCTTGCGACTCAATTCTTGTTAAATAGAGACAACAACACAAATTTGGTCATAAGGATTGTACCAGGAGCGTTAGGTTTCACCTACGTGACTTTCAATGAAGGGTAAACAGTGCCCATAGCTTATAAGTTGCCTTTGTATGCTCCTGCAGAAATGCGCTTTTCTTTGACAGAATTTCTTTTGACAGCAGTACAGATGGCGATTCTAAAGGAATGCTCTCTAGCTCAGGGAAAACACATTTTTATGGTTTCGCCGGTGCCCGCTTTAGAAGCTGTCACGAAGGCGAGTGTACCAAATTCTAAAGCTCTGATTCCCCGGTGGATACAATGGGCTAGTTCATTGACGTCGGCTGATGTCAACTTTATCTTTGATCCTTCTTTGAAATCACAGGAGTTCTTACAATATGAACATGTTCATCCTCCTCCTCTATCGCTGCTCCCTCTGGATCAGTACAAATGTATAATTCACACTGATGGATCTGCACAGCCAGCCATTGGTTCTAAACATGCTCATTCAGCAGCCTGCGTGATTGTGGCTGGCACAATAGTGGACGGTGATTTTAAATCCTCCTTGGTTCACACACAATCCCTTGGGGATTGTACGGCACAATTGGCCGAGGTACGTGCTTTGGTTTTGGCTCTTGAGTTTGCCGATCCCAATGTGCCTACGCTTGTAGTGTGCAATTCTTTTTACTGTGTACAATCCTTTAATGACAACTTGTTCTTTTGGCAACAAAATGATTTTCGTGATTCAAAAGGTAGCGCAATAAAGCATAAAATGCATTGGATCCGAGTGGTCGCCCGTAAGGAACGTTTGCCACTCACACATGTAATCCATACATTGGGCCATCAGCATGTGTGAGCACATGCCGTTGGAAATTCAATGGCTGATGAGGCAGCCAAATCTGCAGTAGCCATATGCTTAGTAGCAGCTGTTACTATGTCTATGATCAAAACTGATGATGACATTTTGGCGGCTATTGCCGCACCGAAGGAGGGAACGCAGTTTCCCCAAGGATTTCCTTTGTGTTATACTTATCACTTAACGCCTGATCAAATTCCATTTTTTAACCATTCCATCAGTTGGTGATCATCTGATTCCCAACGAGGACCGCAGACTTTCTTTGATTGTAGCTGCTCATGAAGCATGACTTCTGCACACTCCGGAGTGAGAGCGTCTATTTCGCTTTTACAGCAACGTGTTTGGTGGCATGACTTATACCAGCAAACGTGCAAATATGTTCTTTCCTGTGACATCTGTCAACAGATTAAACCTTCTACAGTTTCACGACCACCTCATACTCAGCTTTTCATTTCAAATCAACCATTTGGTTGTATTTATCTTGATCACTGCGGTCCGTTAACATCTGATAATGCTTTTAAACATATTTTGGTTGCAGTGGATTTGTGCACTAGATTCCTTTGGGTTTGGCCGCAACGAAGTGCTGACGCTCGAACTGATATAAAAGATTTGCGTGTCTTTGTAGGGACATTTGCCTGTGGCACCTTCCATTCAGACCAAGGTCCAGCTTTTGCCTCTAAGGCTTACCTGGATGTGATGAAGTCTTTGGGGGTGCAGGTGCGATTCTCGTCTTCTTATCGGCCTGAGGGCAATTCTGTTGTGGAGCGGATGAACCTGACTTAAAGCAATCTTTAACAGCAAGGGTATTAGGTACGGGCTGGGGCTGGTTGACTCATCTATACGGAGTCCAACGCGCACTAAATAATCTCCTCGAAGATCTCTGGGTGGGCGGACCCTGTATGAAATGCTCATTGGCATTAAAATGTTTGTGCCAGACCTTGATGGTCTAGACATTGTGGCAGCTGCCGGAACGTTTGATGTAGATAACCATTGTGCTATGTTACAGGATCTACAAAAGAGTCATGACGCTCTTGCGAAAACTCATTTGCCCTCATCTACGGATGCAGAAGTGCGGATTCTGGTTTCTGACTGGCTTCATAAAGTTGGTGATCTGGTCCGAGAGAAGGTGGAGAACAAGAAAGAATTTGGTACATCGTACCATGCACCAGTTCCAGTCCTTGGTTTAAAAGGCACCAGTGCTGTGATCTTACCTCCGCTAAGGGGTCGCAAGGAAAATCGTTTCATATCCATTGAACATGTCAAGTTACACCATATGGCCGATACTCAATAGTATGCCTACAAGCATTCCGCGGAGGGATGTTTCCCTTCACCCAATGCATTCTGTTTCCTCGAATTCTCCCCAAGTACTGGAAGGGGAGATGGAGACTTCAATTGATTTATTGCCTGTTTTGCCTTCTACATCTGCAACTGTGGAAAATGAGTATGCTTTCCCACCAGTTGAAATTATAGTTGAGATTCCTGAAAGTACAATTCATTCACCTTTCATTGAAGAACAGCCTCCATTGTTTCAGCTCGGTTCCAGTGGTTACTATATGGACCAAGATAACTTTTCTTCAGATACATCTTCGTTGTTTTCGTCTATGGCAGAGCCGCCTACACGGATTTGTGTTTTCATCTCCTGGTTAAAAAGAACTTACCTGGTCCTGCCATGGACATACATCTGGATTGTGTTGTCGATGATAATCCTCTTCAAATGGATTGGCTTCGTGATTGTCTTTTTCCTTTTGATTAATGGCCACTACTTACCTGAACGCTCTGCTGCAGACTTGATTGATGGAGTTCTGGCCCCTCATACCTCGTCTCATAAAATGAAACGAGATCAAGCCCTAGTTAACATTTCAGCCTTCCCAGTCACTGATGACATCGTTTGAGATAAAGTGCCATTTGATGTATATGGTCTTACGGAAATTTAGCAAATTACATACGTCTTCCGAGTTTCTTTAGGTGATGTTGTTTTACCTGGAATGCACTCCGACGATTGGGATGTCAACGCAGCTTACTCACTGTTTTCTGATTTACAATATTACACTGTATTTGATACTGAAATTTTGTATTTAAATTCTGCTAATTATGCAGATTTATTTTGTTACCAACATTATGGCCATCGTTTTTTGCACAAGACCAATACTCGGAGACCGCAATATAGTTGCACGCAATGGGAGCATTGCCTAATGCCATTTAAGGGGAGTTCAATAACACATAAGGAAAGGAAGTTTACATATTTTACGGGTTACAATTTATTGGACCCGAAGTCCTATTTGTAAAATTAAATGTGACCACCCTCAACAAATACATGCTTACCCACTACTAAGGGCCCCATTACAATGTCCGCTCGCCATCGTAACGGTAGACAGGACCGACCGCCAGAGGTGCGGCGGTCCCGCTAGGCCCATTAGGATACGACCACCACCCTGGCGGTCGCAACCCGCATATTTCACATTGCGGTGGGCGGTGCTGTAAGCAGCACCCGCCGCAATGTAAAAGTTGCATGTTGTGCATTAACATGCACGACGTGACAGGCACCACGCGGTGCCTGCCACCTTGTGCATGCCAATGAAGGGGGGTACCATGGGTACCCCCCAAGTGCACCCCCCACCCCCAACACCCCGGGGGCCTGCAAAGGGCCCCCAAAGACTGCATGCCTTTCCATGGCGGCATCGCCGCCATGGAAAGGCACAAATCCGCACACATCGTAATATGGCGGGCGGTGCCTGCTAAGCACCGCCACCATATTATGGCCCAGGACCACACGGCAGGCAATCGTAACGATTGCCTGCCTGCGGTGAAGCGGCGGATGGTCTTTCCATCCGCCGCTGTACCCCCGCCATTGTAATGTGGCGGGGGTAAATGGAGGGCGGGCGGGGAAAGATGTCGGGCGGATTGCCACCGCCGGTCGGGCGGTGGCGATCTGCCCGACATCATAATGGCCCCCTAAAATAGTTTATTCATCGTCCTTCATATCTGAGTTGTCCCTGAAAGGTTATGATTATTGGAAGGACACGATTGATCTAAACTCTATTTGGGGAACAAAAAGTTGGCAGACCCAGGGTATTGAGTCCATGCATCATGCATAATTAATACCATTTCAACTAATATTTTTTAATCAGACGGTGCAGCACACTACCTGTTTCGGTATGGCCACTGCTAAAAATTTGAATACTCCATCAGTTCCGTCTTTGGCTGACTATGACACATGTCATACACATGCCAACTACACAATTGAGGACTTGACAGCTATGTTTCAAAACAGTACTCTTAATTCATCTAATATTGAACCTTCTGGATGTTTACTTTGGCCCACGAACACCAATGCCTGTCATTTGCACTTTACAAATGCCACAAGAGGGTTCGCTCAAAGTAGACCTGTCCCTCGTTACCCCCACTCTCATACAGTTACCACATATTCTGTTGGTAAATTATGTCAACAATCTCTCCCTTTTGTCAGGTGACATTAATCTTGCTGATTTTCTTTTAGGTCCAAAATCCCCTCGCACTAAACGTTTTTTGTATGCAGCATATAATGAGTTTTGGAAACTGTCCCAAATGGAAGCAGCAGTACACTTACGTATAAATCCCTGATTGATTGAACTTGATCAGGATAATTTGGAAAAAGTTATTGTCGTAGTTGATAACAGTATAAACACTCTGTCTTCACGTATGTATACTTTAGATAATATTGTATCATCTGTTACTGACATTGTTCAGAATGAAGTGTCTACATTGTATCATGGTCAGATTCACCTGCGTTCTGTTATGCAATTTGGTTGGACGCTGCAAATGCTTAAAAATGGGAGAGTACCATGGGATTACCTGAAAGCTTCCGCACTATTTTTACCATTCAATTTGACGGATAAACAAAAACTTATGTCAATGAAAGATGCAACATACACTATGTTACACATGGAGAAACTAGAACAGTTACCTTTCTCTGTGGCAGAAACTGATTCAGCTATGTGGTTAATACATGGGGTTATTTCCTTGCCCATCTCACTTTTCCAGTTTTCAGCTTGCATGAAACACTATCCTGTAGCTAGATTTGAGCCACTTGGGAGCAGTTATATTCATGAATTATGGTCATTACCGTTCGCATTTCGTTGTCAGCGAGCGGACAAGGATGTTTCCCTTACAGGGGAGGATTGTGGTTCTACAGTAGGACACTCCCTAGTCTGTAAACAAGTAAAACGCCATGGTATCTGCAACATTTCGGACCCTAATTTGGCTTGTTTTTTAACAGGGACCCGGACCCAGCTATTATTCCCACACTCACTCTGCTTTCTAACGGCAGTTATCTTATCCTAAATAATCAAAACTGCTGCGGCTTACGGGCCGGCATCCCGTATATAGTAATCATTTCCCAACATGTTGCAGCAATGTCCTCTTTCCACCCCCACACGAGATTGTGGATAGTTTGCTGTGGCCTTCCATTCCAACTTTGAAAACAGATTTCGATAAGCTAAGCAGACTCAAAGCTCTATTGTTTCAACAAGAAGTGGCTCTCACATTGGCTCGGGAGACTTTCGAATTGCAGGTGGCGAGAACATCAAGTGAGATTCAGTCACTGCTAAACACGAATCTCCCCCTACCTTTTGGAGAATTAATTCACCAAATATTTAATGCGTCTGATACAGCGGGCCTGGCCCACTTTTTTAAGGTCGTAGGCTCCAGCCTTGTCACCTCCATTCAGACTATTTTTGGAGTAATCCCAGCTTTTATTCATTCTATTTTTTCCAGCGTATTCGGAGGGTTTCTTGCTGCTCCTCTTGGTTTGTGAAGTTCTGTTACTTCTACTGCTGCTCCGTAATGGCTGCTCGACCTGTGGTACTGCCAAGCCGGGACCGTTGCAGCTGTACCGTGATCAGATGTGGCAGCTTTTTGGTTTAATGCCATTAGAAGTTCTTAACATCGACTATTGGCTGACCTTCCATTATGCCTACTTTACCTGTTTGCAACCTGTGTTCTACTGCCTCCAGTGCCCTTTTCAATGGGCCCTGGATGTCTGCCTCTCCAATATGGCAGGTTGCCCTGGATTATGAACTGTTGATGGGTCCGTTGATGGCCCATGACCAGGACTGTTCCGTGGGTAGGTGCTTTGTGTACGATCCTACACTTGGACCATCGGCAGACTTGAGTACCTTTGCTCGTGCACAGTGCATCTTGGATCGTAGTTTCATCGAAGTTAACGCAGGTTGCCCTGAAATGCTTCTAACGGCCTCTGGATATGAGGAGTACGAATGTTCATTCAACTTGCTTAATTGGATGGCATACCTTTTTAGTATTGAAGCTTGTTGGAGCTTATGGCATTCCACTAATACCACAATGTTTTTGGCCCAGAAGATACGCAGTGAATGGATATCATATTGAGTACTAAATATATATTTTCTTTTCTTACATTTTTTCTCTCTCTTCATTCGGCTTTATTTTTCAGTCCACCATGATTCTACTTTGGGTTTGAATGGCTTTTTGGCCTTTCACCGAGACACTTTGCCTCTGCTTACCTCGGGTTTCTATTTTAGTCCAGGACTACCGACCTGACCAAGGTGAGGGTGTCACATGGCCCATGGGGACATTGTCGTTTTCTCTAAGTTCGCATGAGCACGCTGCAGATTGTCCGCTGCTTTGCACACATTACTACATGAGTTTACTTTGCAAATGTCTCTTTTGCAGTATTCACATGAGAACCTATTGCTGTGTTCACACTCTGCAGGTTCCTGGGATTTAGTCTGAACATTGTGGGCAAGGTCGATCAACAATGCCCCTTGTTATTCTGTTCTGGTCAGGCCCTAGCACCTAGACAAAACATACCGATGCAGCTGGTGTTTGGGAATACATACTGTGGTCTTATTGGAATACACGAATAGGTAGCACACAGTTGGAGAGGGATCCTTCCAGGGAGAAGAGCAAGACAGTACCTATGATGTAGATTTACCATCTATTACGGTGCAGAGCGGGAGAGACATAGGTAAAATGGCCGGGAGATACCTTTTGATGAATGTGTGACTAAAAAGGATCCCCACCCTCTATGTGACCTTGAAGATGGTAGCACCCAGACTGTAGGGTGGCAAGAACAAGTTTCTGAACCACAGGCAGGTAATTATGGTAGGACCTTAATTAGGAATCCACCGAACCTCTACCTAATAGATTCCAATCGGAATCTTTTGTAGGTACTCTTCATAGGGATCCGTTGCCCTGACGAATGCCCCAGACCGTTTAGGCTTATGATAGTGGGCAGAAACAAGTTGGCAATAACTTGGGGGTGAGACATTGTACTCGAATACCCAAATCTCTTTTCGTTTTTAATCTTACCTAGAGTTCCATGAATAAAGGTAGCATTCCCCCGGGAACTCTAAGGTATTTTTAATGTTTTCATCTGGATCCCCTCTTATATGGAGTTGTCCAGTAAGATTTATGCAAGAACTCCCTCCTAACTAGTCAGTCTTCGAGGAGGTTGAGTCCGCCCGGGTGGCATTGTCCTACCAGGCTAGAGAGAGGATTCCTATGATGAAGCATGACACTAATAAGTGTGTGAGGTTTCCTCTTCCATTCGCTTGGAATGCCCTCCCACTGGCACTTCGTTCCATTTCTGACACTGCAATTTTTAAGAAGAAATTAAAGACTTTTCTCTTCGCCTAATTGAGCACTGTTTCCCTTGGGTTCTGCTCGCGCCGGGACACTCTCGAGTATCCGTGCGCGCTATAAGTTAAAATAACATAACATTAGGGATGACTTCCCTATAAGTTAGGAATCTAAGGTCTCAGCTCCAAAGTGGGCACACTTGCACTAGAGCCCGGTCTCTGATGCTTTAGATACACCCATTCAGTGCACCACTGAAGCCGTACAACTTTGTTGTGTGATTTACCATCTATAGACTGAGGTACGGGGTCTGCAGATAACCCCCAGAGATTTTTAATATATAATCATTCTGCTTCTATACAAGGGGAGGGAGGTTAGGCTATACTGTCATTCATAATGACAGCTCCTTTCATGATTTATAGACTAATTGCTATGCTTACCATATTTCTGTTATGCATTTTCTTGCTTATTGTGGCATGAGTACTGCACATTAGAGCATGTTAGTTAAAATAGATATTTTAAACTTATTTGTGTCTTTGTCATATTTTATTGTGGACAAGTAAAGAGTGCGGGCAAAAGTGTGTGTCTTGCAACCCCCTTCAACGAAGATGTGGTATTGATATACCACATCTTCTTTGAAGGGAGCCTCCTACCCTGCAGGGCGGCTTCTGCAACCGGGAATGAAGCATCCCGTAGACATATAACATGAGCACAAACAAAACTGAAGCCAGATAGCCAGATTCCAAGAGTTTACCTTGTGTTTATTCCAAAGTATAAGTGGCAGCACATCACATTTCCTAACGTGTTTCAGTTTGCTTGTAGCCTTGTTCACAGTGTTAGAATAGAAATGTTTACGTGTGCGTATTACCCTATGTAAGTTAGCATGAGCAGCACCATTTTCTAGTTAGACGCCATTTTGAATCATGATCGAAACTTTTCCTTTGCTATTTCTGAGAAAGGGTCTCTGCTGTGTTTTGTTTCTGCAATGTTAGGTTTTGCTTCACTAATGAATAGACTGTTCATATTAGTGCATACCTTTCTCCCTAGAAAGAGGCCCTCTCCCACTTGTCTGATGGCAGGTACAGGGTGAAACTACCTTGGGTTGTTTGAGGCAGTGTAAGATATGAGAATCGAAACTTATTTTTTTTGTATTTTACTGTCCAGCTGCATTTGCTTGGAAAATTCCACTGTGGGCGTGTTTTAGTCTAGTTGTGAGATGTACATAATGTATCTTATGCTTGTCGATTTCAGTCCCTTTGCAGCACTCCTAGCGACTGTGCAGACTGGGCTCCGCTCTGAGTGTATTTTGAATAAACAGCTATTGGTTTGTATTCTCTACTGTCTGACCGACTCTTCATTTAGTATGGAAGGCTGAGAGGTGGTAATTAGTGACCCGAGTGACCCTAATCGAGTTTTTTCCTTGAACAGGTACAAATCATTTCAAAGTGTGTCACATACTTTTAAAGGCATAGAACCCATGTTGCTTCAGTTCAAATCATTCAAGTACCATAATGCACCTTCCTGGATTGCAACATTAGTTCGAACTGCAGTCTTTTGTAAAATACTGGCATCATTGGCATCTCATTACTGCAGTTGAAATACTTATAAAACAGTTTGTGCATTTGTAAAATCAATTGAAAAACTACCATATGCTTTAAAATTCACAATGTGCAATTATTAAAGTGCTGTCATATTCACGTACTCCAAATCACAGGGAAGGGGCTACAATACCCCTCCCCCTTGCTCATTTACTAGCCACTCTGTAGTTTTAGTTAGGGTTGCCAGAGATAGGAATTCTTCAGATTTCTGCTTGCTATTAACTTTGCCCCTGTTTCAGGAATTGCCACAAAACAGTGTAGACCTATTCCTTTTTCTACCTTGGTGGCTGGGTGAAATGGAAAAAGGGGTTTACAAAACACTTTTCCCCAATGCATTTTCCATAGACTGTGTACTCTGTGTAGCGGCCAAACACCCAGTCTGATTTTCAGGAAATTCGTCGGGATTATAGATTATGGTGTGCAGATCATCCTTTTTGGTATTGCAGGTAAGTAGGGTAAATACTTTTAACATTTAAAGGCATTTAACTTAGTGATATCTGTGACTGCAGTAGTTTAGAGGAATTTCACAAAACTACGTCGGTATATGCCAATGACCAGTCATTATGTTTTTGGCTAATGTTGCCTTTGCAAACGTTGAAGGCAGCCATGTTATTTTAAGGCACTTTCCCTGTATTCTTGGTTAGGGACTTAGATATAGGCAGGTATTAGGTTTTAGAATGTTCCCTACCTGTTACCACGTTATTAAAGTGACAATAGGTAGGGAACATTATATAGAGTTTCTATATATTTAAAAAAAACTCATGGTGTACTGCAGTACTACCTACCCAGGAAATACTGCAGAACTTAATTTTACAAATATAGAGGGTCATTACGATGGCGGACGGAAAAACAACCGACCGCCATGGTAGCGGAAAATCACCGTCCGCAGGTACCGCGGAAACCCCGCTGACCCTATTAGGACCAACCGCCAAAATATTCCGTCCGCGGCGGTAGGAGGCATCCAAAAACCGCCCGAAGAGGGCAGAGAAAATGAAAATGCAACTGCGACGGGCGGTAACATAGCGGAAACACAACAATCCGCCGCCAGACACACGGAGTGACCGCCAATGCGATTATGATATCCCCGATGCCACAGCAGTACGTTCCGCTGTCCCCGTCCGCTGTGGTCGCCAACAGTAATGAATGTGAGATACGGCGGAAGCCCTGCAGCATAGCCATCGTTGCGGATGCTCCGCGAAAAAAATGGCGACCAAGTAAAAAAAAACAACAAGAAGGCCAGCAAATGCAGACAAGCAACTAGCCCTGCCCTCCATCAACCTGAAACATCCCAATGACACACCCCCATGGCAAAGTTAGATATACAAATCACAGGACAACCCACACAGCACACCTGACTGCATTACACCATCTTGACACACCCACATAGCTGAGCATAAAACCAGCCCCTTCCCTGACCACAATCCTTTGCACTACTCCAACCCTGAAGGAACACAACCCTGCAGCACATTGGATAGGCAAAACACCACACATCTCACCAGCACAACAACACACACACACCACCTACACCACCCTCACAACTGCACCCCAAAACATCAGCACAGCACACACCATGGCACATCACAAAATGCCAAAATTCACTGACACTGAGTTGACAGTAATGGTAGATGAGATAATCAGAGTAGAACCACAACTCTTTGGCAACATGGTCCAACAGACACCATTAGCCACAAGAACAACCATGTGGGCAAGGATAGTGGGCAAGGTCAATGCAGTAGGGAATGTGCCCCGCAACAAGAATGAAATCATGAGGCGGTGGCATGACCTGAAGAGTGTCGTCAAGAAGAGGAGGGCCAAGAACCGTGAGCTGGCTGATGGCGACTGGTGGAGGCCCTCCCATCCCACCAAAACCCTTCACTGCGTGGGAGGAGAAGGTGCTTGCCATACTGCATCTAGAGAGTCTTGAAGGAATACCCGGGGAGTGGAGGCTGGTAAGTACCAACTAATGTATACCATGAAACTGCCATGTACTGTCTTGAACAACTACAAAGATACATCCCTGAGGCACAAGTACACACATCTGCACCCCAAAAACACACACAGGTCACACTCATTTTACATCCACACCACCTCAAACATCACAAAGGTAGACCACATCTACTGTGTTGTATGTGTCCAGGCAAACAGCACTACAACTCCCACCAGTCCCCCTGTCCCACAGCTGAGCAGGATGGACTACTCCCCCCACCCACAACCATGTGGCAGTCATTGTGTGCCTCACCCTCACCTAACAGGTAGGTAGCCATCTTGACAGGGATGTGTCTTTGGAATAGGGAGGCCAGCACTACAACTCCCACGAGGCACACCCTGCCCCATCCCTCAGCATGAAGGAGTACGCCCTCCCACCCAGAAGCATGCCTCAGCAATTGTGTGCTTCACCCTCACCTAACAGGTAGGTAGCCATCTTTACAGGGAGGTGTCTGTGGAATAGGGAGGCCAGCACTACAACTCCCACCAGGCCCCCTTGGCCCACTGCTCAGCAGGATGGACTACTCCCCCCACCCACAACCATGTGGCAGTCATTGTGTGCCTCACCCTCACCTAACAGGTAGGTAGCCATCTTGACAGGGAGGTGTCTTTGGAATAGGGAGGCCAGCACTACAACTCCCACCAGGCCCCCTTGGCCTGCAGCTCAGCAGGATGGACTACTCCCCCCACCCACAACCATGTGGCAGTCATTGTGTGCTTCACCCTCACCTAACAGGTTGGAAGCCATCTTGACAGGGGGGTGTCTTTGGAATAGGGAGGCCAGCACTACAACTCCCACCAGGCCCCCTTGGCCCACAGCTCAGCAGGATGGACTACTCCCCCCACCCACAACCATGTGGCAGTCATTGTGTGCTTCACCCTCACCTAACAGGTAGGTAGCCATCTTGACAGGGAGGTGTCTTTGGAATAGGGAAGCCAGCACTACAACTCCCACCTGGGCCCCTTGGCCCACAGCTCAGCAGGATGGACTACTCCCCCACCCACAACCATGTGGCAGTCATTGTGTGCTTCACCCTCACCTAACAGGTAGGTAGCCACCTTGACAGGGAGGTGTCTTTGGAATAGGGAGGCCAGCACTACAACTCCCACCAGGCCCCCTTGGCCCACAGCTCAGCAGGATGGACTACTCCCCCCACCCACAACCATGTGGCAGTCATTGTGCGCCTCACCCTCACCTAACAGGTAGGTAGCCATCTTGACAGGGAGGTGTCTGTGGAATAGGGAGGCCAGCACTACAACTCCCACCAGGCACACCCTGCCCCATCCCTCAGCATGAAGGAGTACTCCCTCCCACCCAGAAGCATGCCTCAGCAATTGTGTGCTTCACCCTCACCTAACAGGTAGGTAGCCATCTTTACAGGGAGGTGTCTGTGGAATAGGGAGGCCAGCACTACAACTCCCACCAGGCCCCCTTGGCCCACAGCTCAGCAGGATGGACTACTCCCCCTACCCACAACCATGTGGCAGTCATTGTGTGCTTCACCCTCACCTAACTGGTAGGTAGCCATCTTGACAGGGAGGTGTCTTTGGAATAGGGAGGCCAGCACTACAACTCCCACCAGGCCCCCTTGGCCCACAGCTCAGCAGGATGGACTACTCCCCCCACCCACACCCATGTGGCAGTCATTGTGTGCCTCACCCTCACCTAACAGGTAGGTAGCCATCTTGACAGGGAGGTGTCTTTGGAATAGGGAGGCCAGCATTACAACTCCCACCAGGCACACCCTGCCCCATCCCTCAGACAGCAATGAAAATGTACCTGTGAGAGAAACAGAACTGTGACTCAACTAAACCCATGTGTAAGCAAATCAGGGAGCAAATATGCCCTGCACAGTATGACATGTGCAAATTCCATGGCTGCTGAGCATGAAGGTCTCTAGTAACAATAAAAAGGCATGGTCTGTCGAGCAAATAAATACAAGCACAGAACATTACAAAGGTATGCATGAGATAACAATGTGACAATGTCTAATACATGTGCATATGTAACATCTGTCGGGAAGAGTAATCATCTTCGATGCATCACATCAAGTTGCATGGCAACCAGTTGTCATATGACAACTCCTCAGTCCCATACAAAGAGTGTCAAGTTGGCCATGGCATCCAATGACTTGTCACACCATGGAACAAGATGTATGTACCTCCACATCATGTCATGACGAACAACACTGTGCAAACATTCTACTCATGAAATACGTAACTGTGTGTTGCATAACATGTAAATAAGAGACATCAAACACAGCAAGCCATATGGCTGTAAGTCAATGACCATGTACCCTCTGTTCCACAGGTGACCAACAACTGACTGCAGAGGACAACAACCTCAACTTGCAGAGCCAGTCTCCTCCCTTGGAACATGGACACTCGGATGCTGAGTCCCTGGATTCTTTGGACGAGGAGCTCCAAGCCGGCCCATCTGGTGTGCCAGGGCGCAACCGGTCACATGACCCCACTGCCCCCCCACCATCAGCAACACCAACAACGCAGACCCCTGCTGGAACGACCTGTGCCGCCACCACCACCACCACCACTACCTTTGCCTGCAACATCCGCCCAGCCACAGAGGATGCCCAGCCCACACCAACAACTGTGGAGGGCAGGCGTGTGGCCAGAGTGGTGAGGCAACAGGCCAGTGATAGCAGGGCAGGTGGGAGGACAAGTGGGACTCCAACAACACCGGACACTGTGACCGAAACCCTGGCTAACATCACCTGAGTCGTGGGGGCCTATGAACAAACACAGGCACAAATGGGCCAGGCCCACGAAGATGCCCTGGAGCTCCAACGTCTGCTGAGGTCCATGAACAACTGTATGGGGTAAATTGTGGACCTCATGGGCCAGTTAGTGGCGGTACTGAGGGATAGGCCAGTGCCACATCACACACCTTCACCTCCCCCGTTGTCCCGCAGGATGACAGTTCATCATCCACCCCTGCGGGCACGGAGAGGGGTGACTCCTCAGACCCCACTGGCCCAACAGACGATGCCCCCTGCCAAAAGAAGGAGGGGCCGTCCAAAGAAAACTTGGGACTCACCCATGGCAAAGCACCTGCCAAACGCCAGTCGAGGAGCCAGCCATGATGGCAACACTCTTCACCCTGCCATTGACTTTGAACACTGTCCTTACCCACACTGCCATGGAAATGGCATCCGTCTGTTGGACTGTGTCGCCACATCACTGTGGTGCCTACCTGATTGTCTCATCTACCATCACTGCCAACTCCTAGATTCACCATTCACACTCATGTAAATATCCACCTACCTCTCACATATACCCATTGACAATAAACAACAATAACGCACCAATGGATTTGAGTCTGCTCCATCTTTTATCACTGTATGTGCAATGTTTACCATGGTTACAATGTCACAGTAGCACGAAACCTCTGTAGGCAAGGAGAGGCAGAAGGGACCTAGCAAAAGACAACAGAACAAAAGTCACTAGTCAGGTTGTGGCATCACAGCCATCACACAACACATGTCCTCAACGTACAACAACATGCACGCATTACAATGTGCAACTGTACCAACATAGACATCCTGTAGCTGTGCCAAACTACCCTGTATCCAACACATAGGCAGCCAGCACTGAGTCAACAACAGGATGCACTCACAAAGATCACATAGACCTCCACCCAAACAACTACATCAACAGACAATGGACCAGTTGTACATCGTCACCCACCTTCAAGTGAAGTGGCGGTTGATGAGCTGCTGACGCTGGTCGACACCTTCCTCCTCACCACTATCCTCGTCACTGGACATTTGTGGGTTTGCAGGTGGGGGCCTCTGCTGGTCATCATCGTCCAGGATCAGGGGGATTTGTTTCCGTAAGGCCAGGTTGTGCAACATGCAGCATGCAACCACTATCTGACACACCTTTTTGGGGGAGTACATGAGTGCCCCTTTGGTCCGGTCCAGGCAGCGAAATCTCGATTTGAGGAGACCAAAGGTTCGCTCCAGCACTCGACGTGTTCTACCATGGGCATTGTTGTAGCGGACGTCAGACGGTGTCCTAGGATTGCGTAGTGGGCTCAGCAACCACGGTCTGTTTGGATATGTAGAATCACCTAGGTGTGAAATAAACATAACGAGTCAGTAATACTACTGTGGCAGAGGACAGCATGGCACACATAACACACAACTTGACTCTGCCTACTCACCCACAATCCATGCCCGCTCCGGAAGAAGATTGGCCATCAGCTGGGGCTCAATGCTGTTGTGCAGGATATATGAATCATGCGCAGAGCCCGGAAACTTGGCACATACATGCGATATGATCATATCGGCCTGGCACACCACCTGCACATTGATGGAATGGGAATGTTTGCGATTCCGATAGATGTGTTCCTGTGCCTGTGGTGGAACCAGGCCAACATGTGTGCAGTCAATTGCACCTACAACATTCGGGATGTGGCCAAGGGCATAAAAATCCGCCTTTACATCCGCCAAAGCCGCACGCCTTGGAAAACTGATGTATTGGTCCTTGTATCGCATCATGGCCAACAGGAAATCCCTTAGCACCATGCTGAAGGTGGGCTGAGACATCCCCCTGCAATGCCCACTGTCTCCTGGAATGACCCACTAGCCAGGAAATGCAGTGCCGCCATCACCTTTGTTGTGGTCGTCAATGCTGTTGGGTATGTCCTGCCAGCCCGCAGGTGAGGATCCAACATGGCACACAGGTCTTGGATGTTCGTGCGGTCCAGACGGAATCTGCGTATCACGTCATCATCCTCTATGTTAGCCAGCAGGGTGACAGGACGATACACATTAGGTCGCCTCCTAGGTGAGATGAAAGGGGACACGTCATTGCAACAGACCATGAGATGTGCACAACTCTGTACCTTCTGATTCACACAGCGCAAACATTGACTGGCATCACAATGCACCATACAGTGCAAGTCAATAGACGTGACACATAGAGATCACATTGTACTACAGTTCTTCAGTATTACCACTGTGAGAACAACAAACATGGAAACTGTGTCTGTGAATGGTGATAGTCACATTCCAGAATCTGGTGCAAACAGCACGGACAGTAAATGATACCGGACATGTGTGAAACAGAAACACTGCTGGCTTCAAAATGTCTGCTGTACGTGCCACACATTCCTGTGCAGACATGACAGGGGACACATGAACTACACAATTTATCCAGTTCTGAAGGACTCAGCATGGAATGTGAGCCAATACTAATCCACACAAGTCTAGAGACACTCACAGACATATTCACAAGCCTGTGCCAATATCCACTGTCATCAGTAGACATGCCATACATGCTGTTACACACAATTCTAAGTCAGTCAATGACTAATGATGAACAGCAAATGCATATGCAGTCTTGACGTGAATCAAGACACAACAACACAACTGCACAATACCATCAGCAGGCACACAGATTGTCAATGTGGCACACAAAAAGTGGATAAGTACGTGATCCAAAAGGACTGTAGACAAACGACAATCTGCACTCAAGTTGCACTATGACATGCAGAATGAAGCTTGCACTGCCCAGAAACACAACTGAAGTGCAACATTTGCCATGGAGCCAATACTCCAGCTGCTTGGACATACAACAGTGACACAGAAACAACCTACACCACCACCCGAACAAAGCCACACCACTACACAAAAAAGGTCAGCGCATAGACATACTGAGTAGATACTGAAGACACAACAGCCTCATGCACATAACAACAGGGGATGTCATCGCACAACACAGGTACCAAAGGACAACTATCAAAAGCATCCTGAGCCACATGCCACCCAGCCTGTCAGGGACAACAAAGCGGACTCTCAACATTCCTCTGCAGACAAAGATGCTGGCTGTGCATCACTTGTTGGCCTCTGATACCATTAGAACAACACAAGTCTGAGTCAGATGGGTGCCACAGCCAGCCCTATCAAGGTATATCTCACCTGTCTTGGATGCCATCATTAGCTTCAGTCAACAGCACCATCAGTTCACCTACACAGCGCAGGACCAGCTTGTGCCCCCAAAAGGCTACCACACCATAGCAGGCTTATCCACACGTGTCAGTTCAATATCACTGCATGCGTGTCCTAATTGTGCACCCTGCCAAAACTGCAAACACTTACTGCACATGAAACCACACGCAATGCTGTACTGTCCAGGCCAATTGTGGGTCACCTCCCACTGGTCACAGATGCCATGTCAAACTTAACATCCAGTGAGCACCAGCCCCACATTTGCCCACAGTCCCTCACCAAGCCAACATTCCGCATGTGGACAAGGTCAATGCACCTGTCCCTGGTGTGTACCAACGTAACCCACCACACACATCAAATCCACTAGCAACACACTCACAACTGTGGAAATATACATGTAACAAAATCACATATGACAGGCCAAACAACATGAGCACATACCAGACACAATGTCACAAGTAATGGTGATGACATTTGGCAGATACGGAGACAAAACATACCCAAAGGCAGGGAAACAAGTGAAAAATGATAAGCATGTACAGAATGCCAAGTGTGCCGGTGATGAAATTAACATCCTTGAGTATGTAGAGCACACACATGTCCATGTGGACATATACTGTAGGATTTGCTACTGAGAACAATTACATTACATGAAGGCAGTAACAGGTGATACCAAACAGACAACAGTGTGACACATGTGGTGAGTCATGAAAATTATGCTGAGATGTTTGTACAATCATGTACTGTATAGTGACATATTGTGTGAGACATGGACATGTGTGTAAAATTTGGGGTCAGATATGAAATTGGGGGCAAAATTTGGGGTCAGATATGAAATTGGGGGCAGAATCTGGGGTCAGATATGAAACTGGGGCAAAATTTGGGGTCAGATATGAAATTGGGGGCAAAATCTGGGGTCAGATATGAAGATGTGTGTCAATGTGGGCTCACAAATGAAATTGTGTAGGAGTAATGTGCCCCATTGGTACTTTCAGTGTGGAATTTGGTGTTAGGTATGAAATTTAGGCTGTCATAACTTACTATAGCCCATTTGAATTCCATCAAGTGCCATGATATTTTGTAAGTGACCACTGTTCGAAGTACAGATATGACCCATGACATTGACACAGCACGATGTGTCCATTGGTGGCGTAAACATGCTCAGACAACACTCTCACGCCCATAGTCAACAATGTCATGCTGCACCCTCGCCGTAGCTACCGCCTGGCACCAGCGGTGTGTCACCGCCATGGCCCAAGACACCATAGCGGGATTGATAGGCAAATACACATGTCTAATGGCGGTTGGCATGCTCCGACACCCAGATCCCAGTCACTCATAGCAATGCATGTGCCCGGAATCGCGGTAGCTACCGCTTGCCACCAGCGGTGTGTCACCGCCATGGCCCAACACACCATAGCGGGATCGATAGGCAAATACACATGTCTAATAGCTGTTGGCATGCTCCGACACCCAGATCCCGGTCACTCATAGCAATGCATGTGCCTGGAATCGCGGTACCTACCGCCTGCCACCAGCGGTGTGTCACCGCCATGAACCATGCCCTGCCAGCCAATGGGAAGTGCAATCGCGGTTGCCTGATGCAACTTTAAAAATCGCGGTAGGCGTGCTCCACCACCGCGGGGCAGGTCATTGGATGCACTTGAAAGATGCACCACTGCGGAACCGCACGCCTGTCCCCTGCGGTGTGTCACCGCCATGGACCAGGCCCTGCCAGCCAATGGGAAGCGCCATCGCGGCTGCCTGATGCAACTTTGAAAATCGCGGTAGGCGTGCTCCGCCGCCGGTCATTGGATGCACTTGAAAGATGCACCACCGCGGAACCGCACGCCTGTCCCCTGAGGTGTGTCACCGCCGTGGACCAGGCCCTGCCAGCCAATGGGAAGCGCCATCGCGGTTGCCTGATGCAACTTTGAAAATCGCGGTAGGCGTGCTCCGCCACCGCGGGGCCGGTCATTGGATGCACTTGAAAGATGCACCACCGCGGAACCGCACGCCTGTCCCCTGCGGTGTGTCACCGCCATGGACCAGGCCCTGCCAGCCAATGGGAAGCGCCATCGCAATTGCCTGATGCAACTTTGAAAATCGCGGGAGGCGTGCTCCGCCACCGCGGAGGCGGTCATTGGATGGATTTGAATGAGGCAGACCTGGAACACCAATTGCAGCAGCTTAGAACCACAGACACGAGCCCTGGGGGCTATATATGTGTGTGAGGGAGCCACACATTGCCACAGCTCACAGAGCCTGCTGCCTGAGACCCCTCACCTGCTGCTGCCTCCAGTGACTGCTGCCTGAGACCCCTCACCTGCTGCTGCCTCCAGTGACTGCTTCCTGAGACCCCTCACCTGCTGCTGCCTCCAGGGACTGCTGCCTGAGACCCCTCACCTGCTGCTGCCTCCAGTGACTGCTGCCTGAGACCCCTCACCTGCTGCTGCCTCCAGTGACTGCTGCCTGAGACCCCTCACCTGCTGCTGCCTCCAGTGACTGCTGCCTGTGACCCCTCACCTGCTGCTGCCTCCAGGGACTGCTGGCTGAGACCCCTCACCTGCTGCTGCCTCCAGGGACTGCTGCCTGTGACCCCTCACCTGCTGCTGCCTCCAGGGACTGCTGCCTGACACTCGTCGCCACCAACTGCCGCTGCTGCTGTCTCATGCCCACAGTGATGGCGAGGACTGAGAAGATCCGTGCCACTCCCTTCAACCCCGAGGAACTAGAGGTCCTGGTGGACGAGGTGCTCACCCAGTATCCAAGGCTTTATGGTGCGCCTAATGTCGTGGTAAGTATCTCAGGGTGTGAGTGAGAGTGTAGGTGGGGCACACACGAAGTTGATCAGCTGCAGTATGTGCGTGAGAGTGTGGTGGTGGGTCATGCACTGCCTAGCATGCTGTTTGCAGGGGGAAGGTGTGTTCAGCCTATTCCACACGTTTGCCTGCCTGCACATCCAGATGTGAGTGAAATGTGATGTCTTGTCAGACATACAGTGTGGCTGCACCTTTTCAATTGAGGAGTCTGGACAGTGATTTACTGTCTGAATGTCTTTGTGTGTCCCATCTGTGGCCTTAACTAGTGTAGTTGTCCAGAGGGTAGTGAGGGCATTGTTTCTGACTCAATATGTGCCTCATCTCTGGTTCTGCACTATGCTTAGGACCTCAGTCCCCCAGGGTGAAACTCTTGGTGGTCAATCAGCTATGACACTGTACATTACAACATTCTAGTGCCCAGACCCTTCCATCACCACCGGCATGTGCACATACTCGCATGTGTTGGCACTGTTTGTGTTTCCAAATAGTCCCTCCATGTAAAAGATGAGCTGCCCCACGTTGGACCTCTGTGTGACCCCAACTGGCCTGCACATTCACTGCCCAATCAGACAGTGACACAACACTGGATGTACACAGTGTCAAATCTGTGCTTTTCCTCTTGACTCTCCGTCAATGAGCCATTACAGAGATGTAGATTGCACAAGACAGGCCTTGTGATGAGGGTTTGCGTTTGTGAGGTCATGTCCCTCAATGTGACATCCATGACACAGTGTGGCAGTTTAAGGACAAGTGCTATGAGGGCTGCGCAGTGTTGGGCACAGTGAGTATTCACAGTGACATATGTAGTAATGTCCTGCATGTCTTGGTATTCCCAGAAACTTGCAGTAGATGTGGTCAGCATACACATTTTGCTCTCTGCTGGCATCCTGCATGGCTTTGAGATAGGCATGTACTTTGTCCACCCTCATACCTGCATGCATTAATGTGTTTTTCACACATGATGATGTTTGAATGTCGCAGATTTGTTGTCTCTGCAGAAGTTAGGGCAGAAGTTGGTATGAGTCTGTGTCATGCTCCTGCACTGTGAAATGCTGGTAGGTTACACTGATTATTGCACCCTCTTGTCTCCCATGTCTGCAGCTCAAAGTCAACCAGCGCAAGGCCTTGTGGAGGGCCATTCAATCAATCAATCAATCAATCATGTCACTTATAAAGCGCACTACATACCCGCGAGGGTCTCAAGGCGCTGGGGGAAGAGGGGGTGGTGCTGCTACTGATCGAAGAGCCAGGTCTTGAGGAGTCTTCTGAAGGCCAGTAGGTCTTGGGTCTGCCGAAGGTTGGTGGGGAGGGTGTTCCAGGTCTTGGCGGCGAGGTGGGAGAAGGATCTGCCGCCGGCGGTCGTTTTCCGGATGCGGGGGACTGTGGCGAGGGCGAGGCTGGTGGAGCGGAGCTGGCGGGTGGGGGTGTAGAAGCTGAGTCGTCTGTTGAGGTAGGCTGGTCCGGAGTTGTGGAGTGCTTTGTGTGCGTGGGTGAGGAGCTTGAAGGTTATCCTCTTGTTGACAGGGAGCCAGTGCAGGTCTCTCAGGTGGGGTGTGATGTGGCTGCGTCAGGGGATGTCGAGGATAAGACGTGCAGAGGCGTTCTGGATGCGTTGCAGCCATCTCAGGAGCTTAGCCGTCGTTCCTGCGTAGAGGGCGTTTCCGTAGTCCAGCCTGCTGGTGACAAGGGCCTGGGTGACTGTTTTTCTTGTTTTGGTGGGGATCCACTTGAAAATCCTGCGGAGCATTCGGAGGGTGTTGAAGCAGGATGAGGAAACGGCATTGACCTGCTTAGTCATGGAGAGGGTGGGGTCGAGGATGACCCCTAGGTTGCGTGCGTGGTCGGTGGGTGTCGGGGCTGTTCCCAGTGATGTTGGCCACCAGGAGTCATCCCATGCTGAAGGGTTGGCACCAAGGATGAGGACTTCCGTCTTGTCCGAGTTCAGCTTCAGGCGGCTGGTACTCATCCATTCGGCGACGGCCTTCATTCCTTCGTGGAGGTGGGCTTTGGCGGTGTGAGGGTCTTTGGTGAGGGAGAGGATCAGCTGGGTGTCGTCGGCATAGGAGATGATGTTGAGGTTAGTGCTGTCGGGCGACGTGGGCGAGGGGTGCCATGTAGATGTTGAACAGCGTTGGGCTGAGGGAGGAGCCTTGGGGTACGCCGCAGATGATCTTGGTGGCTTTGGATCGGAAGGGGGCAAGGCGGACGCTTTGTGTTCTGCCGGAGAGGAAGGATGTGGTCCAGTCCAGGGCCTTCTCTTGGATCCCGGCGTCGTGAAGGCGTGTTCGTAGTGTGTGGTGGCAGACCGTGTCGAAGGCGGCTGATAGGTCCAGGAGGATGAGGGCTGCTGTTTCTCCGTTGTCTAGCAGGGTCCTGATGTCATCGGTGGCGGCGATGAGGGCGGTTTCGGTGCTGTGGTTGCTGCGGAAGCCGGACTGGGTAGGGTCCAGGATGTTGTTCTCCTCGAGGTAGCGGGTCAGTTGTTTGTTGACGATTTTCTCGGTGACCTTCGCGGGGAACGGGAGCAGAGAGATGGGTCGGAAGTTCTTGAGGTCCTTGGGGTCTGCCTTGGGTTTCTTGAGTAAGGCGGTGATCTCGGCATGCTTCCAGCTTTCCGGGAAGGTTGCTGTCTCGAAGGAGATGTTGATTATTTTCCGGAGATGGGGCGCGATGGCTGTACTGGCTTTGTTGAAGACGTGGTGAGGGCACGGATCTAGCGGTGAGCCGGAGTGGATGGTGTTCATGATCTCGCTGGTGTCCTCGTCGTTGATGTTGGTCCAGGAGAGCAGGCGGTTGGTGGTTGTGGGGGCAGTGGTCTCGGTGGTTGCCGGGGCGGTCGTGGTGTTGAAGCTGTCGTGGATGTCGGCGATTTTGCGGTGGAAGAAGGTGGCCAGTGAGTCGCACAGGTCTCGCGACGGCGGGATGTCGTTGGTGTTGGAGCTGCGGTTGGAGAGTTCCTTCACGATGTTGAAGAGCTCTTTGCTGTTGTGTGCGTTGTTGTCTAGGCGGTCTTTGAGTGAGGCCCTTTTGGCGGATCTGATGAGGTGATGGTGACTGCGGGTGGCGCTCTTGTGGGCGGCGTAGCTGTCCGCTGTCCGTTCGTGGAGCCAGATCTTCTCCAGTTTTCGGCATGTTCGTTTGGAGGCCTGGAGGTCTTCGGTGAACCAGGTGGCTTTCTTGCTGGTGTGGCTGTTGGGCGGATTCTTGAGCGGGGCGAGGGTGTTGGCGCAGTCGTCGATCCACTGTCTGAGGTTGCGGGCGGTGGTGTCGGGGTCGGAGGGTTCGGCGGGAGGGCTCAGGGTGAGGGTTGTGGTTAGCTGGTCTTCGGTGACTCTGCTCCAGCAGCGGCGAGGCATTTGTTCGGTGCGGTGGTGCGTGGTGGGCTTCCTGTAGGTGAAGTGGATGCAGTGGTGGTCAGTCCAGTGGGGTTCGGAGGTGTGGTTGAAGGAGACGTGTGGGCTTGCGGAAAAGATGGAGTCTAGCGTGTGGCCGGCGGCGTGGGTGGGTGTAGTCACGAGCTGTCTGAGTCCGAGGGTGGCGAGGTTGTCGATCAGGGTGGTGGAGTTGGTGTCCTTGTTGTTCTCGAGGTGGAAGTTCAGGTCCCCGAGGAGGATGTAGTCCGTGGAGGCGATGGCGTGTGTGCTGACGAAGTCAGCGATAGAATCGCTGAACTGTGGTCGGGGTCCGGGGGTCTGTAGATGAGGGTTCCTCTGAGGGTGGTGTTGGGATCGGTGTGGATCTGGAAGTGCATGTGTTCGGCGGTGCTGAGGGTGTCGTCGGTGTTGGTTGAGACTCTGAGGGTGTTCCTGTGGACGATGGCGATGCCTCCTTCGACTCCGTTGGTGCGGTCCCGGCGGGTGATCTTGTAGCCGTCCGGGATGGCAATGGCGATGTCGGGGGCTGAAGCGGGATTCAGCCAGGTCTCCGTCAGGAATGCGACGTCTGGGGAGGTTGAGTCGAGAAGGTCCCAGAGTTCGATGGCATGTTTGCGGGCGGAGCGGGTGTTGAGGAGGATGCATCTGAGGTAGTTGGGTTCTTTCCTGGGCGGTGGTTTGGCGGGGCGGGTGCTGGCGAAGCTGCAGTTCCGGCAGGTGAAGGGCCCTTGGGTGCGCTTCGGGGTGGCCAGGTAGCAGGCGTGATCTTTTCCGGGGTTGAGTGCGTGGAGCGTGCTGGCGTCGTATCGGCGTCTGTTGATGTGGCGGGCGCGGGGGATGCCCGGACCAGGGGTTCTGGCGCTGGGCGCGGTCCTGGCGCGGACGGGCGCAGACGGGCTTGCCTTAGGCGCGCCTTCGGCGCGCCAGCGGCGCGGCCGCGCAGCGGCCGCCATAAATGGGGAGGTTGGAGGGAGAAGCAGGGAATGGGGCAGCGAATGGGCAGTGAGGGGGCAGGGGCGCAGCGGCGGGAAACAGGCACAGAAGGGAAGACGAGCACAATCAGGGCATCAAGGGGGCACAGAAAGGAAAAACGAGCACAATCAGGGCAGCAAGGGGGCACAGAAAGGAAAAACGAGCACAATCAGGGCAGCAAGGGGGCACAGAAAGGAAAAACGAGCACAATCAGGGCAGCAAGGGGGCACAGAAGGAAAAAACGAGCACAATCAGGGGCAGCAGCAGGGCACACAGACGGAGCTGTGTGGTGGGGGAGCGACCTACCAGTCAAGGTCAGGGGTCGCTCTCTTCACCACGCAGCGGCCGCCATAAATGGGGAGGTGGGAGGGAGGAGCAGGGAATGGGGCAGCGAATGGGCAGTGAGGGGGCGGGGCCGCAGGCGCAGCGGCGGGAAACAGGCACAGAAAGGAAAAAACTAACACAATCAGGGCAGCAAGGGGGCACAGAAAGGAAAAAAACGAGCACAATCAGGGCAGCAAGGGGGCACAGAAAGGAAAAACGAGCACAATCAGGGCAGCAAGGGGGCACAGAAAGGAAAAAAAAACGAGCACAATCAGGGCAGCAAGGGGGCACAGAAAGGAAAAAACGAGCACAATCAGGGCAGCAAGGGGGCACAGAAAGGAAAAAACGAGCACAATCAGGGCAGCAAAGGGGCACAGAAAGGAGAAAAACGAGCACAATCAGGGCAGCAAGGGGGCACAGAAAGGAAAAAAACAAGCACAATCAGGGCAGCAGGGGGCACAGAAAGGAAAAAAACGAGCACAATCAGGGCAGCAAGGGGGCAGAGAAAGGAAAAAAACGAGCACAATCAGGGCAGCAAGGGGGCACAGAAAGGAAAAAAACGAGCACAATCAGGGCAGCAAGGGGGCACAGTAAGGAAAAAAAAACGAGCACAATCAGGGCAGCAAGGGGGCACAGAAAGGAAAAAACGAGCACAATCAGGGCAGCAAGGGGGCACAGAAAGGAAAAAAAAACGAGCACAATCAGGGCAGCAAGGGGGCACAGAAAGGAAAAAAACGAGCACAATCAGGGCAGCAAGGGGGCACAGAAAGGAAAAAAAAAAAACGAGCACAATCAGGGCAGCAAGGGGGCACAGAAAGGAAAAACGAGCACAATCAGGGCAGCAAGGGGGCACAGAAAGGAAAAAAACAAAAAAAAACAGCACAATCAGGGCAGCAAGGGGGCACAGAAAGGAAAAAACGAGCACAATCAGGGCAGCAAGGGGGCACAGAAAGGAAAAAAAAACGAGCACAATCAGGGCAGCAAGGGGGCACAGAAAGGAAAAACGAGCACAATCAGGGCAGCAAGGGGGCACAGAAAGGAAAAACGAGCACAATCAGGGCAGCAAGGGGGCACAGAAGGAAAAAAACTAGCACAATCAGGGGCAGCTGCAGGGCACACAGACGGAGCTGTGTGGTGGGGGAGCGACCTACCAGTCAAGGTCAGGGGTCGCTCCATTGCATGCAAGGTGCGTGCACTGGGTGTCTCCAACTGACGGCGCTCCCACTGTCACAAGAGGTGGGATGACATCTGCCGGCTGAGCAGGAACGTGGCCGAGATGACACTGGGGCTGATCCCTCGGTCCGGCAGGTTGGCGCGGCGCAGCATGACACCACTAATGGTGTGCATTTTAGCTGTGACGCAGCCTGAACTGGATGCACGTCTGAAGGGGCATCAGCAGCAAGCTGGTGGTGAGTATTCTGTGAGTGTGACTTTGGGTGTTGTTTGGCTGCATGTGCTCCAAGCCTGGGCCAGTGCAGGGCTATGATGTTGCTGGTGTGATGCAATGGCCTGTAAGTGGCCGCGGTGTTGGGTGCAGTTGCCATGCATTCCCCCTACATGTACCTTCCCATGTCATTGGTGTAATGGCCCTTGAGTTCACATTTGTAGTTGTGGCCTTCTGGTATCATCTTCATTGGTGTAGTCACGGACATCCAATGTCAGGGTCAAGCAGAGTGCATGATATGAGTGTGCCATCATCAATGTGTGCATTGCCTGATGTCTGATTTGTGCTGACTACACATCTAACAACAATGTGCAACTGTAGTTGGGCCCCAAGTTACGACATGGTGGATGGCATGTGCTCATGGCCATTGTGTGCGGATATGTTGGAGTCTGTCTCTGTGTAGGACACTTCTGCTGGCTCAAGATGTGACAGTGGCAACATTTTGTGAGTAGGATCTTTTACCCACTCAGGGCCCTAGGTGTGCACAGAGGGATATGTGTGTCTGGTTAGCTGAAGCCACCAACAGGCTAATTGGCAGTGTGTCCATCACATGGGTGAATTATGCCAAGTTTGCATTATGCCACAGTAATTTTGATGTTTGGATTGAGGTTGCACAGTGTCACTGCCCATGGTGTTGTCCAACATGAATGATTGTTCATCATTAGTGATGCTTCCCTTGCTGATATTTGTCAACTTGATGCAAATGTACTGATCCGACCTCTCTCTCTCTCTCATGCAGCATCTCACATGGGCACGGAAGGACAGGGGACGGACACGAGTGGTGAGGCATCAAGCACAACTGCTGCACACCAGCATAGTGACACGGATGTCACCAGCGCATCGGAGGGGGACCGTAGTCTTCTAGAGGACTCAGAGCCAGAGACGCAGACCTCTACGCCATCTGACGACGGCGGTGAAGCTTCTATGTTTTCTGCCGAGGGTAACGGGGACTCTGCCTCCACATCCACCACACAGCGTTCACTGCACACCCTGCGTGCTACTCCCACTGTTGCTGCCCGTGTTCGCACCACAAAAAAGGGAAGAGTGTCCTTCACCCCAGGCCCCCCTGCCCCTACCCCTGTCCCCCCTGCTGCCATCAGTGCTGAGTCTGTGGAAGTTTTGCGCCAGCTGTGTGGGTCAGACAGCTCTCCTCAATGCATTCCTGGACCATGACAAAAAATTGGCACAGGTGGTGGCATTCATGGAGGGCGTGCATTCCGACGTGGGTGGCCTACACCGGACTGTACAGTCTCTGCAGTGACAGCAGCCATTCAACTTGCCCAAACCCATGGTCCTGCTCCAGTCCCTAGGCCCACCACCCTGCCAGTGGCCGCATCTGATGATAGTGACCACACACCCCAGACATCAAGGGACAGATACAGCACACGCAGCACACGGCAGCAGCAGCCAAAGCAGTCTAGGCCGCAGACACCATCCCCACAGAAAGGTAAACCCACACCAGAGCGCAGAGGCAAAAAACCTTCAGGCCACACCCAGGGCAAGGATGGCAAGGAGCAGGCCTCAGGCTCACATGCCTCAGAGGCATCCCCAGCCAAGGACTCACCTGTCCCAAAAGTGTCTCGCAGAGACAAGCACACAGTTTCCGTGCCCAGTGAGAAACAGGTGCCTGCTAGGGGTACGCGTAAGAAGGGCTCCAAGTCAAGTTCACCCACAACATCTACTCCCATACAGAGCCCTGTGAAGCACAGGAAGGAGGCCACTGTAGGGGGGACACCAGGTAAACAGGTGATGCAGGGGCAGAAGCATTCCGGGGCCAAGCATACCAAAGGATCCAGCACATCCCCAGAGGGGGGACCAGCATCTGCAGCTGATCCAGCTTTTGTGACCAGTGTGCCTGTTGTATACAGCCCAATTGGCCTTAATCCCAATACAGGGAAGCCATATCAGATCCCCAAGAAGCGGAAGGGCACCCCTCCAACTTCTCCCACACACACTGGGTCTCGTGCAAGCATGAGTCCACCTCCACGTGCCACCACCCCACCTGGTCCTAGCAGCCCTCCGGCTTCCCAAACCACTGCTGGCTTGACCACACCTGGACCTAGCAGCCCTCCTGCTCCCCAAAACACTTCTGGCTCTACCACACCTGGACCTAGCAGCCCTCAAGCTTCCCAGGACACTGATGGCTCTACCCCAGCTGGGCCTCTCTCTCCCCGAGCCAGTACCCCAACTGGCCCCGACAGACAGCCACCTCCCAGTCATACTGCCAGCCAAGTCTGAGTGTTGGTCACCCTCACACGCATGTCTCTACCACAGTGGTACCATGGACTGCCCATTTTTGACACCCTGGGTGTGTTGCTGACCATGGCATGGTACTGTACCACACATTTCCAGTGCTGGATGTCATGTACCTCACCTGCACTGTGTCCTGGACACTGGCCTTGCTGTTCACTGCTGTTTGCCCCCTGCCTGTGCAGCTTCTCATGTGCCTCACCTGCACTTTGGACTGGTCACTGGCCTTGCTGTTCACTGCTGTTTGCCCCTTGCCTGTGCAGCTTCTCATGTTCCTCACCTGCCCTTTGGACAGGCCACTGGCCTTGCTGTTCACTGCTGTTTGCCCCTTGCCTGTGCAGCTTCTCATGTACCTCACCTGCACTTTGGACTGGCCACTTGCCTTGCTGTTCACTGCTGTTTGCCCCTTGCCTGTGCAGCTTCTCATGTACCTCACCTGTACTTTGGACTGGCCACTGGCCTTGCTGTTCACTGCTGTTTGCCCCTTGCCTGTGCAGCTTCTCATGTACCTCACCTGCACTTTGGACTGGCCACTGGCCTTGCTGTTCACTGCTGTTTGCCCCTTGCCTGTGCAGCTTCTCATGTACCTCACCTGCACTTTGGACTGGCCACTGGCCTTGCTGTTCACTGCTGTTTGCCCCTTGCCTGTGCAGCTTCTCATGTGCCTCACCTGAACTTTGGACTGGCCACTGGCCTTGCTGTTCACTGCTGTTTGCCCCTTGCCTGTGCAGCTTCTCATGTTCCTCACCTGCACTTTGGATAGGCCACTGGCCTTGCTGTTCACTGCTGTTTGCCCCTTGCCTGTGCAGCTTCTCATGTACCTCACCTGCACTTTGGACTGGCCACTGGCCTTGCTGTTCACTGCTGTTTGCCCCTTGCCTGTGCAGCTTCTCATGTGCCTCACCTGAAATTTGGAGTGGCCACTGGCCTTGCTGTTCACTGCTGTTTGCTCCTTGCCTGTGCAGCTTCTCATGTACCTCACCTGCACTGTGTCCTGGCCACTGGCCTTGCTGTTCACTGCTGTTTGTCCCTTGCCTGTGCAGCTTCTCATGTACCTCACCTGCACTTTGAAGTGGCCACTGGCCTTGCTCTTGTCTGACTTTTGCTGCATGACTGTGTGAAATGTAAATAAAAAGAAAATATTTACTCCTGTTGTCTGCCTTGTGGATTTCCTTGCTAAATAAAGGGTTACTGTGTGGGTAGTGTTTACTGTCACACATGCTCTATTCTCCACTTCAACATTGCCAATGTATTGTTACCTCTGATCATGTTGTTTCAACTTTTGTGTCCCAGACTTCTGCATCTGTGTGTGTTGGCTTGGTAGTATGTGTGTTTGCTGGGGACTAATTGGCTTCCTGGGTGTGTTGGTGTGTGTGTGTGATGTTTAGATTGTTTTTGTGTGTGTTCAAGGTGTGTCACTCATCTCTGTTTGTAACTGGTATGTGTGTTGTGCACACACAGGCTTGGTGTGCATGCAGTGCTGTGAATTGATGTTGCCTTGTCCTTGCCTGTTGTGCACCCCCTGATGTTTGGCTTTTGTAGCATGTTGATATCTTTGCCTGTGCATGTGTTGTGACTGATGTGGCTGTGTGCAGTGTTTGTGTTGTGTCATGCAGTTGACTGTTGCTCTGTGTGTGGTGTTCTATTTTCCTGTGAGTGTGTATGTGTTGTGGTTGTGTTTGATTCAGGTGTGCTGCCATTGTGGTGTGCCTTACTTGTGTGTCTGTCACATGGACTGAGGTCTATTGTGGTTGCAGTGCTTGTTTCATGTGCACCCTTGGTGTTTCCTCCTCTCAAATTTGATGTGTCTCTGGTCATGGTTGTGCATGTGCAGACATGTGGTACACTGTGACACCATTTTGTGTGGATGTGTGTTGTGGTATGTCTGTCTCTGTGTCGTTGTAGGCCCATTTCTGCCTTTTGGTCTCCATTATTGTTTTTAGTGGATGCACTTCTTATATGTGTTGTGGTATGTTGTCTGTGCGTTTTTCGTGACTGATGTGGTTGTGTACTCCTGTTGTGTCTGTGCTCCCATTGGTTTGGCACTGTTTAGCTGCACAGGTCTTGTCTGTTGTAGTAGTTCTGTGTGTGTGTTTTGATTGTGTTCTGTGTTTGACTGTTGTTTTTGTGCGTACAGTGGTACTGCCATACCTGTGTGTGTGTGATGTTTGTGTGATACCACCCAGGGGGTGTGTTTGATTGTCAGTGTCTTGACTGGATATTATTGGCAAGCTTCTGTGTGTTTGTCAGTGGTGTTGTGTGCTGCTGGTGTGATGGGTGTGGGGGTTGTGTGGAGGTTCATACTTGTGTTTGACTGTCATGGAGTGTTGCAATGGCCCCTGTGTGTTGTGCTGCTGACATACTCCTGTGATGTATTTGGGGTCAGATGTGTGGCTGATCAGGGTTGGACTTCATACCCTTCCTTTCATCCCTGTGCCTATTCATGGGTTGACTTGCTGTCTCCCTGAGTTGTTGCAGTGAGGTGACTGTGGTTTGACTTCACTGACTGTGACTGCCATGTGTGGTTTTTTGTGCTGGGGTGGATGTGATGTGTTCCTTCCCTTGCATGTGATGTACACATGTGTGGTGTTCAGCTCCTTGCCATTACATTAGTGTGCAACTCACTTTGAGTTGCCTATTTGTTGTCCTACATTGCTGTTGGCATGTGGTCTGTGTTTGTTGCTGTGTGTCAGTGTGGGGTATGTCTGTGTGACTTGGCAGGCTGTGTGTCCATTGGTGTGTTTGTTCATTGTCTGTGTGTGTTTAAATTGTGCTTGTACTCAGTTTACTTGCCATGGGTGTGGTGTTGTTGTGGTGTGTGTGTTCCCCTGGCCCAGTGCTTGTGCGCTGTGTGTTACTCTGCAGCCACACCTGATGAGGCTGTCTCCCTAGTTGTTTGTTGTGTGGTGCAGTGTGTGTGTTCAGCTGGCTGCTTTTTGGGCATGTGGGGGCACAGGGAGATCACGTGCCATGTACCTTCATGGTGTGGGGGGCCTAGTGTGTGGAGTGTTGAGGTGTTGCCCTGTGTACTTTGGGCACTGCCCCTGCCTAGCGCTGGCCCAGCCTACTACATTGTGTGCATTTTTTCTCGCGGATTCTCCGCTGTGGTCACGTGTACTGGGCATTATTTCCGGGTCGCGGACATGGTGGACTGGATGTGGAGGGGTGGCCTTGTGGCAGGTGGGACATGTGTGGCTACACATGTGGTTGTGTTCCTGTCCCCACCAGGGTGTCTGGTGGGGACAGGAACCTTCCATCAGCCATGGAGTTGTGGGTTGTGTTTGTGTGCAGAGTTGTGTGATCGCGTACCTTTGGCGGCGTCCGCCACAGTCCATGGCTTGCTGGAGGTGTATCATGTACAGCGCCGGGAAGACGTGTAGTGCCGGGTCCATGGCGGTCGGCTCCGGGTATCGATTGGGCGCTCCGCTGTGGTGCTTCCGTATGCTCAGGATGGCCGGTTTCTCCGCGGCGGTGGGCCTGACTATTTCGCGCATCCTATTTGGAACGGAGGGAGGGACGTCATTCCGCACGACGGTGGCTCTGGATTGGTTGTCTCCGCCGCGGTGGCGGGCGCGTCTGGATGGCGGTGCACGTAGCACCGCGGCGGATGGGCAATGGGCTGAGTTTGACCATTGTAATATGGTGGACGGGTGCACCGCTGCTCACGGGCGGAAAACAGCATTTTCTCCCACCGCCAGCATCGCGGAGGTGCATCCGCCAGTCATCGTAATGAGCCCCATAGTGTACCACAGTGTATTTTAAATGTTTATTTTTTTTCTTTAATTCTTTATAAAAAAAAGTGACTGGCGTACAGCAGAAATACCGGTAAATTACTGCGCTACTGATGTTTTTTGTTAATAAAGGTACATTTATTATAAAAACATTGTATTACATAGATATTAGTGCCCTATTCCATATACTTTTTAAAAAATATGTAGAAACATATAAATATAGACATATAAATTATTTTCCCTACCTAGTAACACTTTACTAAAGTGGTAATAGGTAGGGAACAACAATAAAGCCTAATACTAATCTATATTTAAGGACCTAACCCAGAACACAGTTAAGTGTAGTAAAAAGAATATGGCTGCCTTTTAATTTTGTAAAGGCAGCTGCTAGCCAATTATATACTTCCTTGTCATCGGCATGCACCATGGTATACCACAAAGTTACCGCGGTATACCGTGGCCGAATATGTCATAAAGGGACAGATTTATCATTGTTTTGCATTTCCCTTGCGTCACGCATGATGTCACAAGGGCAATGCAATACGTAAGTCAGATTTACCAAGCAGTGCAAGGCCACTATAAGAAATTGGGCTGTTGGCTGACTGGGGTGTGACCCCTGGCCAAGCAGCCACCACAGTCCTTGTCAGGGTGAAGCACAAGCCAACCCTAAATTAACCTGTGCTCAACCCTATGGTAGCTTGACACAGAGAGGCTTAACTTAGAGGGAATGTGTAAAGAATGTGTGCTACATTTTAAACAGTATTAAAGTGAAAAACACCACACAAAAAGAATTCACACCAAGTTAGAAAAATAGAGATTTCTTTAATAAATAATACAAGAATAAAACAGCAAAAATCCAATTAGTAGAACTTAAGATATGCAATCTTAAAGATTTCAGAAAAAATAGCACCAAAAAGTACGAAGCACTAGTTGTGGTTATCTGGTTGTGCCAGACCGGTACAAAGTCACAAGTTCAAGCTGACAGCGATGGAGTGCAGGCAGGCGACAGGGACCCAGTTAGACCTTCTGAACAGATTACCTCAAATCCTGGTTTGCTGAAGGGATGCATCTGTTCTGAAATGCAGCAAGGCTGTGATTTGAGGGCCTGTGTTGTCGTCGAGGCTCCCATTGACGGGTCTTGCGACGAGAAGTCTGGAGTTGAGGGTGCAGTGCGCAGTCAAGAGCAATGCCTCACTTACGAGGAGCTGTGAGGCTGCGATGCGATGTTTGGCAGCGGTGTCGAGACTGCCATTGATGAGAGATGTGAGGGGCTGCACTGAGAGGGTTTGGGCCTGGCAAAAGATTTATTTTGCCAGGTCAAAATGGCAGTTTAAAACGGCATGTACACTGGCTCCAATGGCAGGCCTGAGACATGTTTAAAGTGCTTCTTCAGTGGATGGCACAAAAAATGCTGCAGACCCACGCGTAGTATTTAATTTAGAAGCCCTGGACACAGTACTACCACTTTACTAGGGACTTACAAGTAAATTAAATGTTCCAATTTGGTATAAGCCAATTCTACCATATTTTAAGGGGAGAGCACAAACACTTTATCCCAGGTTAGCAGAGGTAAGGTGCGTAGATTTCTTAAACAAGTAAAAACCAAGTCAGCAAACACGAGGTTCGAAGGCAAAAAGTTAGGGAGAAAAGCACGCCAAGGATTCCAGGTCTAACAGCTACCAGGCATCAACTTGCGTTGCTGGGTAAATCTGGAGAAACACAAGGCAGCACAAGTCACTGCCTTGTTTTACTCTGCACACCATATTCTACATTCCTGCAAACTTATGTACATCCATTCATCCATTTTCACACTACGTCTCTTTAAACTAGACTCTACGCCACAACACTCCACTCTACTCTACTCTACTGTACAACACAACACTCTACTGTACGATACACCACTCCACTTTACTATGCGATTTGACACTCCACTCTATGACAAGTCACTCCATTGTACGACACTCCACTCCACTCTACGACAGTCCACTCCACTATATGACACTACACTATATTCACTGTACTGTACGCCACTCCAGTCTACACTGTTACACTGTATGCCACTCCACTCTTTGCCAATCTACTCTATGCTATTTCACTTAATGGCACTCCACTGTACAAACTTCACTGCACGCCACTCCGCTCTATGGCACTCTGCTCCATGTCACTCCACTATACGCTATACCACTGTATGCCACCCCACTCTACGCCACTCCACTCTTTGCCACTCCCTTTTATCCCACCCCACTCTACGCCACCCCACTCTACACTATTCCACTCTAGGTCACTGCACTCTACTCTACAACACACTACTCAACTTTATGCCACTCAAATCTACACAACTCCACTGTACAACACTCCACTCTACTCAACAACATGCCACTCCACTCCACACCACTCCACTCTACTCTACGGCATACCACTTCACTGTACGCTACTCCAGTCTATGCCACTTTACTATATGTTATTTGACTGTATGCCATCCCACTGTATGTCACTCCACTCTATGCCACTCCACTTATACCACTCTCCTCTGCACCACTCCACTCTATACTATTCCACTGTATGCAACTCCAGTCTATGTCACTCTAAACTACAGTATACCACTGCATGCCACTCCACTCTAAGCCACTCCACCTCATGCCACTCCACTCTACTCTATGCCACTCCACTCTACGCTATTCCACTGTATGCAACTCTAATCTACCCCACTCCACTCTACGCTATTCCACTGTATGCATCTCTACTCAATGACACTCTATAATACACCATTCCACTCTAAGCCACTCCACCCTATGCCACTCCACTGTATGCCACTCCACTCTATGCCAGTCCAGTCTACACTATTCCAGTGTATACCACCCCACTCTATGCAACTTCACTCCATGCCAAGACACTGTACGCCACAACTCTCTACACCATGACATTCTACACCATGAGACTCTATGATAACACACTCTATAACACAACAATCTTCAACACTGCACTCTACAAAACTCCAGTCTATGCCACTCCAGTCTGCTCTGCTCTGCTCTACAACACTGTACTCCACTCTACAATACTCTTCACCCCACCAGACTACCAAACTCTACTCCACTCTAGGCCACTCCACTGTGTAACACTGTACTTTAGTATCTGTCACTGTACCACACCCTAGTACAGTCTTTGCCACTCTACAACACTATAGTTCACTTTACAACACTCTATGTAACTCCCTCTATGGCACTCTACCCAAGTTTACTAAACTCTACTCTATGGCACACTACTCCAGTCTACTCCACTACTCTACTCTACCCTACGCCACCCAATCCCACTCTATGCCACTCAAATCTATGATACTCTATGCCACTCTATTCTACCAGACTTTACCATACTCTTGTGTACTTTCTGTCACTCCACTCTGCAATACAGTACTCCACTTCATGCCACTCCACTCTCCTCTACTCTACAACAGTTTCCAACACTCTATGACATGCCACACCACCCCACTGTATGACATGCCACTACACTGTACTCAACTCTGTGCTATACCACTCCACTCCCCGGCACTCCTGGCACTCCACTCTATGACACTTTACTCAACTCTGCGCATGGCCACTCCACTCCACTCCATTGTACGACATTTTACCCCACTCCACACCATTCTACGACATTCCACTCTACAGAGCTCCATTCTATGACACTCTGCTGTACTCTATAAAACCCACTCTACAACACTCGACTATACTCAATGCCACTGTATGTCACTCTTCAACACTCTATGCTCATACATTCCACTGTACAACACTCTATTCCGTTCTATGCCACTGTACTGTCATGTTCCCAGTTAGGCCTAGAAGGAAACGTTGCCATTTTACATGAAAACTGGGTTTTTCCTAAAGGGGCCTTCAATTGTCACATCGTTGTTTGACACACTTTTGTGACACTTTGGGTTAGTTTCCTAGAAACATTGACCTTGCTTACACAAGTCAACTTCGGAAGAACACTATCGTATTGCCTTGGCACAATGTACAAGGCCTACACATACGTTGTGCAAATGAGTTTGTTATTTTCATCCATATGGCGACACAGCTATCTGTAACACACAAACAATGGCAGGCTGATCTCAATCTTTTCCCTAAGCAACGGTGCCTTTTTCTATAAATATACATCTCTTTCCAGATGTAGTCAGAGGAGGCACTTCTGCTGACATCGAGAGGTCTCGACAGGCTGATGCTTTTGCCCAGCAGCTGACTAACATCTCCGTGAGGGGTGTTCAGCTCGTGACTAAGTCAGGGTCCTACATTCTTACCAACCAGGTAATGGTGTTGGACCACCCAGTAAGGGGATTCTTGGCAGTACATACACATACACCCTAAACACACAGGTTTGAATTCGCATAGTAGGAGTTCGCCAGATTGTTTTATTATTTTTGCATGTATATGTTGTTTCAGCATGATGGTGGAACTTTTTGTACTGTTCAGTGTCCTGATACTTCTTATAACTTTCATCTGCTTCTGTCTATTGATCATTGCAGTACAGATATTGTATACAAGAATCATGTTGGTTCAATAAACATTGAAAATGTCCCTCTGTGTATTCTTTGTATATTTCTTTGAGCAAAAAAGAGCACAAGTATGTGAGCAAAAGGTTCTAGATCTGTCACCACGGTTCCTGAGGGAACAGATTTCATGTTCAGTGGTTGCCAGAACTGTTCACTCTCTGTCTAGGTTAGGAGGGCTTATGGTGGCACTGTAAGCTAGCTGGTCGATGGGACAACAAATGTGCAGTTCCTACTGATTAGTGGAAACTACACGACATGGCGCCACAAACGTTGGTTAGGTTCTTATTTTGTATGGATCAACTGAGTAGTTCAATCACACCTTCTAACAGGTGATGTCCATGGTGATAGGCAATATCCTCCTCAGCTGAGTAGGTATATCCTATGTATTGGCTGTTGGTAATTCAAGCTTGAAAGAATCTAGGGGCTCATTATGATGGCAGAACGATTGCCACTGCCGGGCCAGCGGTGGCGATCGTTCCGCCATCACAATGAGATTTACCCACCGCCAAATGAGGATGGCGGTGGGTATCGCGGCGGACGCAAAGTCCGTGCGCCGCTTTACCGCCGGTGGCAATTGCACTGATTGCCTTGTGGGTGGAGCAGGGCCACTAATATGGTGGCGGTGCCTAGCAGGCACCGTCCGCCATATTAGGATGTGGGAAAATAAAGGCCTTGGCTGGCGGGGATTGGGTTCGGGGGCCCGTTGCGGGCCCCCCTTGTGTCGGGGGAGGTGGGGTAGACTTGGGGGGTACCTATGGTACCCCCCTATTCACTGTGCCAAGTGGCAGGCACCATGTGGTGCCTGCCATGTGGTGCAGCGAAATGCCAGACATGCGATTTTAACATCGCGGTGGGTGCTGCTGTCAGCAGCACCCGCTGCAATGTTAAATTTCAGAATGCGACCGCCATGGTGGCGGTTGCATCCTAATTCGTGGTGCGGGACCGCCGCATGTCTGGCAGGCGGTCCACACACCGCAAGGATGGCGGGCAGACTCAGGTCCACCCGCCATCCTAATGAGCCCCCTAGTTCCCACTGTGAAAGCCTAACTATGTAATTTATTTTCACATACATGGCACAAATCATCACTGAAAACTGCAGATATGCAGTCACTCAGAAACTACAACAAATGGTCTCACACTAGATGGAGGGTACGTTAACTTCGTGGTAGAGGCCCACGAAGCATATAGAACAGAGGTATTTTATTCTTCGGTTACATTCCCAGCTGCAGATGCAGTAACACAAGTATTTCACACATACACTGAGGATGAAATACCAGATGAATACAATCCATATGAGGCAATAGAAGTTCCTCTCCCTTACCAGGAACATATTAATTGGTTTAATGGTTTACTCCCATACACCATACCCACTCAGTAATTAGGGGGTGACATGTCCAGTCCTAGCTGGATACACAGCGCATTCAGGTATCAATAATATGTCCGCCGCTCAGATGCGGGGATTGTACAATAATATAGTGACAATAAACAGACGCATAACACAGTTTGTGATGTGAACATTAACGCCTACTCCTACATGGGCTGGTCAAGCTGCACCACCACAATTGGGTACACCGTGCATTAGTCCACAAACATTAAATGCAGTTATGGTTAAGGTTTCCACCAAGGGGGGGGAAATTCCGTCTTGTATTGCACAAAAAACAAATCAGCTTGGAGCAGTATTTCCTCATAGGGGCCCACAGGAAAAAAATAGAATATTGACGATTTGCTTGCCGATAGGGATGGTTCCCTCGGTGGAGGACTGTGCAACTTGGCGTACTGTCTTTGCTGCAGTATATGCCAGAACACATGGTCCCCCTTCTCTGGCTGTTCTGCCTGAAGTGCTGAAACATATCCAGAATGAGTACAGGGCAGCACCTGCCCTGGACCTGGGGATGAAACTGATTGGCATCTTTGCCACAGTATCTGCTATAATGTTGAGCAACATTAAAGGAGAAGCAGCTACATGCCAACACCTGAGGGATTTGACTCCCGCACAGCGACAGCGCAAATTACCTAAAATTATCAAAGAAACCTATGGTAAGCTTGGTAGAGATAATATGGGAGCCAGACCTGGAAAACCACAGCTGAAGAGTAATTCTGAAAAGGATAACACTAAGCAAGCACCCAACTCTTCCACAAAGAAGGAGCGGGATAATAAGAAAAACAAAGATGAAACAAAATCACAGGGTGGGTCTTCTACATAGGAATCCACTGAGAATTATTATAATTTTCAGAACCTTGATAATGTTAAACTGTCTCACAGGTATCAGAATACTAATGCACGTTCATCTCGTTCCTTCCAGGATTCATCCGATAAACATCCGGAGAAAGGAGGATGGTCAGAGCGCAGATCAGAAGAGCACGTGAAACCAAGGAAGGACTCACAATGCTTGTCTGACTACATTATCAAGCAAGAAGAAAAGCCTAAAACATCTAAACATCAATTTAAAAAGAAGAAGATTGCCGGACTTAGGATCTGGAATGCCCCGGATATTGAGGGCTCTGCTTCGGAACAGGGAATGGGCATTGACAATGCTGGACAGCACAGCAGAAGTCACAATAGTTCTCCAAAACCTGATGGATTATCTGATGGGATTAGCGCTGAGTGAGCACAATATGGTGGAAACACCAGATACCAAGGTAAGGGTTCCACATCGTTTATACGAAATCCAACTACGGCTGGAGGGGGACATGCCCAGGTTTATTAATGCCCTCTTTTGAGAGGACCTCAATAACGGGAACAATATTCTTTTGGCCGAAAAGGATTGGCCACCTGATTTTGTAATGGATTGCCCAAACGGGGAAACAGTAATTATACCAGCATTTTCCGACCTCGTTTTCAGAATCACACATTCATATGCAAAGGAGTGTGCTTTAGTGCTAGCTTCTGCATTATACCGCAACCATGTGGGGTGTGATGACGGTTCACCTTATCTATTGATGATGACACCACAACCTCAAAGACAATATCCAATGAAAAATTTAAATAAGCTAAACAATAACTTAGGGAAATCCTAGAACAACTTGAATACCAAGGTTTAATGGAAAGTTGTTCCTCTTCAATGAATAATCCTTTGTTTCTGGTAATGAAATCAGATCACTCTAGTATTGGATTACAGGCATTTAAACTCAGCTACTCGCACATTGGCAGTACAATACGCACACAGCGCTGCATTGATGAATAACATTGTGCAGCAGAAATACAAAACAACACTAGACATCTCAAATTTCTGCCAAAATATAGTGCCTGGAAGCAGATATGACAGCATTCAGTGCGCTCAGTTCTCAGAAACAATTCTGCCGCTTGCCCCAAGGGTATAAGGAGTTTCAGAACTACTAGAACGTTTTGATGATGAAGCATTGTCCTATGGTGATGACATATATTTGATGGATGATGACCTTACGGAGCACTTGACCAGAGTAGATCACATAATCGTGGGGTTTGCTCACATGGGGTATAAATTATATTTCAAGAAATCAAAATTGCCCACCTTAATGTCCTATTTCTGGGATGTGAATTGTCAAGTGAAGGTAAAAGCCTGGCGACCCATTTGTTTAGAAAAATGTGCATTGCTCCAACCTCCAACGACTTTAAAAAGATTACAATCCATATTAGGGTTTCTAAATTTTGGCAGAACATACATTCCAGGTTACGCAGAATGGGTCAAACAATTCTTCGACTTGAACCGTCCAGTCTTTTCAAGCACACACTAGACGCAGGAACATACAGAAATTCTATGTTACATTCAAGCTCAAATGACAGCTTCCAAACATCGGATGCCTGTGGATGCTGGCCTCTGACTCAGAGGTGCATTTCCCTTATGAACTCAGTGAATGATGTATATCAAGTAAACAAATTTAGCGAGAAATATTTTGGTTATCTTCAAAATTTAATTGATAAAGTTCATCGTTTACATCTGTAATCATTGTAAGTTGTTATTGCTTCATAACAACGTTTTCACATGATAAATGTTTCATCTATGCCCAATGCATTTCGGGCGGAAAGCCCTTCATCGGGGGCTGAATAGACTGTAAAAATAGAGGAAATTTTAGGTTCAGTGCAAGGCAACCACAAATTTTTGGGATCAACATAATAACAAACGCATTGCAGTCCATGTTTTTAAATGTTTAAGGCGACTCAACATGCATGCGCAAAAACATAAGTAAATATGAATCTGGTAATAACGAAAAGGTATTTATGAAAATCCAAACAACAAGGTATAACCGTGTATAATGCTGTGCGATTATGCGCTCAGGTGCATTTATGGAGAACAACTGTGTGCGTGGTGAATATTATAAGCTTCCAAACATCTACACACATGTGTGAGAACAACAAACCTGGTGATCCGTGTGATTGCGGGTACATCAGGGTACACTTATGTCACATACAATGAAGGTGAGATGGTACAAATTGCATATAAATCGCATTTATTTACAAATGCTGAAATGCGTTTTGCACTTACTGAGGAAATACTGACAGCAGCATAGACTGCTGTAGTGAGAGAGCAAGCCCTGGCTCAAGGGAAACGCATAATTGTCATGACCCCGGTACTGACTCTAGAGGCGGTCACAGAGCAAGCGTTCCAAACGCTAAAGCATTGCATCCTCAATGGATACAATGGGCTAATGAATATCTACATTATTGGAGCCATAATGGATTCAGAGACTCACAAGGATGCACAGTGAAGCACAAGCTGCTTTGGGGAAAGTGGCAAAGCTGAAAGAATGCTTGCCACGGGCTGATGTCATTCACACACTCAGCCATCAACGTGTTGCCATTCACGTTGCAGGGAATTCCATGGCTGATGAAGTTCAAAAGTGACAGTTCAAACTGCTGCAGTTGCTGCAATCACTCATTCTAGGACATCATGGTGGACCTCAATGCTGCTCACAATCACACACACCTGCCGAACAGCTTTCCACTCAAGTACTCCTACAAGTTAGATGCACAAAATACATCTTATGCTCTGATTCCAGGAGTGGGGGATAGAGTAATACCAAACAGTGATCGCAGACTGGGGTTAATTCTATCTGCACATGAGGGTCTGGCTTCTGCACATGCAGGGATGGCTGCTACAGTTTCATTATTGCAACAACGCTATTGGTGGCCAGGTCTAACAAACAGACCAAGGGTGTTGGTCACCAGTAGATGAAGGGCTCCACTGTGGCAAGTCCACCACAGACACCTCTACTGATTTCCACTGGCTTGTGTCTACTTTGACCACTATTGACCCCCTATCATCAGACGGGGCTTACAAGTATATCTTGGTTGCAGTGGATTTCTGTTCTCGATTCCTTTGGTTATGGCAATGCAGTTGGTTGATGCCCAAACTGCTACAAAGGATCTGCAAATTTTTATCGGGATATACGCAGTTGACACATCACATTCCGACCAGGGTGCGGTGTTGAGCTCTAGGGCTTATAAAGAGGCCACAGGAAGTTTGGGTGTGACCCTGCACTTCTCGACTCAATACCATCCCGAGGCAAACGCAGTATTGTAGAGGAAAAAACGTGACTTAAAGCAATCTTTAACAGCGAGGGTCCTAGGCGCAGGTCGCAGTTGGGTCTATCACTTATATTGAGGCCAGGGGGCTTTAAATAACTTGCCAAGAAAATCCCTGGGTGGTCAGACTCCCTATGAAATCCTGTTTGGGGTTAAGATGTGGGTCCCAGACCTCGACAATGCCAGCACAGTGGCAGCGAAAACACCATTTGACAATCACTCTACTCCACTGTATGCTTCTCGATGACACTCTACTCCACTGTAGAACACACACAAAACTCCCTCTATGCCACAGCATCCCACGTTACTCCACCCTACTCTATGACACACTACTCCTCTCTACTCTACTGTACTCCAATACTCCACTGTACGCCATTCCACTCTAAACCACTCTATGCCACTCAACTCTACAACAGTATATACCACTCAACTCTCCTCCAATCTACAATACTGTACCGTAAGCCACTCCACTCTACAACAATCCGCTCAGCTCTATGCCGCTCCACTCTACTCCACTTTCCTTCTTTTTTAAATTTTTTTTTTTTTATTCAAAGTAATACAAACACCAAATAAACAACATAGCAGTGTTAAACATCTTGACCGCCCCCCCGAGCCCCCCTAGTATCTTCAAACATCAGAATAAAAAAATTAGCCACATAAAAAAATTAGAAAATAGGTAGAAAAATAATTCCTATACATCGTAATATCAGACATGATTTTTAAAAAAAAACAATGTTTATTCACGTATGGCTAGAGTTCATTCTTGTGTTTATAAGGGTATATCGATAAAAGTGCAAATGCTTTAATGTGCGTCAAATATAAGTCCCTGATTATCAGGGGCAATGTCCTAGATAAAAACAATTTAAAGTGACATGTGCTCTAGTGCAAGATTAAGCAGATTAGATCACACACCTCGGCCTTCCGGATTATTTTAGACTTAAAACAATCTTTGCCGTTCTCTGGCAGAAAGTATACAATACCAGCCTTTTCTTTAACCATTGATTTGAGCCAGCCACCTTGATAAGGGTTCCCAGATTATTAAACCCTTTCTTTTGGCCCGCCTACCTTTTTTGGAATATATGGCTGTCTCTAGGTTACATGTTGCAATAAGGCGGGTTAACCATTGAGAGAATGATGGAGGGTTTGGATCGATCCATGCTGACGTAATGCATAGCCTATATATTGTCATAGCGACGAATACCAGAGCCCCTCCATTCTTTCTGTCAACAGTGTCCTGGATGCCCAACAGGATGGTTGAAGGTGTTAATAAAACATCTTGTTTTAAGATCTTCTTAAAGAAGTACTGTATTTGTTTAATTAAAGGCCCTAATAGAGCACAAGAAGCAAACATATGTATAGAGTCTGCTTCCGATTCTGCACACCTAGGGCTTAGCGTTCCTCGACCTGTCCCCCATTTTGCAATTCTACTCGGTGTCAGATAGAGAAAAAACACTGTTTTAAAAAACTGCGCCTGGAGTTTAGCTGAAAGAAGATCACTCTGGGCGGCACATAATGCCCTATTAAAATCGCTGTCGGTAGTATCCAATTTTTGTTGCCATTTGAGAGAAACTCTAGCTAAATCGTCTGGCATAAGATTGTTCAAGGTAGAATAGATATATCCAATGCGAGGGACAGGGGATCCACATAGTTTATTAATTAGATCATTGGGGATAAACCCAGAGGGCCCACCGGTCTTACGGGACAGGAAATCCTTGATTGCGAGATATTTAAAAGCCTCATTAGGGCTCAGATTATATTGTGTTTTGAGAGCCTCAAAGGGAAGAATACCTTTCGTTGAAGAAAAGGCCCCTAATTTAAAAATACCGGAAGTAAGCCAGTTTTGAAAATAAGATCTCCCAAAAATAATGGGTAGGTAAGGGTTATGATTAATTGGGGTATAGTAGTTTAGCCTACCTATGCCCAAACGTTTCCGCACCGAGGAAAAAACTTTAAATGTGCCTAACAAAGACTTAAATCTCACCTTCTTATAATACCCATACTCCACTTGGCGCCACAGACATCCCCAAGCCTCAGGCCCGAGCAGCAATTCAAATGATGACGGAAGCGGCGATGTTGGAGTCAAGAGTTGTTCTTGTAGCAATATAGAACAGTTTTGTAAAACCGTAGCCCAATATTATAATCTTATATTAGGGAGTGCCCAGCCCCCTCTATCCCGTGGGAGAGATAGATACCTAAACGCTCTTCTGGGTTGTGAATATGCCCAGATGAATTGAGAGTAGAGACGTTCAAATTTCAGCAACAATGCATTATTAAACTCCAAAGGAATAGCTCTAAAAAAATAAAGTAGCTTTGGAAAAAAGATCATTTTTAACACATTGCAGCGTCCCACTATGGTCAGATGCAAGTTGTTCAATCTATTCAAAGCTCCTTTAGTTTCAACAGCCAGAGGAATCAAATTTCCTGAAACAATAGAGTCCAAATCTGCAGCTATGCTTACCCCCAGGTATTTAGCGCTGGTAACGACTCTTTTATCAGACCATCTTATTTTCTCATTCATTATAATCTGGGTTTTATCTCTATTTAAAGCATAGCCAGATATTTTTCCAATTCTGATTCAATTGCAGCTATAGCCTTTTCCGGGTCAGAGGTAACCAAGGCCAGATCATCTGCATAGGCCATAATTTTAGTGTCTAAGCCAAATCTAGTGATAGCCCTAATGTCTAAATTATTTTGTAGCCGCCTTATTAAAGGATCAATGTATAGAGCAAAAAGTAACGGGGAGCAGGGACAGCCCTGTCTCGTCCCTCGTGAAATTACTATCTTCTCAGTTGCTTGCCCATTGATCGATAAACACGCTGTAGGTTTATAATAAAGGGCTTTTATTGTTTGTATAGCTTTAACCCCAAAATGCATCCTTCCCATACCACTCCACAGAAACTCCCAGGAGACCCGATCAAATGCTTTCTCAGCGTCCAGCAGTATTAACGCGAACGGGTCTCCTGTAGTATGGGCAACGTCTAATAAGGTGATAGTTCGACGGATGTGGTCAATAGTGCCTCTCTCGGGAATAAAACCGTGCTGCCATTTAGAGACTAAGGGGCCGATTCCGATGTCGTCCGGAAGCACACCTAACACTATTCGTCCGGAAAAAAACCAAGCCGAACGCGTGTTCTCCGACCGATTCGAATACCCCACCGAACGAACAAGTACGATGCGCACAACAGCCCAGATTCTGAGCGAGCCGTACTTACCCAATCCAGCTCCTATTCCCCGCCCGAGCCAGATCCGCAAACGCCGATTCGACCCGCACGGAAGCAAATACACAGCACCTTCCGGCCAGACTAGTACGATGCGCGCTCCGTACGCGCCGAACCCGTCGCTACGTCCGGCACGTTTCAGCATCCGGGAGAGCCGCACATAAGCTCCGATTCGCGCCACAAGAAGATCCACGGCTACGAGACGAACAAGCCAGCGACGAGTACGAGTCGAAGACACGCGAAACCCGAACGAGACGACCCAACCATGAATCCCATCGCGCAGGTCCTACCTATACTCTACATCTATTACCGGGACCGGTTCGGACGCGTACGGCGCAGATGGTAAGTCAAACACCCACAACACAAACAAATGACACGTACCCGAAATATGTCACACACACATAGGGATGCACAAATGACGTACACTAGCAACAGCACAATCATAGGGGCGCGATGGGCATCACCAATGCCATACACACCCATAGGGGCCTGGATGCCTGCCACCACCACCACCGCTACTCATGGGGGCCTGGATGCCCATCACTACTACCATTCCCACTCATGGGGGGCTGGATGCCTATCACTACTACCATCCCCACTCGTGGGGGGCAGGATGCCCATCACTACTACCATCCCCACTCATGGGGGGCAGGATGCCTGCCACCACTACCATCCCCAATCATGGGGGCAGGATGCCTGCCACCACTACCATCCCCACTCATGGGGGGCAGGATGCCTATCACTACTACCATCCCCACTCATGGGGGCAGGATGCCTGCCACCACTACCATCCCCACTCATGGGGGGCAGGATGCCTATCACTACTACCATCCCCACTCATGGGGGGCAGGATGCCTATCACTACTACCATCCTCACTCATGGGGGCTGGATGCCTATCACTACTACCATCCCCACTCATGGGGGCCTGGATGCCTATCACTACTACCATCCCCACTCATGGGGGAAGGATGCCTGCCACCACTACCATCCCCACTAATGGGGGCAGGATGCCTATCACTACTACCATCCTCACTCATGGGGGCTGGATGCCTATCACTACTACCATCCCCACTCATGGGGGCAGGATGCCTGCCACCACTACCATCCCCACTCATGGGGGGCAGGATGCCTATCACTACTACCATCCCCACTCATGGGGGGCCTGGATGCCTATCACTACTACCATCCCCACTCATGGGGGGCTGGATGCCTATCACTACTACCATCCCCACTCATGGGGGCTGGATGCCTGCCACTACCACCACCCCTACTCGTAGGACGGGTAATGCATGACACAACCAGCATACTCCCACATAAGGAATCACAGAAAATTACATCCACCCAAACAACATGACAAGCGTGTGTAGTCCATGTCAAATGCCAACAACACAAAACATGACAATGAACATACAATGTGACCCTCTATCACATGTGTGACACATAAAAGTGTGTGGCCTCCACAATACAAGCCGACCATGGCCACTGTGGCAATGGGGCCCAAAGCCCCATCACCACAGTCACCAAAAGGTAAGTGTGGGGTCCAAGGCTGATGCACCTTTTGATCAGTGTGGCAATGGGGCCTAAAGCACCATCACCACAGTCACCAAAAGGTAAGTGTGGGGTCCATGGCTGATGCACCTTTTGATCAGTGTGGCAATGCGGCCCAAAGCCCCATCACCACAGTCACCAAAATGTAAGTGTGGGGTCCAAGGCTGATGCACCTTTTGATCAGTGTGGCAATGGGGCCTAAAGCACCATCACCACAGTCACCAAAAGGTAAGTGTGGGGTCCATAGGCTGATGCACCTTTTGATCAGTGTGGCAATGGGGCCTAAAGCACCATCACCACAGTCACCAAAAGGTAAGTGTGGGGTCCAAGGCTGATGCACCTTTTGATCAGTGTGGCAATGGGGCCCAAAGCACCATCACCACAGTGATCATAAGGTAAGTGTAGGCATGGTAAAAGCTGCCAAAGACAAACTGTATGGATGAATCCTGGTCACACAACAACTAAAACATCTGTGGCATAGTAGTGCTTGTGTCCCATTGCAACATAGATTGGGCGAGGCTAACAGTGCAGTGACACAGAAACATCGTTTTGGCCATTTGCATACAAACATCACACATGGGGCACCACATTGCCAACAATCAGCCAATTACACAATGACAGAAGTGACCATCATGATGCTGACCCACATATCTGCACCTATGGACACACAAATGTATATAACCTGTGGAGACTGTCGATGTCAGGTGAACAAATACCATACCATGGCAGCAATGAGACATACAAACCATGATCATTGTGCTGACTGATGACCCAGGAGTCCCAGGGAGAGCAGGGGAAAATCACCAAACAAGATACAGCCAATGGCACACGACAGAAATGCCAATGCAGTGATGCAAATGCACTAACACAAACAGGCAGACTCACACTGCATATCAAACACAACAGGTGATGGGGGTGTGTGCCAGTGTCCCCAGGCAACCACACAACACATGAGGAGGCCTGAATCCCAATTACACAGATGTGTATACAGTGCCACACACAAGTAACTCATGGATTGGATTCCCCTATGTGGGCAATCTGGCATTGTTAGATGAGAGGGAGCCCAAATTACACATGTCACACAAGCTTGTAGGAACAGCAACTAACACAGCAAGAGACACACCCACCACAGCACTACCCCCAGGGACCCCACATTGTGCAGACACTAGCCTGCATGACAATTCCACTGTGATGACAAAGGTAGATGTTGATCACACTGTGAACCACAGCCATGTGTCCTCAGCTACAAACTACCATCACACCTACACAAGCTCCAATCAATCAGCAGGGCCTGCCAGCCAAGGCCAATATGGAGGTAGTGGTCTAGCCGTGCAACAACTCACATTTGCACACTCAACACCACACACCCTGATCTCCACCAATGTGCAGCAGTGAAGCTCACATGGACTGGTGACATTGCACATGCACCCATGACAATCCCAGGGGTGGTGGGGGAACTAAGGTGCAGAAACCCATCACACATGCCCACTCAACATGACTCGTCTATGTATGACACACAGCACAGTACGCCGTACATGCGCATGATGTGAAATCCACCACAAACAATGGGATCCTGGCCATAGTCACACACCAACGAAGAAGCCAAGGTGAGACACAAAGAACACACGTATACAACTTCCAACATTGCAGCTCTGACCCTGAGGAGTGGCAGCAGTCACACACACAACGCGTCACAATCACTGAAAGCTACCACAAACTCAAAATCACATTACTTGTGTAAACAACAAGTGCCAAGGGGAATCCTGAATGTGTCCCATCAGCGTTTGCCCACATCCCCAGCCCTGACAACAAAAACAACCTGGGATGACAACCTCATGAACATCAGTTTGCCATGCACCCACATCACGGAGAAACCAGGTCCAAGATGCTGGATGAACACATACCAACAATGCAAGCATCATAAACAGGAACATCCCTAGGGACACAGCCTGTGTATGAAAAGGGAAGGGAACATGCACAGACATGCTCACACAACGCACAACACGGGCACACGCAATGTCACCAGATTACACACAGCCATGAGGGCACTCCACTCCTGTGGAAGGTCCACTGTGCCAAACCTTGTCTGTGCACGACTCAAACATATCAGCAGGACACTCCGTCAGTGAGTCAACAACTACAACACACAGAAGCCTCTGCTCACATGAGCCTGGGTACGGGAGTGTCACGTCAGTCATCTGCATACACCCAAAACACGTGGCAATCCAGTTGTACTGTATACACAGATGAGTCCTCCAAAATTGATGTGCAAAACTGCATGTCCAGTGGAGACGGGAACACAGTCAGGGTACTAGGAACATTGGACAGTGGTAAGCCCAACAGATGTGCAACAGTGTAGGACAAAGATGGTAATCTACAAATGCTAAACGTACATCCCTGTGTCAAATGCTGAACATTACACCCTCAGACTGCAGCAAGGGATGCTATAGATCCAGACTAGATTAGGACACATATCCCATGGATCACATAGAGCCCATCACAGCAAAACTTAATTTACCTGATCTGAACACAATTACAACAGCAAATGCATGATTCTACACATCTACATCATGTACCACCAAAGATTAACCACAAGTAAACAAAAAGAGGCTTTATTCAGCAAGTGTGCAACTGAAATCAAAAGTCCAAAATTAACTACGGCCAATGTCCAGTCCAAATACACAGTCCCAACAGGGTGATGTGTGACAACTTGTCACCAATTGCTTGCCTGCACAAGTACCGACAGGGGACATCCCCCTTGGAGGGGCATACGAGGGGCAGGCCAGGCACCACAGGGACAGGATCAGGGGATGCCAGAAGGAGGCAGGGAAGGGCTTGGTCGCCCCACTCACTGCTGCCGCTCCTGCCTGCCTTGCCGCCTCCTGCCTGGAGATTCCTTCGCTCGCTGCCCGCTGCTCCTGGGACTTTCCCGCTGCCCGCTGCTCCTGGGACTTTCCCGCTGCTCCTGGGACTTCCCGCCACTGCCTCCCTGCGGCCCCGCCCCCCCGTGATTCCATTCGCCGCCCCGCTCCCGCCACCCAGCTGCTCCTCCCTCCAGGCTCCTTACTTATGACGCCCCCTGAGCGACCGCGCAGCGGCTGCGCGCAGCGGGAGCACCGACGGAGCGCCGAAGGTGCGCCAAAGGTAAGCCCGTCTGCGCACGTCCGCGCCTGGCCCGCGCCCAGCGCCAGGACCCCTGGATCCCACCGATGCAACACTACTCGACGGACCTACGACGCCGCCACCCTCACCGCACTCAATGCCGGCCGGAACCCTGCCTGCTACCGAGCCTCACCGAGACGCACCCACGGACCCTTCACCTGCCAAGCCTGCCGATTCACCTGCCCCCGGACGTGCACCACCTCCGCCAAGTCGAGCACCAGCAGCAACCACCTGAAATGCATCCTGTTGAACACCCGCTCCGTCCACAGGCACGCCGTGGAACTCTGGGACCTGCTCGACGCAACAGCACCGGACGTCGCCTTCCTCACCGAAACCTGGATGAACGCCTCCTCAGCGCCCGACATCGCCATAGCCATCCCGGACGGATACAAGATCACCCGGAAGGACCGCGTCAACCAGACGGGAGGAGGCATCGCCATCGTACACAAGAATACCATCCGCATCTCGACTAACTCCGACGAGACCTTCACCGCCGCCGAACACCTACACTTCCAGATACACCCTGACCCCAAGACCACCCTCCGAGGCACCCTCATCTACAGACCCCCGGGACCACGCACACTATTCAGCGAAGACATCGCAGACTTCATCAGCCCGCACGCCATGCCCTCCGCCGACTACATCCTCCTAGGGGACCTCAACTTCCACCTGGAGAACAACAACGACAGAAACACCACCGCCCTGCTGGACAACCTCGCCAACCTCGGACTCAAGCAACTGGTGAACACGCCCACCCACTACGCCGGCCACACGCTTGACCCCGTCTTCTCTTCCAGCAAGCACATCTCCTTCAGCCACGCCACCGGACTCCACTGGACCGACCACAGCTGCGTCCACTTCAGCTTCAGAAAGACTGCGACCCACCACCACCCGCAACAGGCTCCCCGCCGGAGCTGGAGCAAGATCACCGCCGAGCAGCTCACCGCCTCCCTCAGCCAGAACACACCCACCAACACAACGGACCCAAACGAAGCAGCCAGCAACCTCGCCAAGTGGCTGACCGCCTGCGCCGACGACCTCGCACCACTAAAAACCCTCCCAGCAGACCCGGAAGCAAGAAAACCCCTTGGTTCACCAACGAACTCAAGGAATCCAAGAAGAACTGCCGCACTCTCGAGAAAGCCTGGCGACTCGACCAGACCACAGACAACAGGACCGCCCTCAAGCACGCCACCCGCAAACACCACCAGCTGATCCGTGCCACCAAGAAGTCGGCACTCAAAGAACGACTGGACAACAACGCCCACGACAGCAAGGAACTTTTCAGCATCGTCAAAGAGTTCTCCAACCCCAGCGCCGGAAACAACGACATCACCCCCTCGCAAGACCTCTGCAACTCACTCGCCGCGTTCTTCCACCGCAAGATCACCGACATACATAACAGCTTCGACGCACAGACCACGCACCCTACCGCCGAACCAACGCCCGCCACCACCACCCTCTGCAACTGGACCCCGATCAGCACCGAAGACACCACCCGCACGATGAACTCCATCCACTCCGGATCACCAACCGACCCCTGCCCACACCACGTCTTCAACAAAGCCGACGCCACCATCGCACCCCATCTCCGGGACATCATCAACTCCTCCTTCCACACCGCCACCTTCCCGGAGAGCTGGAAGCACGCCGAGCTTACCGCCCTCCTGAAGAAACCAACGGCGGACCCCACCGACCTCAAGAACTACCGTCCCATCTCGCTCCTTCCGTTTCCGGCCAAAGTCATCGAGAAGACCGTCAACAGACAGCTTGCCGCCTTCCTCGAGACGAATGGATCCCTCGACCCCTCGCAGTCCGGGTTTCGGGCCAACCACAGCACCGAGACCGCCCTTATCGCAGCCACCGACGACATCAGAACCCTAACCGACAACGGGGAAACAGCAGCCCTCATCCTCTTGGACCTCTCCGCGGCGTTCGACACCGTCTGCCACCGCACCCTAGTGAAGCGCCTCAGCAACATCGGAATCCGAGAGAAAGCACTGGAATGGATCATCTCGTTCCTCGCCGGAAGAACCCAGAGAGTCCGCCTCCCCCGTTCAGATCCGAGGCCACCGAAGTCATCTGCGGCGTTCCACAAGGATCTTCACTCAGTCCAACCCTCTTCAACGTCTACATGAGCCCCCTCGCAGCCATCGCATGCCAACACAACCTCAACATCATCTCCTACGCCGACGACACCCAGCTGATCCTCTCCCTCACCAACGACCCCACCACCGCCAGAGCCAACCTACACGACGGGATGAGAGACGTCGCCGACTGGATGAGGAACAGCCACCTTAAACTGAACTCAGACAAGACGGAAGTCCTCATCCTGGGCTCATCACCCTCCGCCTGGGACGACTCTTGGTGGCCCCCGGCCCTGGGCACCGCGCCCAAGCCAACGGACCACGCACGCAACCTGGGCTTCATCCTGGACTCCTCCCTGTCGATGACCAGACAAGTCAACGCCGTCTCATCTTCGTGCTTCAACACCCTGCGCATGCTCCGCAAGATCTTCAGATGGATCCCCACTGAAACCAGGAAGACCGTCACCCAGGCACTCGTCACCAGCCGACTGGACTATGGGAACACCCTCTACGCCGGAACCACAGCCAAACTTCAAAAAGACTCCAGCGCATCCAGAACGCCTCCGCACGACTCATCCTGGACATCCTCCGACACAGCCACATCACCGGACACCTGAAAGACCTGCACTGGCTCCCCGTCAGCAAGAGAATCACGTTCAGACTCCTCACCAACGCACACAAGGCCCTCCACGACCTGGGCCCCAAGTACCTCAACGACCGCATGACCTTCTACACGCCCACCCGCCAGCTACGATCAACCAGCCACGCCCTCGCCACCGTACCACGCATCCGCAGAGCCACCGCCGGAGGAAGATCCTTCTCCTACCTGGCAGCCAAGACCTGGAACTCCCTCCCCACTCACCTTCGGCGAACCCAGGACCATCTCTCCTTCAGGAAGCAGCTCAAGACCTGGCTGTTCGAGCAGTAACTTACCCCCTCCCCCAGCGCCTTGAGACCCTCCCGGGTGAGTAGCGCGCTCTATAAATGCCGTGATTGATTGATTGATTGAGGTGGGTGCAGGAGTGTCACCGGCAACTGCAGTGGAGGTGTCTGACTCAGGGGGGCCGGCACCACCGCAGGGCTCAAGTCCGATGGTATTGGTGCTGCAACCACTGCAGTGGGCTGGTCAAATGGAGTGGACTGGGTCCCCAATGCAGTGCCCGAGTCAGATGGGGTTGTTGTGGACTCCACCACAGTGCATGACTCCAAGGGAGTGGAAGGGGGGGCAGAAGAGCTGGGCAGGACAGAGGGGGACACGGTCTCCACACCAGTGGCACATACAGGCAGAGCGTCTGGTTTGGGGGTGGAAGAGCAAGTGGCAGGGGGAGGGCCTGGAGCAGTTTGGGGATGCAGTATCGGTGTGTGGGGGAACCTGGGGCAGGGTGTGGCGGTGGAACCTGTGGAGTGGTGGCCTGGGGGATGGAGGTGAGAGACTGGGTGGGTGACTTGCAGGGCGGTGGCGGGGTCTTGCTCTTCCGGGTCCGGGGGACTTGCGGTGGGGGGCTCACTCTGCCTGCGCCTGGGGGAGGGTGTCCGGGGCGAGAGGGCACTCCCTCTCTGTGTGTGGACTTCCTCTTCCCCCAGTATGCTGGATCAGCGGGATTGGAGGGGAAGAGGCCGAGGTCAGAGAGGAAGAGCTGCTGTGTATGTGGGGTTGCAGGTGAGGCAAGGGAAGGGATCTTGGAGGGAGAGGATCTTGAGGATTGCGGAGTGACTGTGGTTGCCTGTGTGTGTGTCAGTTCCCCATCCCCTGTGTGTGTGGAATCAGTCCCCTGAGGATGCTTGTGTGCACGTCTTGCCTTGGTTTTGGGTGTGTGTGTGCTGCTCGTGTCTGTGTGTTTGGGTGATTGTGCAGGTGTGCATGTGCTTTGGACAGGTAGGGTGGTAGGAAGTGAGGATGGGGCAGAGGTGGGAGGGGTGAGGGACTGTTGGAGGAGGGACACTGCTGCCGTCAGGGAGGAGTCCATGGACCTATTGCTCCTCTGTAGGGCAGACATACCCGTTGAGATGCCCTCCATGAACGACATCAGCTGTGTCAACAGAGTGGTGTGTGCATGGAGGACAGTCAGCATTGCTGTCTGCCCTACATGGAGCTGCCGAAGGAGGTACACAGACTCCTCACTCAGGGCAGCAGGGGACACAGGGGCAGGGGGTGCGGTGCCTGGCTTGAAGGAGACATGCTCCAGAGCACGGGAGCCTCCACGGACCTCAGGAATGGGAGCCAATGGGAGGGCGGTGGTGGTGGTGGTGGTGGCGGGGTCAGACAGACTAGCTGGGGTGTTGTGGCTGCTGACACCCGCATCCACAAGGGAGTCATCCTCCGAGCTGCTGTGGTCCCCAGCTGAGGTGGATGGTGCTGAGGACTCCTCGGTGTGGCTCCCCTCGCCCTCCGTGCCACTGGGTCCCTCTGACCACTCGTCGGACGCTGACCCAGTCTGGCTCCGCCGCTCCTCCTGGTCCGTGGAGCTGTCCCCTCCTGTGGCTGTGGATGTATATGCAAACAATTAGGGAAACAGACAAACATCAGTCACCTGCACTGACCGCACACACCACAGTAAGTACAGCACATCACAGAGCAAGCCCTGGAATCTCTAGTAGAACATTGCCAAAAGTCATCACACAGATTAGGAGAAGCCAATTGTCAGTCTGATGGTCAACCATGGAACAGACACCCCTCCTGCCCTTGCACCCATCTGTCTGGTGCCTGTCTGATGGTAAGACCCCAGTGTGGACACATGCACCACCTACACAGTAGTTGGACATTGCTGAGAACACGGTGAAGTATGTGAACATGCCCACGTCACATCTCTTGCCACTGAGTCAGTGCAGGTGTCTGTATAAATGGACGGCCAGAGTCTAAATAGAAATGCATGTGATGCATACCAGCACCAGACCCCATGAAGCACCCATGTCCGGATAGTCAATGCCACAATGGGGTGCATGTTGCACATGTCACTCCCCTGCAGGATCACTCTTAGGAAGTGTAATGCCATGACACAGGCATGCCTGCAAAGTCATACATCACTGTCTCCAGTCACATGGCCATGGCAGCCAGCCAACAACAGTCTGCACTGTGTCACAATCCTAGGACATGGGGAAGGCAAGTAATGTAACTGACAAGTGCACATGTCCATCCCCCAAAAACCACATCATCTGAACTACTATTTGTCCACGTCATACCAATTGGACATATGGGGGACATGAAACACAACTCTCTGAACATGAGCACCTCACAGTGTGCTGAGAATGAAAAACAGCTGCCTGAAAGTCACAGTGGCATACACCTGTCTGCACAGTCATGTGATCAAACACCTATAAGTCACAGAAGTCTTGTCTCACATGGTCCAATAGCAGATGGCATGCTGACCCTTAACCGATAAACATCACAGGAGTCCCGACAATGTAGTCACAGCACAACGACACAGAGGCCGACACCTGAGGGAACATTTCACTGAGCACAGCATGTCAGCTGATACACGGGAGTGGGAGTACAGAGTGTATTGTATGCCCTGGAGTAGGCATGACTGTCCGGCTCCACCTGCAAGATGGATGTGCCCTGGTCAGTAGGCAGGTGGCTAGGCATGTGTGACACACTTGACATACATACTCCTGAGGCCCAAACATTTTACCCACCCGCAGCATGGGGGTGTGGCAAATACCCCAGGGACATGTGGTGATTCTGATCTGCAAGTGGATCACATATCAAAGTTACACCCAGACTACATTGCACGACTCAGGCATTGTGTGAACAATTGACCCACCCATGAAGGCTAACACAATATCACAGGAACAAAAGCTGTCACCCACCTTGAGCAAAGCAAAATGCAAGGACCCTGTACCCGAGTGACACAATTATCCTGAGCGTAAGGAGCACACCGGCCTATCAGATGGGTAGTGGCCATGTCACAATAGAGGGACATGGGTACTGGACAACAAGACTGATGTACTGGGGAAGTTTAACCACGCCACAGGAGGGCACATAGAATGTCAGACAGAGTTCACAGTGCAGTCTTTGACTCACCCCTCCTTGCTGCTGTCTGCCCTTCAGCTGCCCATCCAGCTCCGGGAAGACCACAGGCAGGATCTGGAGCATGTGGGGGTCAGGGTCCGGTGTCCGCCCTCCTGCGAGGAGGCGACAGCTTCAGCTGGACCCTTGCAATCCTCCGGGTCCAGCCCCGAAGGTCCTGCCACCTCTTCTGGCAGTTGCGGATCCGGCGCTTGTAGACCCCCATTGATCTGACTGCCCGGACGATGGCCAGCCAGATATCCTGCTTCTGATGGGCATCAACCTGTTAGGATGACAAAGTGAAAAGGCCATTTCTACACATGCAACATATCCGTGCATCACACAGTTGGAAATACATGTCTCAATCACAGGGGCATATGATGTACACAGGCAGTGCAACGAGGGCTATGGACAGTTTGCCAGCAGTTACTACATGGTATCATTGCATGGGAAGTGAACCTTGTTTGAATGCACTGTTACTCCACTGTACCTGTTCAGTGCATGTGACTACACACTTTGGGGGGTGAGTACTACTCAGTGAGCATGCTAGCCAGTGGTGTGCACACTGTAAATCCTGCTAGTCAGACAACATGCACAATTAGTAAGGCAGTGGACATCACACTCACCTGCTCCCCTGGTGTCCCATACAGCTTGCTGTACTGTGGAAGGAGGTTGTCCAGCAGGGCCTGGTTCTCCTCATGGGTGAAGGCTGGGGCTCTCTCCACAGTACGTGCCATTGCAGTAGCCAGAGGATGCAGAGACAGCAGCAGTGTAGTGGCAGATGTCGTCCTGGAGCATGTAGTGCAGGCAAGTGAGCCCTCAGGGGAACAGCCAGCATTATATGTGTGCTGCAGAGGCAGATACTGTGCCATGTGTCCAAAGTGATAGGTCCAAGTCGTATGCATCTTATGAATCTGACCAATCCATGGAATTGCAGCACCAAGACACGCCCACAGCATCCTTCAAAAATTTCAACTTCATGACACCCATGAATTTGCAACATTGTTGTGGCTGGCCAACTGAATTCACTGCATCAGACTCGTTGAAGCTTCAAAAACGCGTCCGTTGCCATGCCAGGCCCCAGCCAATGCGTGCGCACCGATCGGACCATTGTTGTACAATGCGTACCCACGATACAACGCGCACCCGCTCACATTCAATGCAATGGTCCGTGCGGGCACACCGATCGGACCATTGCTGTACAACGCGTACCCGCTCACATTCAATGCAATGGGCCGGCCGGGCACACCGATCGGACCATTGCTGTACAACGCGTACCCGCTCACATTCAATGCAATGGGCCGGCCGGTCACACCGATCGGTCCATTGCTGTACAACGCATACCAGGCATACAACGCGTACCCGCTCACATTCACTGCAATGGGCCGGCCAGGCACACTGATCGGACCATTGCTGTACAACGCGTACCCGCTCACATTGAATGCAATGGGCCGGCCGGGCACACCGATCGGTCCATTGCTGTACAACGCATACCCGCTCACATTCAATGCAATGGTCCATGCGGGCACACCGATCGGACCATTGCTGTACAACGCGTACCCGCTCACATTCAATGCAATGGGCCGGCCGGGCACACCGATCGGTCCATTGCTGTACAACGCGTACCCGCTCACATTGAATGCAATGGGCCGGCCGGGCACACCGATCGGTCCATTGCTGTACAACGCATACCCGCTCACATTCAATGCAATGGTCCGTGCGGGCACACCGATCGGACCATTGCTGTACAACGCGTACCCGCTCACATTCAATGCAATGGGCCGGCCGGGCACACCGATCGGTCCATTGCTGTACAACGCGTACCCGCTCACATTGAATGCAATGGGCCGGCCGGGCACACCGATCGGTCCATTGCTGTACAACGCGTACCCGCTCACATTCAATGCAATGGTCCGTGCGGGCACACCGATCGGACCATTGCTGTACAACGCGTACCCGCTCACATTCAATGCAATGGGCCGGCCGGGCACACCGATCAGTCCATTGCTGTACAACGCGTACCCGCTCACATTGAATGCAAAGGGCCGTGCGGGCACACCGATCTGTCCATTGCTCTACAACGAGTACCAGGATAGGTCACACGCATATGTCACCATGCTGGTCACTGGTGAACCTATGCCAGCCACATTTACTATCCAGGGACTCAGGGGCACACCTACAACACCACACCCAGTCCACACTGTCTATGAGGCATGTGTGGCAGCATAACCTTATCTGTGTATGGGGGTGAACATGTGGATTTTGGGGCGGCACTTGGGGGCAGACACACCCAGGCTGTGCATGTGTTAATGGGGACAGGGTCCTTTGTGTGTTGTGCACATGACCACTGTGGTGGGCAACTTTTCATTTCTGAGCATGTGTCATGGTCACATTTCCAGGTTGTGTATGTGTATGACATGTCACATACCCCCAGGCTCACATGTGGGAAGGCATGTACGTCACAGGGTGGCCCATTCCAACAATAGTGATTTCCCTCCACAGTCTGTGTGCATGTTGTGTATCACATGTCTCTGACTCCATGTGCACAATGGGAGACAGTCTCCACATCCACGTGGTTTGTGCATGAACTTTGATGGTGTGTGTGTGTGTGTGTCACAGATGTCCATGTCTGTCCTGCAGAGGCTACAGGGGCCACCACCTGTGGGTGTCATGTTTGTTTTTCTGACGTGTACATGATACGCCATGTCATGCCAGTGTCCATGTGGCAAGACAGGCTCCCTGGGAATCTACCTGTCAATGAGCTGTGATGCCTGTGGAGCATCTGTCCAGACATGTCACTGTGGTATGTGTGTGGAACGTGAGAGCAGTTAATGTGTACTGTGACACAGCCTAATGGTGTCCCATAGCACAGCCTGGAACCAGTTGTCAACACTTGTTGAACAGAGAGATGTTAGATGATGTCCATGTAGGTGCCATATATGTCCAAACGGGACGACACACACATCAAGTACTTGTGTATGTTGATGATGTGTCATGTGAAATTGAGTATGGTGAACGGCACATAGGTGGGGTGACTGACAATCTTGCTTTCTTCACCTATGCACTGCAGGGCTCCTGCTGTCCATCGACCATTCCCAGACCTGGCAACGATGGTGGAACGTGACAGCATCCGACAGTACCGCTTCACCAGGCAGCTGATTGAGGATTTGGCAGTGCGGTTGGCCCCACATTTGCAGCCTGGCCGGCCGTATCCTACAGCACTGACCCCCAAGGTGAAGGTGATGGCAGCCCTACACTTCTTTGCCACCGGTACCTTTCAACACACTGTGGCAACTACTGGTGGGATGTCACAGACTATGTTCAGCATTGTGCTACGCGATGTTTTGGGGGCAATGTTGAGATACCTCAACCAGTACATCTATTTCCCAACACGTCAACGACTCACTGACGTCAAGAGTGACTTCTATGCCCTGGGGAGGATGCCACATGTAATTGGCTCCATTGATGGGACACATGTGGCTTTGATACCACCACAGGCACATGAGCAGGCATACCGGAACCGTAAACATTACCATTCGATCAATGCTCTGGTGGTATGTCTTGCAGATATGACCATCACACATGTGTGTGCCCGTTTCCCCGGTTCGGCACACGATGCCTACGTGATGAGGAGTAGTCGCATCCCGAGGATGATGTCACAGATGCCGAACCAGCGTGCCTGGCTTGTTGGTGTGTACTGACTTTGTACCATAGTGTGTGTTCTGCTATGTTGTTTTCCGCACACATTTTCAAATCGGCTAATGTGCAATTGTCTGTCTGTAGGTGACTCGGGATACCCCAACATGCCGTGGTTGCTGACACCCCTCAGGAACCCTGTGACACCAGCCCAGATGCGCTACAATGAGGCACATGGTCGGATGAGGAGGGTGATTGAGCGGACCTTTGGTCTCCTGAAGAGCCGCTTCCACTGCCTGGACAAGACAGGAGGGGCCCTCCCATATGCCCCAGCAAAGGTGTGCAAGATTGTCATCGTCTGCTGCATGCTACACAACCTGGCAGTGCGGAAGGAGTTGCCTCTCATCCTGGATGACGATAACCAACGTCCGCCACCTGTGGAAGATCCTGGCCTGGGTCATGATGCCAGTGAAGATGATGATGATGATGATGGTGATGTCCGCACACAGCTCATCACCAACTTCTTCAGCTGAATGTGAGTCTCCAGAGGGATGTAATGTCAATGATTTGAGTTTGCAGGATATGTGTGTGTGGTGCTCTGGTGCTGTTTGAGTGTGGCCATGTGCTACTTGACTGGATGCGTGCAGCGATGTGTCCTTGCAGGTGGTCTGTACTGCCCAACAGTGTTGACATGCTAACTTGGTTTTGTGTAGTTATCTCGTGACATGTATTAGACATGAGTATTGCCGTTCTGTGCTGTTCTTCAGTGGTTTTGACTGTGTGTCATGTCTGTCCTTCACAGGGTGCTGCTGGAGTTGTCTGATCAACTTGGATCCCCCGAATCCATGATTCAACTTCCAAGGTGGAAGCAGCCGTTTCCCTACAGGTGATGTGCCACACACCCCTGGACTTTCTATCTTCTGCACTTTTTGACTTTGTGGCCACAGCCAGGTTGGATTAGCTTGCATTTGTAGTGGAAACGACATGTTGGAAATGTGTAATAAACCTGTGCTTGACTTTGGGATGTGCGTTGTCTGTAGTCACACATCTGACTGACATTTGCTTACTGCACCTGTTGTCTAGTTGACAGTGACTGTGAATAGGTGGCATGTCTGTACATTCCACTGTACTTCGTTGCAACATCAGTATAGGTGATGAGTCTGATGGCCCTGGTGTGTATGTGTTTTGTGGCCCTAGTGGTGTGTCTCCCTCATATGTGTCACGTCGCCATGACTGACATGACAGTGTTGGACTTGCTGTAGCAGTTAGCATGCACAGTGTAATTTAGAAGATCAACATCTACATGACAAAAACCACGTTGGAATCACAACAGAGGCAGATATGGTGTATTGCTGAGTTTATTTACATACAGGTGTGAGGATGGTGCACAGGATGGTGGGTGCTGTACATAGAAATTTGGATCCAAAGTTCCCATGTGAATTGGAAGTCTTGGTAGCTGAAAAGTTCAGAGTAAAGTCCACAGTCATCTGATACATTTGGTCAACTAGAGCTCCCCATGTCATGTGGGAGAGTTGGCTTGGCTTCAACAGGGCGTGCAGTATGCACACAGAGGAAAAGTTCCAGAACAGGTGTTGGCTTCCTGGGGGATGTAGATGGCCATCGGCCTCTCAGTTTGGCCTCCTCGGACGGCCCCTCTTCTAGGGGGACCCTCAGGTGCAGGCTGCGGCGGTGCAGGGGACTCTCTGCCAGAGTCCTCCTCCCTCCCTGTGGCATTTGCAGTTGTTTCAGCAGCAGATGTTGTGGGCACACAGGTAGGTGAGGCCATGTTGGTGCTGGATCTGGTGGAGGCATGTCAGTATGTCCCTATGCACCGCTGTCAGTTGTTCCAATCGTGTCCCACTTGGACTCCATGCCACACATGTGTGTCTGGACACGTGACATGTGTGTCTCGACACGGGACATGTGGGAGTCCAAGCGGGCATGATGGGCAGCCTGCTGCTGTTGTATGTCCTTGAGGATCCCCACTACCTGGCTGACCTCTCCGGTGCTAGTCTGGTACACATCCGTGATGCGTGCCAGTTGTGGGTCATCATACAGTACAAACCCCTCTGCAAGGAGAGACCTATGTCTCCCACCCCTCACACCACCCCTGGCGACACGTGCAGGACCTGCAGTGGCACGCACAGGTGACCGTGGGCCCACTTGGGTGTTGTTCCTGGGCTCGTTGTCAGCAGCTCCAGTTTGGGCCTGGGTCTGTGCGCTGTTGTCATCTGTTGTCCTTGGTGTGTCCGTGTTGGCAGGGGTGGCCTGTGTGTTGGCAGTTGTTGGAGGGGTGGGTGCAGGGGGTGCAGATGTTGGTCCTGCTGGTGCTGCATGATGACTCACACCGGAGGGTCCAGCTGGTTCTTCGCCATCCGAGGAGTGCAGAGGCTGATCCACACCAGTGAGCTCAGTGTTCCCCGGAGCCTGGGACAGGGAGTCCTCCTGGTCTGCTGCTGTGTCCCTATCATCTCCTGTTTTGGGGAGAGACACAGATTGTATGTTATGTTTCTACTGGCATCAATTGTTCAAACACCTGACAGTTGTGACTGTACCTCTGGATGTGGGCCAGGACATTGGATTCTCCTAAATAGTGACAGTCAGTGAGTGATATTGGTGTAGCACATTGTCCTGTCAACCTGTGGCATGTCAATGTGAATGTTGAGGTGTGTGCATGACCAGCATTGGTGGTATTTGGTTACCATCCAGGCATCCTTCTCCCCCAGCCCAGTTATCCCACCATGCAACGTGCTTGCATTGCAGGGAGTGCAAGTTTGCTTTCAGGATGTCAGGCAGTGGTGTTGTGCTGTTTGTTGGTGCACAGTTCCCAGCAGGGCCTTGTGCTCCCCACAGCAGTACCCAGTGTCAGCCATCTTGTGAGTCCTTATCCACGCCCTGTGATGTGAGCATGGTTGAGAGTGGTGTTGATGGGCCAATTGTGAGGGTGAGCAATATCTGTGCCTACAACTCCCATCATGCTATTGCCTCCACCCCCTTCCCAGCATGCCCATCCTTCCTTCCTTTTGACTCTGCTTCCCTGTGGGGTGGGGTGCCTGTGCTGACAGGATGGCTGGGAGTGTTGTCCTGGCAGTTGTTTGGCTACAAGTCCCAAGAGTGTCCCTGTGCTTCACACAGCATAACCCAGGGTGGTGGTTCTTTGTGGGATCTTCAGTTAGGGCTGTGAGGCATTGCATTCTCCCAGGTGGGTTATGTGGAGTTAGTGTTGAGGGGGTGTGTGAGGAGAGCTGCTTGTAACTATGGTCAGTGCTGTGAGTCCTCCTTCCCACCCAGCCAGATATCCCACCATGCAACGTGCTTGCATTGCAGGGAGTGCAAGTTGGCTTTCAGGATGTCAGGCAGTGGTGTTGTGCTGTTTGTTGGTGCACAGTTCCCAGCAGGGCCTTGTGCTCCCCACAGCAGTACCCAGTGTCAGCCATCTTGTGAGTCCTTATCCACTCCCTGTGATGTGAGCATGGTTGAGAGTGGTGTTGATGGGCCAATTGTGAGGGTGAGCACATATCTGTGCCTACAACTCCCATCATGCTATTGCCTCCACCCCCTTCCCAGCATGCCCATCCTTCCTTCCTTTTGACTCTGCTTCCCTGTGGGGTGGGGTGCCTGTGCTGACAGGATGGCTGGGAGTGTTGTCCTGGCAGTTGTTTGGCTACAAGTCCCAAGAGTGTCCCTGTGCTTCACACAGCATAACCCAGGGTGGTGGTTCTTTGTGGGATCTTCAGTTAGGCTGTGAGGCATTGCATTCTCCCAGGTGGGTTATGTGGAGTTAGTGTTGAGGGGTGTGTGAGGAGAGCTGCTTGTAACTATGGTCAGTGCTGTGAGTCCTCCTTCCCACCCAGCCAGATATCCCACCATGCAACGTGCTTGCATTGCAGGGAGTGCAAGTTGGCTTTCAGGATGTCAGGCAGTGGTGTTGTGCTGTTTGTTGGTGCACAGTTCCCAGCAGGGCCTTGTGCTCCCCACAGCAGTACCCAGTGTCAGCCATCTTGTGAGTCCTTATCCACTCCCTGTGATGTGAGCATGGTTGAGAGTGGTGTTGATGGGCCAATTGTGGGTGTGACCAATATCTGTGACTACCACTCCCATCATGCTATTGGCTATACTGACTTGACCAGCATACACAGAATTCCTTCCTTTGAGTGAGCTTCCCTGTGAGGTGGTGTTCTAGTGGTGGGTAAATATCTGTGAGTGTTTGTTGGTTCTATTTGTGCCACTGCCTTGCTGTATTTGTTGTTAGGTTTGTAGATCTCATGACACAGTTACATATCACTATGAGATGGCAGGTATTGTGTTTGTCTGACTAGCATTCACATCTTGGGATGAATATCTTTTGGTTGCTGTGTATTTGCTAAGTGTGCATGGTTTGCCTATCCCCTTGACTGTGATGTGTGTGTGTTGTCACACCATATTGTATATATTAGTTGTGTACTCACCAGGCTCTGGGATGTCTGTTAGTCCGTATACGCTCACTGGTGGTAGGATGGCCCGCACCTTCTCCTCTCAGGGCCAGAGGTATACTGGTTTTGCAGGAGGGCCACTGCCGGTGTGCTGGCTGAGGAGGTAGCCCTTTTTGAGTAGTTCCCGGACCCTCCTGCGCACATCATACCACCTGTTCTGGATGTCTTCCTTTGTGCGCAAACATGGTGATTGTGCGTTCACCCTGTCGACAATCCTCGCCCACATCTTGGTTTTCTGCGACATGGGGGTCTGTTGTACCAATGTACCAAACAACTGTGGCTCTACCCTGAGTATCTCGTCTACCAGGACTTCCAATTCACAATCTAGGAACTTATGGTTCTTCTTTGGGGGCATGGTGATGGGTGGTGGTGGTGATTGATGTGTGTGTGTGTGTGCAGGTGGGGGGTGTGAGTGTAGGTTTAGCTGGGTGTGTGTGAGGGTGCTATTTGTAGGTGTGGTAATGGTGTGTGGTTTGTGTGATGTATGAGCTGTGAGTGTGTCTGTGGTTGCTGTGTGATGGTGTTGTGTGCTGGCAGGTCAGTGGAATTTGCAAAGGATCATGGTAGGGATTTGTGGCCTTTATGTAGGTGGAGTTGGAGGTGTGTCCTTGTTCCATTTTTTTCCCTCCCTGTATTTATTGGCTTGGTGGTTGCTTGTTTGGCCCTTTTTTTCTATTTTTTCCTTGGTGTTTTTGGTGCATGTACGAGTCGTTCTTGTGTCCGAGTAGGACGCTGCAGTTGTCTGGTGCGATCTTGTCCGACTCGTTCCCGCTGTGTGTCAGCTAGGTTTCATATGCGGCGTACTAGTCGGTCACGTAGTATTGGGTTTCTTCAGCTGGGTTTTGTATGCTTGTCGGTCGTACGGCTTGTGCTCCGGGCGAGTAGGTCGTGTTTTGCACGCACAGCATTGTACTACGCGGGTCGGAGTTCGCGGGTACGTTTCGTTCGGGTTCAATCCGAGTGCGTGTTGGTCGGTTCGTTTCGCCTGATTTCCCGGCCGTATGGCTTGTTTCCGTCCGGCTCGGTCGGTCGTTTTGTATTCCGTCCGAGTCTGTCGGATTTCACATTCATTACATCGTACTACCCGGGTCGTGCGGCGCCGGTCCGAGTCGGTCAGACTAAATTCCCGTACCGAGTCGGTCGGTACGTTTTCCGGCCCGAATCGGAATCGGCCCCTAGATGTTTAATAATAGAGGATAGTCTAGACGATATGATCTTGGCATACATTTTGGAATCCCCATTAATAAGAGTGATTGGACGATAAGAGCCCATTTGTAGAGGTGGTTTATCTTTTTTAGGGAAGATGACAATCTTCGCAGTTGCCCAGGACACTGGTGGAGAAGAGCCATTATAAATTAACTTGATTATAGTCAAAAAAAGATCTTTTAGTTGTGGAAAAAAAAGCTTATAAAATTCCACGGGGATACAATCAGGCCCAGCCGCTTTGCCATCTGGCAATTTGAAGAGAGCCATAGTAACTTCTTCTAATGCAGGGAATGCTTCTAGCATGTCATGATCCTCAGGGCTCAGCTGTTTTAAAGAAACCAGATCTAAATATTTATCTATTTTTCCCCTCATCTGTTCTTGCGTTCCGACACCATTTTCAAAATATAAGTTCTGGTAAAACTCGTGAAAGGCTGATCGAATTTTAGTGGGATCACTCGTAATTTCCCCGGTGGGCATTTGTATGGCCTGTATTGTATTATGGGTTACTTGTTGTCTTGTTCTGATGGCCAACTGATGGCCGATAAGCTCACTACATTCATAAATGTTTTCTCTTGAAGCGGCCCACTTGGCCGCGGCTTTCTCAGCCAAGATCGTGCCCATTTTGGCTCTAATGCCCAACGTTTCTAATTGTGCTAGTGCCGTGTCGTCCCCCTTTTGGAACGCCTCGGTTAATTTGTTCTCAGCCTTTGCAAGTTTACCCTGGAGCTCCAAAATTTGTTTTTTTTCCTGTTTATTTTTCCTTGCAGAAAATTGTAGGGTTTCCCCTCTGACACATGCTTTCAGTGTATCCCAGACAATCATTACAGGGGCAGACCCAATATTTTCAGCTAGAAATTTCTCAATCCATCCTCTCATATAGCTCTGATACCCTTCATCTTTCATAAGTGCTCGCTCAAAGCTCCAGGAAGGCATTTCCTTGTGAGAGAGTAACCCTGCTATGTTTAAAATTAAAGGATTATGATCCGTCAGAAAGCGGGGTGCCATATCTATATCACATTGGCCAATCAAAGAGGATGAAACGAAGAAATAATCTAGCCTGGCTAGAGAAAGATGAGGGGCCGAGTAGTAAGTATTGCCTGGCTGGGATGGTTTGAGAGAGGTCCAGACATCAATAAGACCGTGTGTATCCATTAGGCTCCTAATGGCTTGAAATACCTTAGGTTTCCGGCCTGTGTATTTCCATTGATTACTCCCCCCCCCCAGTCACTGGGTAAATTGATATTCAGATCTCCATTCAGAATCACAGGAAGGGGCCAGTGAACTAATTAATTGTTGAGCCAGTAAAATACTTCAGGATCGTCAGCAGTACATCCATAAACTGAACAGAGAGTGAATGAGAACCCTGAAGCTAACCGGCATTCAGCCAAAACCCATCTGCCTCATGGATCAACCTTAATACGGATAGGTTGTAGTGATGATCTAAATTGTACCAAAATCCCCACCCCTTTCACCCGTGCCCCTTGAGAAGTCCCCCCAACTAATTTATATCCAAGTGTGTTTAAAAGATGTAGCTGTGAGCCCTCAATATGCGTTTCCTGGAGGCAGACAATGTCGGCCCCCAGCAGACGCAGCCCATGAGCCACCTTCTGTCTCTTTCGGGAGTCATTAAGGCCACAGATATTAACACTAATACATCTAAAATGAGATGTCATGGTCATAAAGATGTTTTAAATTTGAATAATTCCTCAACGCATCTGAATTTCCTATTCCAAACTGCATTAATCATCAATAACCCTTGACTATCTCTGTAGTTGAACCTCTCGGCCAAACATATGCCTTCTAGTTTCTTTTTCAGTATTTTCATAATCCCTTTTTGCCTTTTTCTCTTTTTTTCCCCCCGTTTTCTCCCCTTTTTATCTGTACACAAAGATCTACGTGGCTAAAAAAATTACAGTCTCCCCCCTTCCCACCCACCCTCCCTCGCCCTCCCTCACCCCCTTTCTTAGAGCAATCAGGGAAACCCTGAGTGATGACAGCTCGCGATTGGTCCCTGCCACCCACCCACACCGTGTGACACATTGAAAATTAGATAAAACAGATGCTTTGGCCCATAGAAACAGCGCGTACCCCTGGCTAATACAAAAAGCCTAAAAAACTCGGCTACAGCCTTTAAGAAATCCCTGAGGTTCCATACCTTTATTTTATATATTTATATGTTTGTTTTTTTTTTATGTGATTATTTTCTAGACTTTATCTTATCTAAGTATTCTTGAGCTTTAATTTCTGAGGTGAAAGTGCGAGTAAACCCGTTTACAAGGATTTTCAGCCTGGCCGGGTTCATCAAGAAAACTTGAGCTCCCAGCTGCTGGAAGGGTGCAAAAAGCTGACGAAGACGCCACCTCCGCTCCACCGTGGAGTGGCAGAAATCGGGCTTCGCAAAAAAAGACACCCCATCAAAGCATTTTAAGGAGTTAGGCCTGGCCTGGTCGTAGACTAACTGTCTCAATAAAAAATTGCCAAAAAAGACAAGAAAAGCCCTAGGTTTTTCTCCACTGTTATTACTGCCCTCCCAGTGTTTTTTCAAATTAAGAGGGAAACGGTGGGCGCGTTGAACTTCTTTGTCCCAGTTCCATTCGGAATGATTTGGAAAGGCCCCCCGGAGAAGCTTCACAATATAGCGTTGCGGGTCTTCCCCTTCTGCCCCTTCAGGGATCCCAAGGAGGCGGAGATTATTCCGCCGCTGGCGGTTCTCCTGATCTTCCAATTTCCACATTACGTCCGTCATAAGACTGCTTTGTGATGAACCAAGTTCTTTCAGGGCAGTGACTTCAGATTCCAAGCATTCAGTGCGAGTTTCAATCTGGGTAACCCGATCACCTATGTCTGAGCAAATTTTGTTCAGCTTCCTCATGCCCCCCTGTAGGTTCTTGGCTGCCCCCTTAGCAAGCAAGTTTTCAGATCTAACCTCCTCCTGAAACTGTTTGATGGAGGCTAATATGTCTATCAGGGAGGGTTCTACAATGGTGTCACCAATGGAAAGTGCGGGGGTTCTCGGTTGATCAGGATTTAAGGTTGGTTCCTCCCCGAAGGACAGAGCAGTATGAGAGTCGGAATAGTCCCATTTAAGTTGGCTGCGCCTTTTGGCGTTGCTACGCCCCCCTTTCGACCGCTGTACTGTCCCGGTTTCTTTAGAGAGAGTTTTACCATTAAGGCCCATGGATGCCCCATCAGTAGAGCTGGAGGAATTGTCTTCCTCCTCTGAATTTGAACCATCTGAGACTGAGAAAAAGGGGTCCCCAATAGAATCCGGAGAGTGGGGGAGTACTGTTGGGTCATAGTTGATATCTAATTCAGGGTTTGTTAAGCCAGTGGCCCCTCCCTCTGAGTTGTCGTGATCCAGATCTCCTGATATTATGGCTGGAGTGATCATCAGGTTACCCTCTAGAGTTTGAGAGGAGGATTCAAAGTTCCCAAGTTTAGTAACCGGCTCTATACCCTCCAAATCCACCGGTTGCTCACTAGGGGTAGCCCCTTGGGACCCTTGCGTGTTTTGTATTTCTGGTTGTATTAGAGTGCCCCCACCCGTAGCCTCATCTTTCCCCCCTGCTGAAATTATAGTTTGGTTTTTGGGTGCAGGGGGTTTGGCAGTTCAGAATAATTGAGCGACTGAGGGTTGTATATTTACACTCTCATTAAGGGTAACACCTCCTCCTGATCTCCCCGTGTTTTTCTTAATGGTGCCCGTCTCCTTTTTACCTTTGGGGGCTGCCTCCTGTGCAGTTACTTCTGCGCCTCCATGAGTGATATTAAGGGGGGCATTAATGTTACCAGCCGTAGTTTTCACTCTAGCTCCTCACGCTCCACAGGAGGTCATCTTCACGTTTTGTTGCAATCGGGTTGCTACACAGCCCGAGACCACCAGAGTTGCAGCCAGTAGTGCGCAATGAGTTAAAAAAGCGGATGCAGTCAAAAGTACGTCGCGGGCTCTCCGACGCGGCAATCGAGTTCGCGTCCAGCGCCTGAAATTGCCGATAACTAGAAGCTCGGGAGAGCACCAACAGCGTCCTCCACCCGCGTCTGACAACGTCCTCCGTTCCGAGTCCGAGTATGCCTGTGTGCATCCCCCAGGCGGCATAATCGAGGGCCGATTCCTCCTAGCGGCGTGGGCGGCTGTGTGGCTGGAGATTACACAAGCGCCATCTTGCTCCCAGATCTACTCCACTTTCCAATAATCTATGAAATGCCACTCTGTGCTACGGCACTCTACTCTATGGTATTTTTCTGTATGCCACACCTCTCATCACCACTCCACTCTATGCCACTCTACTCTATTCCAATCCAGTCTATGCCACAACACTCTACCCATGGCACTCTACACCACAATACTATTGTTTACCAAACTCTACTCGACTCTATGCCACTCCATTCTATGTTACTGTACAACACTCTAGTACACTCTCCGCCACTGTACACTCTACTCCACTCTGCAACACTCTATACAACACCCTCTATGCCACTGTACCTCAAATAACTCCATTCTACTCTATGACACAGTCCACCCGAGTACTCCACTCTAATCCACTAATCCACTCTACGCCACTCCACCCAACGCCACTCTATGCCACTTGACTCTACGACACTCAATGCCACTCCACTTTCCCACACTCTACCACACTGTTGTGTGCTCTATGCCACTCCACTCTACACCACTGTATTCCACTCTATGACAGTTTCCAGCACTCTATGACAAGCTACAGCACACCACTGTATGGCATGCTATTCCACTTTATGACACTTTATCCACTCTATTCTACACCACTCCACTCTATTCTACTCCACAGCACTCTACTGTATGATATGGCAATCCACTACTGACACTTTACTCCACTCTACTCTATGCCACTCCACTGAACTCTACAACACTTTGCCTCACGTAACCCCACTCTACAACACTCCACTCTACGTACCTCCACTCTACAACACTCTATACAAATCCACTCTGCAATACTCTACTACACTCTATGCCACTGTATGACACTCTACTCCACTGCATGCCAATGTCCGAAACTCTATTCCACTCTAAGACACACTACATTACTTCCTCTATGCCACTTTACCCCACTTTACGCCACTCTACTCTACCAGACATTACTTCACTCCACTCTACTTCACCGTACTCCACTAATCCATTGTCCGCTCTATGTCACTATATGCCACTTGACTTCACTCCTCTCTACCACACTCTACAGCAGTGTGCTGTACGACACTCCACTGTATGCCACTCCACTCTATGACACTTTCCAACACTCTATGGCATGCCCATACACTTTATGCCACTCCACTCTACGCTACTCCACTCTATGCCACTCCACTTTACCCCACTCACTCTATGTTATTCGACTCTATGCCATTCTACTCCACTCCATCCAAATTCAGTCCATGCCACTCGGCTCTATGACACTCTATGACACTCTACTTCACTCAACAACACTGAATGCTCCCCCACTCTACCACACAATACTCAACTCTATAGCACTCCACTGTGCAACAGTGTACTATAGTTTATGTGACTGTACTCTAGTATACTCTATAGCACTGTGCAACACTCCACTCCACTGTATGACACTCTATCCAACTCCCTCTATGCCACTCCACCCCACTTTACTGCATGCAACTCTATGACACACTACTACACTCCACTCTCCTCTCCTCTACTGTACTACACTACTCCACTCTACACCACTTCACTCTATGCTACTCTATGCCACTCATCTCTTTCCCACTCTATGTCCCTCCACTCTACCCCACTGTACTGCACTCTTCTCTACTCCACGCCACTCCACTCTGCAACACTCTAATCCACTCTATAGCACTTCACTCTTTGACACTTTTCAAGATTCTACGACACGCCACATCACTCCACTCAAAGATGCACTACTTCACTCTATGACACTTTACTCCACTTTATCCTATGTAACTCCACTTCACGCTATTCCACTGTATGATACTTTACTCACTCTATGCCACTGTTCGACACTCCACTCTACAATGCTCCACTCTACCACATTCTCCTCCACTCTATGCAACTCAACTCTATAAAACTCTACTACACTCTATGCCACTTTCGACTGAACCACAGCACCTTTGACGGACCAACAGCTCTACCCACCCCCCCAGCCCCTTGAGACCCTTACGGGTGAGTTGTTGCACTTTACAAGCCATTGATTGATTGATTGACTTTACGAGACTTTTCTCCACTCTATCGCTGTACACTCCACTGTACAACTCTGTACTCCACTCTATCCTGGTACACTCCACTGTACAACACTCTACTCCACTCAACTAATCTTTCCAACACTTTACAACACAGCACTCTACTGTACTCTACAGGACCCCTCTCCAATTTATGACACTTTACTTGACTCTACACTACACCACTCCACTCCACTTTACTGCACTCCATGCCACTCTACTGTACGAGATGCCACTCCACTCTATGACACTTTACTCCAGTATACGCTACGCCACTCCGCTTTACTCCTCTCTACAGCACCATCCTCTACGACACTGCACGACCCTCTCCTCCACTGTACTATACGACACTCCACTAGACCACACTAGACTCTCTGATTTGAAAGATTTCTTAAAGAATAAGTGTTATTTGGTTACCATTGTCGATAACTCAGGCCTAATAAACAATTTTTGGCCCATTCTAGACCTCCTTCCTTTCACTGCTTCCAGGCCCACCTCAGTAGGCCCACCTCTGCTTCTTTCTCGATCATTAAGTTGAGAAGGCAGAACATTCTTTCTACCTAGCATTATCAATTGTATAACAGTACCTGGATGAATAGGGGTGCAGTGCCACATGCCGTTAACCTAGTGGTGTTTTACAGCCTCACACTATTATTAAATTCCAAAGGTACATTATACTACTAGGCGGCAGTCTGCTGCCTCTGAAATACAATGGTGTTCTGCATAGGCCCCTACTGGAGTTCTGACCAGACATATCACTGAATGGAAGGGTGCAGCAATGTGTGTCATTTCTAGGTAATGTTTTGCAGCTTGAAATCATTGCTAAATGACAGTGCTGGTAGTACTACAGGCTTACCGCTAGCTGGCATAGTGCAGCATGGCATTATTTATGGCAACTATAGGGCACAATATTGCTTTAGCAGCATACCTAAACATACAGCTATTGGAAACGTGTGATTGTTTACAGTACTTCCTTTGCATATTTTTGATATATCATTTATACTTCAACCACTAATGAAGGACCGTAAATGTTTCATTATTGTGCAGTGTCTTCATACTGTGCAAAGCTTTTTGATCCTGTACAGGCCTCTTGCTAATCTCTGGGTTTTGGAAAACCTGTATTTTCACACAGTATATGGTAGCCTTTTGTTACCTCTTAGTTGTCATGTTATTCAAATACTCTACACATAACTGCTACTGGGTTCCAGACTCAACAGTTCAACTACTCAGGCATAAGTATGAATGGCAATCTTTCAGCCTAGCCAAAGATTTATCAAAACACAGTATATGTTATAGACATTGTTGGATGAGGAGGGATTGAGTACCGCAATCAGTCAGTAGTTTTGCATCCTGTCACCATTGCAGAATTGTAAGGGTGACATAAAAACTGTCTGCTTCTAGGGGGCTTCTGTTGTATTGCTGATTTACAGAATGCAGAGCCATGGGTCCTTAGGAGTTCAGGCTGGCAGGATAGTTTAATTTTAAAGGTACAGAGCACTACATGCTTGTTTAAAATAACATTTTGCAGTCTGAACTTATTGCAGCATTACAGAGATGTAGTATTGCATGCTTGAACCTGATTTATATGTGCACACTTGTGCCACCAAAACAATTCCTTGTAGATTTTACTTCTTTGCAGTCTGTTGATTTACACTTTCCAGCGAGTGCTAACATTTCTTACCAGAGTAAGGATGACATCCATTAAGAACAATATTTTTGCTGGTCTAGCCTATGCTCTTCTCTGCCCCCTTGACACCACTATCAAAAGGTCCTTTACTGCTTTGTTTAGTTCAGCCACTGTCTAGAGCATGCTGTGCATTCTTTCAGACCATTAATGAATGACCATTCCTTGGTGAGGAGGAACAGTGCACCTTGGTCTGTACCATGTGGAGTTTTGTGGCCTTAGTCCATTATTTAATGACAAGGATGCCTTTACAACTGGTCAGAAATAGTTATCATTCTGCTCTCTCAGTGGACTACAGAGTACAGTACCTTAGGCCCTTCCTTACCTGAGTGAACATCCACACACATGTTAATAGTTGTGTTTGCATATCATTCTTTTGCCGCTGAATTGATCCAGTGTAGATCCATATTCCCCTGCAGTCTTCTGATCTGCGCTTTCCAGCCAGCGGTATTATTTATTAGTTTCAGGATGGAATGCATTAAGAATAATATTCACTCAATAATTAACACCAGATCTCCACTGTAACAGCAATGCCTTCCCTTTCCTGTGTGTTCCACTACTGCTTCTTCCACTTCAAATACAGGAGCAAGCTGTGCAATCCTTCATCCAAACAAATGCATATTCCATTGTTTCACTGGATAAATGCAACCAGTATCACAAACATTTACTAAGTAGTGAACATTTTTTATTTGTGTGTGTTTCGAATTTTTACTTCACATTTATTTGATCTAAATTTGAACATGATATAGTACATGAATTTTGACTACTACATATAATTTGACCATACTATTGTGATCAAAATTCTTTGAATGCATTCATATATTGGGACATTATATTGAAGGGATGTTTATGATGTTGTCAAAGTAATGCTGAAAATATAGCATGCTGTGATACTTAATGAAGTTTTCATATACATGTTGTTTTCTAGTTGTTAAATGATTTGACATGTATTAGTTATTATATTTTCATGTGTTGTGGGTTATATTGGAGGTCTTGTAACGTAAATACTTTAAATTAAAAATAACTATTATTTTTTAAATGTAGCTATTAAGTTAATTTAAGAAATATTGTTTTTATATGTATTGAAAAGTTTTAAATCCACATTTTACTTTATTTGGCATGTAGATAGTGTAGATAATGCTATATTTTACATGTTTTAATTATTATAAAATACCTACGTAGAAAACATGAATTATACATTTACTTATGCCTTTTTTAAATAATTGTGTGGGTCATATATTTTCTATTTTAAAATTAGATCTATTTAAAACAGCTTGTAGGGTGTATTGGGCCATTAGACAGATAGGGGCCGATTCCGATCTCGGCCGGTAGGGCTCCGAATCGGATTCGGATTTACCGGATCCGATTCGGAGCCCTGTTTCCCGACCGACCGTACGCGGGTCCGGCCGAGCGAGTACGATGCAGGCACCCGCGAAAACTCCGACCGACTCGAACGCGGCTTCAACACGCTCCGACCGACTGGCATGGACACGACTCGCACCGCGCTATGGAGACGTTTCCCGGCCGGGTAAGTACGATGCGCGCCGCGAGCAGTCCGAACGACTCGCGCCGTCCGGCTCGAAAAAGCTGTCGGAGCCGGACTTTGGGGGTCCGCGTCGGACCCCCCTGTATGCGTAGGCATGCGAGTCGCACACAGGGGGGACCCATGGGTCCCCCCTACCTGTGCGTGTACGGCGCGAATCGCTTCGCTGCGTACACGCTGTAGGGGGCGCCCTTGTCCGCCTCGCACCCATTGAGTCAATGGGAGCCCTCGTACGCGTTGTACGACAGGCTTCCATTGACTTCAATGGGAGTCCGACCGACTCGAGTCCGATGGCATGCGTGCGCATCGTACTCAATCGGTCGGACTGCCCGAGTCCGATTCGGTCGGAAATCTCTCCGGGTCCGGCTCGGTCGGAGAGATTTCCGGCCCGAATCGGAATCGGCCCCATAGTGCTTCGGTATAGAGATAATTAAGAAAAAAAAAATTGTCAAATAAATGTGTTATTAATGTGTTTCAAAAGTATTGTTTTTAAAGAAAATCGAGGTTCAGAATTTATTTTAATTTGAAAATTATAATTATTATTTCAAAAAAGATGATCAATTTAGTTCGTGGGGTTCTCTTTTTCTGTGGTTAATGCATATTTATTTACTATTTATTTATTAATATCTTAATTGCTTTCATACATTTATATTTTCTAAACATGTAACACTTAATATATGTTCTTACATTTTTGTGGACTAGAAGTAGAATAGTCTTTTGATATTTGTAAGTTAACCAATGTTTTTGGAACGGATGTAGACTAGTAAAGTAGAAACCTCTGTTATATGAACTTTCTTCTTTGTGTTTGGGATGAGAGTTAGAATGGTAAATTGGCCCCACTCAATATAAGCACAATCCCAAATGTTTGTGAGAATGGAGTTAGAATAGTAAAATAGACCCCATCCACTATTTGTACATTTCCCAGTGTTTGAGGGTTTGCAGTTGCCATAGCAAATTAGCTACCCCACCTTGATTAATGTGGTGGTAAAAAGATCCCCCTCAACATATGCACTTCTCCACAGTTTTTGATACTGGATTGATATTGGAGTTAGAATAACAAATCAGACTGCCACACTGCCAAATATGTGCATTTTCCCCATTGCGTGTGGGATTAAAGTTAAAATAATAAATCAGACCTCTTCCCCATATTATGCATATTACTCATTATTTCTGGGATTGAAGAGGGAATAGTAAATCAGGCACCCCCCACCCCACCCCCAAAATGCACACTCGCTTCAATGTTTTTGGATTGAAGTTAGAATCGTGAAACAGACCTCCCCCAATACATACACTTTCTTCAATATTTGTGGATTTGAAGTTAGAATAGTAAAATAGACTTTCCATCTCCCCATATATCTGCACTTTTCCCAATGTTAATGAAGTTGGAGTTAGAATAGTCAATGTTCCTTCACTAAAGTTTGTGGGTTTAGAGTTACAATATCAAATTATACCCCCAATCTATGCACTTTCCCCAGTATTTTTGGAACTGGAGTAAAAATAGTAAAGATGAAACCTTTTGCAAATGTACATTTTACTCAATCTTTGTGAGATTGGTGCTAGAATTGTAAATCAGACTCCCCCCAAATGGTCACTCTTACCAATGTTTCTAGGATTGTTATTACAATAGTAAATATGAATCCCCAATATACACACTTTGTCCAATGATTGTGTTATTGGAGCCACAGTGGTAATCATAAAGACCACCTCAATGCTGTTCCAAGTTAGGAAAGATTTGAACTGGCACCTCCTTAAAGAACACATAACAATGCATTAACAGTTCCCTTCTGCTCCCAGAATCCACCTATATCTCCTTTGACTTGTTGTTTGCATGATTGCCTTTGGCCCCCTACAGTACTCTGTTGCCCTTTGGCAAAGTTAATGGTATACAAACACCACAAACATACATACATACATTCATGTTTGTGGGATTGGAGCTGGAATACTAACCCAGAACAGGAAATATATGGATTTTCTTCAATTGATGTTTGAATGGAGTTAAAATAGTAAATCAGACTCACACATTCACAATTTGGAGATTGCAAATATAATACTACATTACAGTAAATCAGTCTTAACTACTTCTACAATGTTATTGGAATGAACTTATTATATCCTAACAGTAACATTTTTGTACTTTCTAAATATAACATTTAGAATTGTCGATTTTTTTAAACTAAGCATTTGATAAATATAATGCAATTTAAATAATATGTAGTAGACATCATAATTGTAAAATGAGGATACACATAACATTCAGAATGAACTTTATTAAATGTACCAACAAGAACATCAATATTTTTTAGAAATGAAATACTATTTACTTCAATTTATTAACAACATTGTATACTTTTCAAAATGTTTTATTTAAATTAAATAGGAAAACCACAAGTATATATACGCAATTCAAAATAAATATTAGGGCGCTTATTACGATGTTGATCGGTAAGCCTCCGCTGGCTTCTCGGGGTCGGTCTGAGCGACCAATCTCGTTTCGAAAGTGGTCATTCCGACCACAGTATTATGATGCACTACAATGCATAGCTTACCGACCTACGCGGTTCCCCCGATTCTGGCTGGACATTCCGACTGCGACAGTTTCGGAAAGGACGAATGGAGCAGATCTGACCACGGCCATGCCCTGCAACCGTCTGCATTATTACGATGCGTATTTCCGATGCGCTATCTGTGTCGGTCCAACCACCTCATCAGAGATGGCGGAAGGGGAGGCTCATGAAGCTGAAATGCACTGCAACGCGCTTCCATAGTTCCTGTGTAGTCATGGAGTCCATTGCGCATGTCATACCCCTTCTGTACCTACTCGATGCCCAACAAAACCAGGACTGTCGCGGACATGGCCGCTGGTTAGTGACACACCTACCCCTACACAAGTGGGAATATAAATGATCATTGCAGCCCCCCCTGTAAAAATTAATAAATTCTTGCCCCCCCCCTCAAATTTTGCACAGTTGTTCATCCAAATTGGCAGTATCTAAACAAGGCTAAACCAGCCATCTGGTGTTGCTGAGGACTGTCATTCCATTGTCTCTCAAAGGAACAAACAAAATGCCCTTACCTCAATGGTGATTCTGAAGAGAGAAATGATGACCAGGCCCATGAAGGAAGTCCAACGTTGCATATGCAAAATATGACACCATTTCATAATGCCTTCAAATATGTTGTTATTGTTATCCTACCACACCAAAGAGCACATCATTCATTTCAATACAGGAGGGTTGGTATTATTTAAGCTCTGTTACCCCTTCTCACACATGCTCTCAGTCATGAAATAAATTACCAACTTATCAGTGACAGTCCATTACAAGGCTGGCTTACTGCTGCTCATGCTCCTAACACTGAAAACAAAACACAATGCCTCTCATGGCTAGAGACTGGTGCACCCCCTGATATCATTTAAGGCCTCCTCCCTGGGAGGGGGGGGACCTCACCCCACATTTTGAAGACCTCTGTCCTACACATAGAAGTGACCACAAAGCGAAGCTGCAGTAGTGTGAAAGTGGCCTGTACCATGTTGTGCAGGGGGAATGAGGGAATGTCAGCATCCGGTATCCCAGTGTGAACTTGAAATACAAGTACAGACCCAACATATAGGTAGGAATACGAATGGGCAGAGGCACATAGATATATGAGCAAAAATATGCATGGTGAGCTCACCACAGCTTTAAGTGCCACATGTCATGGCAACATAACACTAATGTAGACCTAAAAGTATGCCCCACAGAAACACATGCACTGGCACACTACATCCTCCCTGAACCAATACCCTCATCACCACTGCTGGGAGCAAAGACTGAGGGTACACCTGAACTCCTAAACTGCATCGTGAATGAGAGTGTTGCAGTGCAGTGTCATGCAGAACATGTATATCTTGAGATGTACCACATAAGTGGGGTTGAAGGTGATTTGGAGGAGCAAGCCCTGACAAATCTATATAATCCTATGAAGAGTAATTTGACTTGATAGTGCCTAGAGCTACCATGATGGCAATTGTATGCACAGTAAGCTACCATCCAAAATACATTGAGTGCAGCAAAATCTGGAAAAAACTGAAAGCAGTCTTTGCAGCTGCTTGCCTACTAGTGACCCACAACTAATAGCTGAGATATCTGTAACACTACAACCACATTCTCCTACTGTCTACACTGACCCAACTACAAATGTCTCAAAGCATTGAAGTCACCTTCGTGTCAACAAGGTGAATTGACAACAACAGCCTTTGCCAATGTCTAGCACTCATGCATCTTAGGTACAATGTAAGTTGTCCATTCACTTATCTAGATCCTGCCATATGCCCAAAGTATTGACATATCAAATGTACAACAACATGTGGAAACCACAAACAAGTGGCTCATTTGGCTGTCAAAGCTGGCCACATATTATTATTATTATTATTATTTGTTAAGCGCAACAAATCATCCCCAAGGGGATCTCTTGGCGCCACAGTATCAAACAACAGCAGCAAAACCATGTCCAGTTAAAGATTGATTAACCAGGTTTTGAGGAGTTTTCTGAACTGAATTACGTTAGTGCAGGAACGAATGTAGAACGGCAGTTTGTTCCATTGATGGGGGGCCAGGTAGGAAAAGGAACGACCACCCAGTCTGGCTTTATTTATCCATTTAGGGGACAGTAATAACTGGTCGCTGGATCTAAGTTGTCGGGTGGGGACATAAGGCTTTAATTTATTTTTCATATAGACTTGTCCCTTTCCCTGCAGTGTTTTAAAGACCAGACATAGGAGCTTAAATACAGCCAATATATGGGCAACCAGTGGAGCAGGCACAGTAGAGGTTCAGATGGAGATCATGGGGGACGATTCAGAGCAAGGCGAGCTGCCGTGTTTTGAACCACCTGGAGCCTTGAGAGAAGTCCTTCCCTTGTACCGACCAGTAGGGAGTTACCGAAGTCTAGTCGGCTCACTATCAGTGCTTGAATCGGGGACATAGAAACAATACACATCCCTATGAGTCCCCACCCCAATTTCCTTCTTAAATGAAGCTACTCCAACTCTTGTTGTGACAAACAAGATAAAGCAGTCACAATGCAAAGATCACTAGACTGATATACTCTACCACAACCCAGACATCCTAACGCTTGTGGCTGTGCCAATGTTTGCATGTGACACATCATACCTGGACATATACACACACTCAACATCACTTGACACACAAACACTCCTTGACAACCCTAACACACACCCAACATCAAACATGTCCCTCTGATAGCACATATATCCTATATCAAGCAGGTAACCATGCTCAAGTATGGTGCATCATATCTCTGGATGGAAGTTTAAATATGGGCCTAAGTGTGCATCAAGACAGAATATAAAGGCACATTATGCCAGCATGAAGTGGCCTATGTTCAGTTTACTAATAATGGTCATACACAGACTCACATAATCTAACTGTGCATTAAGCCCTGAAGCTGATGTACATGACTCTGCAACGTAGTGCCCAACTCAATAATCACACCATATTATAACTAGCTATCAACTCCTGTGACTCCCATTCCTGTAACATAAGCCAGCTCCTCCTGCAACTAACACATACATCAGTAGTGAATAAGTAAGTACAGAAACACAGTCTAACTTACTAAGCATTATCATGGACCCACACACACACCAGCCACAAAAAAGAGGCAAATAATGTGAATGGCATTACAACCGGCCAAATTCCATTACACAGGAGACCACAGTGCATAGACACCGTGCAATCAATGGATCTTGAATTTAAGGGGAGTCCTGGAAGACAACATGGCCAGGACTCAGTCTGATTAGTACCTAACTCACACTCTCCATGTGGACAGGACATTGAGAATCAGTCTCAACTGGGAGTAACGGCAATTGGCACAAAGTGGCATCCACACGAGGCACATTTGTCATTGGAAGTACTTAACAAGATCTACTGAACAAAAAGCAATTGGTCCATATCTATTAAGTCACATTTAGCAGTTTACACATTGCTTTGTGTGCATTTGTGGCTAAACTAACTATCATGTCTGTAGACTCACAAGTGTATTGACAAGAAGATTCACTTTGTACACATCAAATACATATGCAGCATACATCCCTTTGAGTTTTGTCTGTTGACACACTTGTACAATGGACTTAGGAATCTAACTAAACTCTGATTGCATACAATGTCCAATGCCGGTTTTGTCATTTAATTCCCACACTCGTACACAAACCTCATACGGACATGGACACCCATCCAATGTAGGTACACAAACCCACACAACATCCCAATAGACTTACCTACTCTAGGAACAAGGGGCCATATGTATCAAACAAAATTGCGATCGCTATTTGGCTTAGTGGTATGTATGAAGGAAAAACTGCTCGCAAAATAAGGAATCGCAAAATTTGCGATTCCCTATTTACGAATGCATTTAAGGAATTGCAAATTGCGATTCCTTAAATGCAATGTAAGAAGCACCAAAAAGTGCAATTTGGCCTTAAGAAATCGCAAATTACCACCAACTTCAAGTTGGTGGTAATATGCGATTTCTTAGAAAAATGCACTTTTGCATTTTTCAAAGTGCAATGTGGCGCACATGTGCACTCCATGCTTATCTCAGGGGTGCAACAGGGTGTCCTTTTGACACCCTTGCAACCTTGAAATTGCATTCTCAATTTGCGATTCTCTAATTGCTAATCGCAAATTGAGAATGTCTTCCCATTCATTCCTATGGGCCTCTAGGTCCATAGGAATGAATGGGGAGGGTTTCCTTAATTGCGAATCGCAATTTGCGATTCGCAATTAAAGAATATGTAGGATTTGCAATTTTTTTTGCAAATCCTACATACATCTCGTTTTACGATTCTCAAATAGCGATTCTCAAAAATTCGCTATTTGAGAATCGCAAAACCTAACTTTGATACATATGGCCCCATATGCTATCATTGTCATACTAACAGAACTGTACTCACACATATTAAATTACACATGAATGACAGTTAACAGCAAGAGATAGGTTTTGATACATGAATAAAAAAATAAAACAAAATAGCTTTATTCAGCCTCCAGAGTTCAAGTAATAAAACAAAAATGTCCATGTTGTGGGCCGGCAAAATGTGACCCACCTAAATTTGGGGGCATCTAGGGGGCATGCCAGGCACCCAAAAAAAAAACTAGGTGGGCTGGGCTGGTTCTTGGGAGGGATGGGCTGGGCCTTGGGAGGTCTGGCTGGTTCTTAGGAGGGCTAAGCACAGGATTGGGGGGTGGGCTTGGTCAGTGGGAAGGCAGGATGTAGGGGTGGAGGGGCTGGGCTTCACTATTTTTGGGATTTAATAGCCCTGAAGGGTGGTGAAGGGAATAGGGGGGGGACCTTTTTGACTTTTAATGTCTTCCCCGTGGAGGTACTGGGGTTGGATGGGGAAGAAGAAATTCTGGGATTAGGAGGTGGGCCGGTAGCAGGAGGGGGAGCTTTCCTCTTCCTGCTTCCCTGCTGTTGCTTGTGGGTCTTAGTAGATGGCTGGCTAGGTGTTTTTTGGGGTGGATGTGGAAGGGTATGGTAGGGGCACAAGGGTCTTCACTTTATATTTGGGAGGTGGTGCGTGAGTTTGGGAAGGGAAGAGGTCAAAGGCAATGAGGTGGAGTCTCCGGGCCGATTGGGTGAGAGGAGAGGCAAGGGTAAGGAGTGTGGAGGTAGAGGGTAGTGATGTACGGGGCATTCCATGTGGATGATGGTGTGGTGTCTGTCGTGGCTCATTGTGATGGTGTTGTGTCTGCATGCAAGTCAGTGGATTTTGAAGTCTGGGTGTCTTGTGTCTGCTGAGTGTGTGTGTGCCTGTCATTTGTCTTATGTCTGTGTGTTTGTGTGCTGCATGTGGATGTTGAGGTGAATACATGGTCAGGTTTGCATATGCTTTGGTCAGGTATGGGAAAAGGGACTGTGGATGGGGTAGAGGCAGGAGGGGGGGGTAAAAAAGGTGCATTTCGGACATTGCTGCCATCAGTGTGGAGGCCAGAGCCTGAATGGATCTCTATAGGGAAGATATGTCAGAGTGAATGTCCTCCAGGAAAGATTCCATCTAGGTCTGCTGATTGGTATGAACCTGGAGGACATTCAGCACTGCTGTCTGACCCACAGAGATCTGTCTCAGGAGGTCAATGGCCTCCACACTCAGGGCAGCAGGGGAGACAGAGGCAGGGGGTGAGATGCCTGGCGTGAAGGAAACTCCTCCCCTCTTAGGGGATCTGCCACTGACAGGGGGCTTGGGAGCAGCTCTGAGGGTGGAGATGGTGGGGGGGGTGGTGGACTCAGATGTAGTGGGCACAGGTCCAAGGAGATCCACCACCACCTGCGAGGCCTCACTGGAACTGGAGTCGGATGTTGACGACATTTCTGTGACATCCGTCAGTTCCTCAGTGGCGCTCCCATCACCCTGTGTGCCACTGGTTCGCTCTTGCTCACTGGCAGCATGAGAACCCCTGTGTCCAGCTGCTTCCCCAGCAGTCGTGGCACTGTCTCTGTCGCTGCACTGGTCTGATGCTAAACAACAGATTAGAAAATAATTTAGTTGAGAAGTTGAGATGTACATGGTACATACGTGTAATAACAAGTCTACCCACATTGGCTCACATCATAATTTCTACATGGATTACAACATTAGGTCATACAGAGTCAATAGCACATTAGGGAAAGCTACAAGACCTGTGCACACTCTCACATTATGGTGTCAGGAACATAGTTTGATGCAACGTCATGTTTATCCTTCTCAACATCTTAACCACATCTATGTATCAGCTGACATATTATCTCCCACTCCTGAAGCCCTCAGACTATACCACCTTTATCTCATGTGATCCAAGGGAGAATAGACCTTCTACCAAGAAATGGAAGAACACTGCAGCCTTAACATACAGCAAATACTGAACTCTTCCAATCCAGAGCTTGTGGAACAGCAGGCGCCCTGCTTCAGTAAATATAGTTTGATGAGTCAACATCAAGATGGTGGAGCCATGGAATAGGCTATTTCACATGGTTCACAGTACTATTGCATATCTGACCATTAGCAGATGAAGCAGTTCTAAGTGTCACATGTGTACCCCATATGGAAGTCACACACGGAACATAGGCCTAGCAAGTCAAAAATTACAAATATTGTGTCATGTCTGCACAGTGTATTAAATCAAACGTACTATAGGCAGATTGCAACAGTTATAACAGTTTGCAATGTAAACAGAACTTATCACACTGCCAATGACGATAACTTAATATTAATTTAGGGACATGTGGCTTACTATATCACCCGGCCAAGTAGTATCATTGCATGGGCACAATGTTAGTGCTCAACATTTTACTTGATACCTTTTAACAGCACTGTTAGTACATTCTGCTGATGTTCACATCTCACAAGGACTAGTCAGCCTATCCCTCCCTGAGAAATATAATCAGTCACATATTGTCCAGCTCATATGCCGTTGTGTTCTTCTGCTAAATATATCTGACCTTCTACAATGTCGGTGAAGCCACATTTCCAGATATCTGAGTAACAGTGCTAAACCATAGCATTATTTGCACACAAAGGTTCATGGCCCTTGTAACAACCATCAGTACTATAGGTAATGTGTAGCTTCCGCTTCCATGGACTTACCCTCCCCCCTCAACCTAACACCTACTTAGTTTGGCACTCACAGACATCTGTTGTCACCTACACATAGTCCAAAACATGGAATCAGCTCAAATTTAGATAGGATGTATTCTGTCACTCACTCATGGTAAGTTCCAGTCTGACATGTGACATCAGTAGACATACGTCTGAATATTGACAGCTGCTACATTGGACAACAGATAGCATCAGTGATGTTTGTAATTAGTTTAGCACAGATCAATCTTCACTTGCCAAGGCCTGCAATTACACAGTGCCTGCAAAAGTGTTGTTGTCTCAATACAGAGAGCATGGCAAACAATGGTATTTCTGATTAACTATGTAGAGCATCACAGAAATAGGTAAAGGGTCTCTTTATTGCACAGTGTGTTGCCATGTGCCCATTACACAATGGATTTACAGTACTGGTAATACCCAGCCTCTTTTAGTCTTACATGGCCCAGATTTAAGGGACCTAAACATGCAACAACAACTCTTGTTGCATATCCTACATGTTACACATTACATGGGTCTCAATTGTCGCAAAACCTAAAAGTCATGACACTGCCTGCAAAATGTGTACATGCATGGTATTGTACAAAGTTCAACAAGGCACATACTCGCCCCCTCCCTGCTGCTGTCTGGCTCTCAATTGCCCTTCGAGGTTGGGATAGGCCTCTGCCAGGATGCAACGCATATGGGGGGACAGGGTGTGGCACGCGCCCCTCCTGCCTGAAGGTGCCAGTCCCAGCTGTACTTTGGCGATCTTCTTTGTCCAGCCTCTCAGGTCTTGCCACTGTTTGTGGCAGTGGGCACTGCACCAAAGTGTGACCCCAGGGAACGCACCTTCCAGACGATGGACCTCCACAGGAATACCTTCTGACCAGCGTTGACCTGTAAGGATGACATGGTATCGGACACTTAGTACACATGCAAGATGTACATATCCAGGTACTTTGTCACAGAGGTCAGGAATAGTTTGCCTAAACAATAACCAAGTTAGCATACTAGAATTCTCAACACTGCACCTGTTCTCAAACATATGATCTTAGCATATTTCCTGACACTTTTTCATTTCCTGTTGAGACCACATTCCAACCTGACCTTGCCCTAAGTGAGCATGCAACACCTCTCACTACACTGTGGATGGGAGAACAACACATGTGGTATGAAATCTCATAACGACTGAGCTCGGCACATCTATGTCTTCTGCAGTAGGGGACAGTAGCCTTTTGGCCCTGGACATACACCTAACTAGTATGTCAAATTGCCAATGATTACACTGTGTCAATTATACATTGTCTAACATGATCTCCACATGGTCTGAATGTATATTATGGCATATACACCTGGTCACCTTCCTACAGCTGACATTACCATTGTGGAGCATTGTTATTTGCCATGGGAAGGATTGTGACTTGACTGATGTAACGCTGATATTGTATCATGTGTGTGCAGTTGTTGTAGTGACTGTGCACAGTGACTACTTAACCAGATATGCAAATGACATTTCACATTCATCATTACTCAGTTTAGCTATGACTCCACAAGCAAATGTACTTTGAAAGATGACAGAAACAAGGTATCATCATGTCAAACTGATGTGTACATGCCTAACTGAGACACCATACTGAGTTTGTGGTTGATGATGAGATATTCACATGAGAACAGTGATATAAACTCCACACCATTACTGACACACATACAGCAGTGAACTTGTCCATCACATTTCCAAACACACTTTTAAACAATTTGCTACAGATTCTGATTTATGTCTCATTGCAACAATCTGCCCTATGTGCATGGTTATCTGACATTTCAAATATGTATCCTGTCTGAATTGCTCTCACCTGCTCCTCTGGTGTGCCATACATCTACCTGTACAGGGGAAGGACCTTGCCCACCAGCATCTTCAGCTCCTCAGCTATGAAGGCAGGGGCCCTGATCCCTGTACAGCGAGACATTGTAGCTCCCAGAGGATGTGAACTGCAGCAGAGAGATGGGGAGGCCTGTAGGAGTGCAGGTTTTGAAGGCAAGTGATCTGTGTAGCAAAACGCCAGGGTTGATATCTAGACCGCATAGGCAGTCTTCTGTGCTTGTGGTCAGAGGGATACATCCGCATCGGTCGCATTTTCCGAACTCGTCCCATGGATTCAAATGCTGCCTGACACTCCGCCTACCACGCCGTTCAAAATATCTGGTGGTCCGCGAGTAAGGTTGCTACATTAGCAATAGAAGTTTACCACGTCGATCTTCACTGCATGCAGACACAATCAGCGAGCCACAACTGTCACATTAACAAGTTACAGCCTATGGCTGTGTCCACCTCGGTTCTGACCTGCCTACGGCGACTTTTGAATGTAGATTCGGTTGGTGGAAAAAAACTTTAAGATGATGAAGTATTGTACTAAGCCATACCTGGATGTACTATATTGTGTGTTGAAGGAGCATGCAATGCAAATGCACACATTCAAATGTATAAGTCACCTTGAGAGGACCCTGAAACACTTTTTAACAGGCTAAACCAACATGAAGGTACACAGTGCACATTCTGATTTTCAAATTTCTCTCAGGCAGTATGTGGCCTATATCCATTGTCAGGTGTGAATACACCACAGAACAGTTTGGGAAGCCACTGTCACCCGGTGTTCAATGTGTGTGATGTCCAGGTGGAAAGGGGGTGTGTGTCTGATGTACAGTATCCTACCTTCCCAGAGGGCATATACAGGCAACATGTAATCCCCCTACAGAGTCATTGAGAATAAATGGGACATTGTAAGTGGTCTATGTGTTCCATACTTAAGTGACATCTGCATATTGAGAGCGGTTTACATTGTCAATGGGATGAGTATGTCATTGTTTGTGCAATACAGACATGACAGCATGACAGTGTACAACATGGAACATTTGTCTGCATGAAGTGCTGAGTGAATTTCAAGATGTATTTGGTGTGCATAATGCCACACATAACTTGATCCTACTGTGTTTATGACAAATTTTGCTCAGTTATTAGACATACCTAAGTCATGTGTTATTGGCTTGTCAGATGTCCTGCTTGATTTTGCATCATAAAATACTGCCGCTAGTGATATTAGTTAAGTGTACTTTACTTCCTGTGTAACTATACATTTGATATATAATCAGGAATGTCATGTATGCTGTGGTATGTTTAGTATATATTTTGTTTTGTGAAATCTTGTTTGCACTCCCATGGACTGTCATGTGTGTTCACTTGGTCTTTGGTGTTTGTTTTAGTACATGTTGCAGGGGGATCACTGATACAATATTGACTCCTAAAACCTCGACCTACAGAAATATAGCGGAAAAAATATTGTATACAAAAATATCGACACCCTATACTTAAAAAAGAAATTACACAAACATCAATAAAAATATATCGTATAAAAAAATATCGAAGACAAAAATATCGTCAACAAAAATATAGCTTACAAAAATATCGATAACATTGAATTAAAATGAAACACACCAAAAGATCGATATTAACAATATCAACTACACAAATATCGATAAAATACATATAAACTATATTGAAAATAACATTTAAACTTAAAAATATACTATTTACAATAATATAATTAAATTACATGTACCAAATATTTAAAATAAAGTATAATAATATTTTACAAAAATGTATATAATTAATTAAAACAAATACAATAATAATACAAAAACAAATAAATAAATACATTAATAATACAACATTAAATAAATATCAAACCGACCGAAAATAAACTAATATTAATATATATCAAATATAAATAATTTAAATTACATTTATTTACAAATATATTTAAATAACAGCAATAAATAAAATAAATACAAACATTAAATGAACATTATATATTAAACTAATTAAAAGGTAACTTCTAAAAAATTCAAAAAAGCTATCTCAACCAATAAATTTAAACTAAAGAAACACAAACCAATAGAAAACGCTAACTAATTCAATAAACACTATAAAAACAATGAATTAATGAACACCAATTTTACCGTATATCTGCCAAACAAGGAGGAAGAGCGATTACTTTGCAAGAGAGAGAACATAAACAACTATATAAAAAATCCAACAACTCAGGTAAGAACAAAACTGTATAACAAAATATGAATACTTCGCCTTTTTTAATTTAATTAACTAAACCCATTACATGTTTTTCTTTAAATGTCACAGATTAAACTTAATTAAAAATCCACCTAGAAAATACAGGACAACGATTTTTGTGCCCACAATATTTAAATCAACATCATTAAAAATATAGCAAAGTAAGTATATAACTTCACCTCAAAAGAAAGTAAATTATTTAGATTTTTTAAATGTAATAAAAATACAAAACATAGCTAACAAATACTTTTCTTTTTACAGCTTCCACAAAATTCAACAAAACAACATCAACGAAAGACACTTCATCAACGAAAGATAGTAAGTATATAATTTGTATTACAAAAAGTTTTAAAATAAAAACTAATGAGCACATGAATTAAGCTTATTACCAGTCGCAAACGAGCCGATTCTCAGGATAGCCTCATTTGAGACCAGTAAAAAGTACTTTAAGGATACATCAACTCAAAACACAATAGCAAAATAGGTACTATCAAACTGCAAATAGTTTCCAATTCATTCCTATGGCCCTCTAGACCCATAGGAATTAATGACAAAATATTCTACTCCCTATTACAGATTGTGTAAATAGCCATTTATTTAGAGATTCCTACATGCATTAATAATTGCGACTCATAAATAGCAATTCCTTAAAATTCGTTATTAAGGATTAGCAATTCTTTAGCTTCATACATGTGGTCATAAATTATGAAAATAATCTAATTGACTAAAAATATAACCTTTTCTCTTTTTTTTCACAGCCTATACTTCACGACAACTGCACCAAAAACCGTAACAATAAACAACTATGGGGCCGATTACGATCTCGCTCAGAAGGGCTCCTGACGGCATCCGTCAGGAGCGAGTCAGAGTCGTATAAAGCAATTTCCGGATGACTCGTACCGCTGTACGAGCGAGCAAGTACGATGCAAATATAGCCTCGTGCTCCGAGCGACTCGTACCCGTCAGCGAGGCCCTCTGGACGACTCCAACATAGCCGACGTGCACAACGCACTGGGGCTGATTTCCGAGCGACCAAGTATGATGCGCGCTACGAGCAACCGGCTCGACTCGAGACAGCGTTGGGAAGCGGACTTCGGGGGCCACAGCGGGTCCCCCTTCACCCGTAGCCCTACGACTCGGTGACTGGGGGGGGGACACATGCATGCATAGGGTGGCCGGCACCGAGGCATCCCCATGACAAGGGGTGCCCTTTTCCGCGACCTACCTTTATTCTCTATGGGAGCCTATGTACGCTATGTACAACAGGCTCCCATAGACTTCAATAGGACTCTGAGCGACCCGAGTCCGTCAACGCTCAATTGCATCGTACTCGGTCGCTCAGAGCCTCGGAGCGCGAGTCGCTCGGAAAGCTCTACGGAACCGAGTCGGCCCCTAAGAAGAAAACTACAAAATCTACATTAAAGAAAATTATCAAACTAAGGGGCCGATTAGGATGGTGGTCAGAAAACCATTCCGACCGCCGTGGTAGCGGAAATTAACCATCCGCATGTACCGCGGGAAAACCAGCAGTCATATTAGGATGAACCACCAGAAAAATCCGACCGCGGCGGACGGATTCCACGAACCTCCACCGGGACCGTGCGGAGCAGGTGAAAATCCGTTTGCGGCGGTCGGATTAGCTGCGGAAAGTCCCAAAACCGCAGTTCGACCAGCGGATTGACCGCACGTGAAATTAGGATACGGTTGCGGTGACAGCGGAACGAGCAGTTGTTTCCGACCGCCCCGATCGCAACAATTGATGAATGGGAGAGCCGGCGGAAGCGCTGTTGTATCCCGACCGCTGCAGTCGCTCCAGAAGAGTAATGGCGGTCGAAAGCAACCACGCAAGAAGGCTACCAAGTGTGACTATAAATCTGTCTCAGCCCCAAAAAACACCAACTACACCCCAATAACACATCCACATGGCGCAAAAAAAATACAAATCCCAGGTCAACCCACACAACACACCAGACATGAATACTTCATTTTGACCCACCCACATAGCTGAGTATAAAACCAGCCCCTTCCCTGCCTACAATCCTTTGCACAACTCCAGCACTGAAGGGCCCAACCCCAGAGCACCAAGGAGAGGCAAATCTGCACACAACACACCATCACAACCACACACACACCACACACATCACCTCCACCACCTCCACACCTGCACTTCTCACCCATTTGCACATCACACACCATGGCACAGAGGAAGATGCCCAAATTCACTGACAATGAGTTGTCAGTCATGGTAGATGAGATAATCAGAGTAGAACCAGATTTGTTTGGAAGCATAGTCCAACAGTCACCAGTAGCCAGAAAAAACCAAGGGGGTCATTACAGTGACGGGCGGATCGCCACCGCCCGTATGGCGTTGGCGATCCGCCCGCCATTTCCCACCGCCCGCATGCCATTTCCCCCCGTCATATTACGATGGCGGGGGGAGCCCGGCGGACGGAAAGACCGTCCACCGGTTTTCCGCCGGTCCCACAGGGGACCGGGCGGTAAGGACCCTAATATGGTGGCGGTGTCTGCAAGACACCGCCATCCATATTAGGATGTTGGCAGAGTAGCCTTTCCATGGCGGTGTTGCCGCCATGGAAAGGCATGTGGTCTTTGCTTCTGGGGCCCGTTGCGGGCCCCATGGATTTGGGGGGTGGGGGTGCACATGGAGGTACCTATGGTACCCCCTACATTTGAATGCACAAGGTGGCAGGCACCGTGCAGTGCCTGTCACGTTGTGCATTCAAATGCACAACATGCGTTTTTCGCATTGCGGCAGGTGCTGGTGACAGCACCGCCCGCTGCAATGCGAACAATACGGGATGCCACCGTGGCGGTGGCATCCTAATACCCATAGTGGGACCGCCGCACCCCTTGCGGACGGTCCCGCATTCCGTTGCGGTGGCGGGCGGACTCTGTCTGCCTGCCATCGTAATGTGCCCCCAAATGTGGGCAAGGATAGTCAACAAAGTCAATGCAGTAGGGACCACCCCCGCGCACCTTGAAGGACATCAGGAGGAGGTGGCATGACCTCAAGACCAGGGTGAAAGAGCGTGCCAACAAGAACCATGAGCTGGCTCAGAGGACTGGCGGTGGCCCTCCCATTCCACCACTGACATTCAACGAATGGGAGGAGAAGGTGCTTGCCATACTGCATCCAGAGAGTCTCACAGGAATATCCGGGGGAGTGGAGGCTGGTAAGTACCAACAAATGTCCCCGATTACACTGTAATGTACTGTCTCACACAACTAGAAAGCTACACTTCCTAAACATAAATGCACCAACGTACTACATACTCTTCCCAACACATGTCTCACAGATTTAACATTCCCTTCCTCTGAATCACCCCAAAGGTAGCCAGCAACATTTCCATGTGGGCATTTGTACAGGCAGCCATCTCTACAACTCCCACCAGGCCCCCTGTCCCACAGCTGACCAGGATGGAGCACTCCCCCAACCACAACCATGTGGTAGCCATTGCATTGCTCACCTTCACCTAACAGGTAGATAGCTTTCTCAACAGGGAGGGGTGTGTGTGGGTGGGAAGCCATCACTACAACTCCCACCAGGCCCCCTGTCCCACAGCTGACCAGGATGGAGCACTCCCCCACCCACAACCATGTGGTAGCCATTGCATTGCTCACCTTCACCTAACAGGTAGGTAGCTTTCTCAACAGGAAAGGGTGTGTGGGTGGGAAGTCAGCACTACAACTCCCACCAGGCCCCTGTCCCACAGCTGACCAGGATGGAGCACTCCCCACCCACAACCATGTGGCAGCCATTTCATTGCTCACCTTCGCCTAACAGGTAGGTAGCTTTCTCAGCAGGGAGGGGTGTGTGCGGGTGGGAAGCCATCACTACAACTCCCACCAGGCCCCCTGTCCCACAGCTGACCAGGATGGAGCACTCCCCCCACCCATAACCAGGTGGTAGCCATTGCATTGCACTACTCAAACTTACAGGTAGGTAGCCTTCTCAACAGGGAGGAGTGTGTGTCGGTGGAAAGCCAGCACTACAACTCCCACCAGGCCCCCTGTCCCACAGCTGACCAGGATGGAGCACTCCCCCCACCCATAACCATGTGGTAGCCATTGCATTGCACTACTCAAACTTACAGGTAGGTAGCCTTCTCAACAGGGAGGGGTGTGTGTGGGTGGAAAGCCAGCACTACAACTCCCACCAGGCCCCCTGTCCCACATCTGACCAGGATGGAGCACTCCCCCCACCCACAACCATGTGGTAGCCATTGCATTGTACTAATCAAACTTACAGGTAGGTAGCCTTCTCAACAGGGAGGGGTGTGTGTGGGTGGAAGGCCAGCACTACAACTCCCACCAGGCCCCCTGTCCCACATCTGACCAGGATGGAGCACTCCCCCCACCCACAAACATGTGGTAGCCATTGCATTGCACTACTCAAACTTACAGGTAGGTAGCCTTCTCAACAGGGAGGGGTGTGTGTGGGTGGAAAGCCAGCACTGCAACTCCCACCAGGCCCCCTGTCCCACAGCTGACCAGGATGGAGCACTCCCCCCACCCACACCCATGTGGTAGCCATTGCATTGCTCACCTTCACCTAACAGGTAGGTAGCCTGCTTAACAGGGATGGGTGTGTGTGTGGGTGGGAAGCCAGCACTACAACTCCCACCAGGCCCTCTGTCCCACAGCTGACCAGGATGAAGCACTCCCCCCTCCCACAACCATGTGGTAGCCATTGCATTGCTCACCTTCACCTAACAGGTAGGTATACTGCTTAACAGGGAGGGGTGTGTGTGTGGGTGGGAAGCCAGCACTACAACTCCCACCAGGCCCCCTGTCCCACAGCTGACCAGGATGGAGCACTCCCCCTCCACAACCATGTGGTAGCCATTGCATTGCTCACCTTCACCTAACAGGTAGATAGTAAGTGCATGAACCCTGCCATCCTTCTCAAAATGCATGGAGCCATATGACCACACCAGCACTCACATGTCAGCCAACTTCGCATAGATCCAAAAGACACATCCAGTGTGCAGACAGCTATGCACACGTAACTGTCACAGAAATAAAACTTTGACTCACCAAGTCACATGTGAAAGTAATTCATGGCACAATCATGCACAGTACAGAATGCAATGTGTAAGTGCCATGGTGTCAGAGCATGAAGGCCCATATGAACACAAAACATGCATGGTCAATCTGACAAACATAGCTAAGTACATGATACGAAAAAGGTATGTATAACATTACAAAGGCTAGTTCTTGTCTAGCTGAAATTGAGTCCATGATGGGCAAGTCGTCAGATGATGACATGTCCTTGTAATCACTCAATCTGTATGTGGCACATGGTTTCAATTTACATGTCACACCATGTGCAAGTAATGTATGTACCTCAACATCATATCATGATGCTCAGTATCTTGCAGCCATACCAAGTGATTGCAAAGTAAAGTTTTTGGTGTATCAAATGTAACATCCAAAAGTCTAACACCAAGCTAGTGGAGTGCACTTCAATGACCATTTAACCTCTGTTCAACAGGAGATCCACAAGCAACTGCTGCGGAAAACACCACCAACCTGCAGAGCCTGTCTCCCCCCCGCTCTCCCCCCCCGGAACATGAACTCTCGGATGGTAGCTTTCTCAACAGGGAGGGGTGTGTGCGGGTGGGAAGCCATCACTACAACTCCCACCAGGCCCCATGTCCTACAGCTGACCAGGATGGAGCACTCCCCCCACCCACAACCATGTGGTAGCCATTGCATTGCACTACTCAAACTTACAGGTAGGTAGCCTTCTCAACAGGGAGGGGTGTGTGTGGGTGGAAGGCCAGCACTACAACTTCCACCAGGCCCCCTGTCCCACATCTGACCAGGATGGAGCACTCCCCCCACCCACAACCATGTGGTAGCCATTGCATTGCACTACTCAAACTTACAGGTAGGTAGCCTTCTCAACAGGGAGGGGTGTGTGTGGGTGGAAAGCCAGCACTACAACTCCCACCAGGCCCTCTGTCCCACAGCTGACCAGGATGAAGCACTCCCCCCTCCCACAACCATGTGGTAGCCATTGCATTGCTCACCTTCACCTAACAGGTAGGTATCCTGCTTAACAGGGAGGGGTGTGTGTGTGGGTGGGAAGCCAGCACTACAACTCCCACCAGGCCCCCTGTCCCACAGCTGACCAGGATGGAGCACTCCCCCTCCCACAACCATGTGGTAGCCATTGCATTGCTCACCTTCACCTAACAGGTAGATAGTAAGTGCATGAACCCTGCCATCCTTCTCAAAATGCATGGAGCCATATGACCACACCAGCACTCACATGTCAGCCAACTTCGCATAGATCCAAAAGACACATCCAGTGTGCAGACAGCTATGCACACGTAACTGTCACAGAAATAAAACTTTGACTCACCAAGTCACATGGAAAGTAATTCATGGCACAATCATGCACAGCACAGAATGCAATGTGTAAGTGCCATGGTGTCAGAGCATGAAGGCCCATATGAACACAAAACATGCATGGTCAATCTGACAAACATAGCTAAGTACATGATACGAAAAAGGTATGTATAACATTACAAAGGCTAGTTCTTGTCTAGCTGAAATTGAGTCCATGATGGGCAAGTCGTCAGATGATGACATGTCCTTGTAATCACTCAATCTGTATGTGGCACATGGTTTCAATTTACATGTCACACCATGCGCAAGTAATGTATGTACCTCAACATCATATCATGATGCTCAGTATCTTGCAGCCATACCAAGTGATTGCAAAGTAAAGTTTTTGGTGTATCAAATGTAACATCCAAAAGTCTAACACCAAGCTAGTGGAGTGCATTTCAATGACCATTTAACCTCTGTTCAACAGGAGATCCACAAGCAACTGCTGCGGAAAACACCACCAACCTGCAGAGCCTGTCTCCCCCGCTCTCCCCGGAACATGAACTCTCGGATGGTAGCTTTCTCAACAGGGAGGGGTGTGTGCGGGTGGGAAGCCATCACTACAACTCCCACCAGGCCCCATGTCCTACAGCTGACCAGGATGGAGCACTCCCCCCACCCACAACCATGTGGTAGCCATTGCATTACACTACTCAAACTTACAGGTAGGTAGCCTTCTCAACAGGGAGGGGTGTGTGTGGGTGGAAGGCCAGCACTACAACTCCACCAGGCTCCCTGTCCCACATCTGACCAGGATGGAGCACTCCCCCACCCACAACCATGTGGTAGCCATTGCATTGCACTACTCAAACTTACAGGTAGGTAGCCTTCTCAACAGGGAGGGGTGTGTGTGGGTGGAAAGCCAGCACTGCAACTCCCACCAGGCCCCCTGTCCCACAGCTGACCAGGATGGAGCACTCCCCCGCACCCACACCCATGTGGTAGCCATTGCATTGCTCATCTTCACCTAACAGGTAGGTAGCCTGCATAACAGGGATGGATGTGTGTGTGGGTGGGAAGCCAGCACTACAACTCCCACAAGGCCCCCTGTCCCACAGCTGACCAGGATGGAGCACTCCCCCCACCCACAACCATGTGGTAGCCATTGCATTGCTCACCTTCACCTAACAGGTAGGTAGCTTTCTCAACAGGGATGGGTGTGTGTGGGTGGGAAGCCAGCACTACAACTCCCACCAGGCCCCCTGTCCCACAGCTGACCAGGATGAAGCACTCCCCCACCCACAACCATGTGGTAGCCATTGCATTGCTCACCTTCACCTAACAGGTAGGTAGCCTGCTTAACAGGGAGGGGTGTGTGTGTGGGTGGGAAGCCAGCACTACAACTCCCACCAGGCCCCCTGTCCCACAGCTGACTAGGATGGAGCACTCCCCCCACCCACAACCATGTGGTAGCCATTGCATTGTACTACTCAAACTTATAGGTAGGTAGCCTTCTCAGCAGGGAGGGGTGTGTGTGGGTGGAAAGCCAACACTACAACTCCCAACTGGCCCCCTGTCCCACAGCTGACCAGGATGGAGCACTCCCCCCACCCACAACCATGTGGTAGCCATTGCCTTGCACTACTCAAACTTACAGGTAGGTAGCCTTCTCAACAGGGAGGGGTGTGTGTGGGTGGAAAGCCAGCACTACAACTCACACCAGGCCCCTTGTCCCACATCTGACCAGGATGGAGTACTCCCCCACCCACAACCATGTGGTAGCCATTGCATTGCACTACTCAAACTTACAGGTAGGTAGCCTTCTCAACAGGGAGGGGTGTGTGTGGGTGGAAAGCCAGCACTACAACTCCCACCAGGCACCCTGTCCCACAGCTGACCAGGATGGAGCACTCCCCATCCACAACCATGTGGTAGCCATTGCATTGCACTACTCAAACTTACAGGTAGGTAGCCTTCTCAACAGGGAGGGGTGTGTGAGGGTGGAAAGCCAGCACTACGACTCCCACCAGGCTCCTGTCTCACAGCTGACCAGGATGGAGCACTCCTCCCACCCACAACCATGTGGTAGCCATTGCATTGCACTACTCAAACTTACAGGTAGGTAGCCTTTTCAACAGGGAGGGGTGTGTGTGGGTGGAAAGCCAACACTACAACTCCCAACTGGCCCCCTGTCCCACAGCTGACCAGGATGGAGCACTCCCCCCACCCACAACCATGTGGTAGCCATTGCCTTGCACTACTCAAACTTACAGGTAGGTAGCCTTCTCAACAGGGAGGGGTGTGTGTGGGTGGAAAGCCAGCACTACAACTCACACCAGGCCCCTTGTCCCACATCTGACCAGGATGGAGTACTCCCCCACCCACAACCATGTGGTAGCCATTGCATTGCACTACTCAAACTTACAGGTAGGTAGCCTTCTCAACAGGGAGGGGTGTGTGTGGGTGGAAAGCCAGCACTACAACTCCCACCAGGCACCCTGTCCCACAGCTGACCAGGATGGAGCACTCCCCATCCACAACCATGTGGTAGCCATTGCATTGCACTACTCAAACTTACAGGTAGGTAGCCTTCTCAACAGGGAGGGGTGTGTGAGGGTGGAAAGCCAGCACTACGACTCCCACCAGGCTCCTGTCTCACAGCTGACCAGGATGGAGCACTCCCCCCACCCACAACCATGTGGTAGCCATTGCATTGCTCACCTTCACCTAACAGGTAGGTAGCCTGCTTAACAGGGAGGGGTGTGTGTGTGGGTGGGAAGCCAGCACTACATCTCCCACCAGGCACCCTGTCCCACAGCTGACCAGGAAGGAGCACTACCCCTCCCACAACCATGTGGTAACCATTGCATTGCTCACCTTCACCTAACAGGTAGGTAGTAATTGCATGAACCCTGCCATCCTTCTCAAAATGCATGGAGCCACATGACCACACCAGCACTCAGATGTCAGCCAACTTGGCATAGATCCAAAAGACACATCCAGTGTGCAGACAGCTAAGCGCACGTAACTGTTACAGAAATAAAACTTTGTCTCACCAAGTCAAATGTGAAAGTAATTCATGGCACAATCATGCACAGAACAGAATGCAATGTGTAAGTGCCATGGTGTCAGAGCATGAAGGCCCATATGAACACAAAACATGCATGGTCAATCTGACAAACATAGCTAAGTACATGATACAAAAAAGGTATGTATGACATTACAAAGGCTAGTTCTTGTCTAGCTGAATCTGAGTCCATGATGAGCAAACAAAAAAGACGCATCACATAAAGTTGCTGTGCCGCAAGTCGTCAGATGATGACATGTCCTTGTAATCACTCAATCTGTACGTGGCACATGGTTTCAATTTACATGTCACACCATGTGCAAGTAATGTATGTACCTCAACATCATATCATGATGCTCAGTATCTTGCAGCCATACCAAGTGATTGCAAAGTAAAGTTTTTGGTGTATCAAATCTAACATCCAAAAGTCTAACACCAAGCTAGTGGAGTGCACTTCAATGACCATTTAACCTCTGTTCAACAGGAGATCCACAAGCAACTGCTGCGGAAAACACCACCAACCTGCAGATCCTGTCTCCCCCCTCCGCCCCCCCCCCCCCGGAACATGAACTCTCGGATGCTGACTCCCTACATTTCTAGGATGAGGAGCAACAACCTGGCCCATCCGGAGTGCCAGGGCGCACCACATCTCAGGCCCTCATTGTCCCCACCACCACCACAGCAACAACAACAGCGCTGACCCCTGCTATGATGACCTGTGCGGGCTCTACCACCACCATCACCACTGCTGCCTGCAACACTCTCCCTGCCTCTGTGGTTAGCAACTTCCACCACACAATCCGAGGATGCCAGGGAGAGTGTGCGGGTGTGTTGAGTGCCACCGCCACAGGTCTGTGTCAGCAGGGCAGGTGGGAGGGCAACTGGGGGACAAATACAGGAGGACACTGAGACCAAAGCCCTGGCCACCATGGCAAGAGTCCTTGGGGCATACAAACAGAACCAGGGACAGATGGGACAGGTTGTGGAAGAAGTGCGTGAGCTCCGCCTGCTGCTGAGGTCCATGGACACACGCATGGGCCAAATTGTGAACCTCAAGGGCCAGCTAGTGGGTGTTCTGAGGGACAGACATGCGGCCCAAATGACGGCTCAACCCCCCTCCAGTGGCCCACCTGCTGATATTCCCACCACCTCAGCTGCGGCCACAGAGAGGGGTGAGCTGCACCAAAATTACTCCTCAGACACCGCTGAGCCTGCAGCAGAGGCCCCCCCTCCAAACGCAGGAGGGGACGTCCGAGAAACACCAGGGGAGGATCCCGTGGCAATGCACCATCCACAGGCAATCACTGAGCCAGCCATGATGGCACCTGTGTTCCCATTGACATTGACTTTGTTGACTATCCTTACCCACATTGCCATGTTGATGGCAGGAGTCTGTTGGACTGTGTGACCACATCAATATGGTGACTACTCTATTTGTCTCATTTACCATCACTGACAACTCATTAAATCAGTTAGCACAATTTTGTACATGATCACTTCTCTGGCAAAAATACACATTGTAAATAAACACTCTTTACACACCCATGTCCTTGTGTCAGCTCCATGTTTATCACAGTATGGACAATGTCAACTCAGATTCCAATGTACCACAAGCTCTGATTGTGACGAGGCATTGAGAGGGTGAAGGAACCTAGAAAGACACAAGAGAATGACATTTACTAGTCAGGTGATGCCATTACAGCTAAAACACACCACTAGCCATCAACGTACAAGTACCAGCACACATAACAATGAGCAACAACATCAACAGAGACATGACGTACATGGACAAATATACCCTGTGCCACACACATCAGCCATTACCACAGAGCCAACAACAGCCAGCAGTCAAAAAGTACTTCTATGCATTGCCACTACCATCAAAGACAACAGACAATGTCACTGTTGTACAATGTCACTTACACTCTAGGGAAATAGTTGTCGATGAGCTGTTGACGCAGGTCAACACCTTCCTCTTCTCCACTATCATCGTCACTGGGCATGTATGGGTTTGCAGGGGGGGGCATTTGCTGCTCATCATCCTCCAGGAGCAGGGGGACCTATTTGCGCAAGACCTGGTTGTGGAGCATGCAGCATGCAACGATGATCTGACACACCTTTTGGGGAGAGTAGAGTAGTGCACCTCCGCTCTTGTCCAGACACCGGAATCTAGACTTCAGAAGCCCAAAAGTACGCTCCACCACACGACGTGTCCTCCCATGTGCATCATTGTAGCGGACTTCACCTGGACTCCTGGGATTCCTTAGTGGGCTCAGCAACCAAGACCGGTTGGGATACGCAGAGTCACCTAGGTGTGAGACAGAGTGCAATTTAGTGATACAAACAGTAAGTGAGTACAGCATGTCACACATACAGCACACTACTTGACGCTGCGAACTCACCAACAAGCCATGCACGCTCTGATGCAGATTTGCCATCAATTGTGGAATGATGCTGTTCCGCAGAATGTAGGAGTCATGTGCAGACCCGGGGAATTTGGCACAGACATGGGAGATGATCATATCTGCTTGGCACACCACTTGCACATTAATGGAATGGAAATGTTTCCTATTCCGGTAGATGTGCTCAGGTGCCTGTGGTGGAACTAGGCCAACATGTGTGCAGTCAATGGCCCCAACAACATTCGGTATGTGTCCCAGGTCATAGAAATCCCCCTTCACACCTGCCAATTCATGTCTCCTTGGGAAGTGGATGTAGTGGTCCTTGTGTGTCATCATTGCGGACAGGACATCACGTACCACCATGCTAAACATGGCCTGAGACGTCCCACCGGCGATGGCCACCGTGTACTGAAAAGAACCAGTAGCAAAGAAGTGCAGGGCCGCCATCATCTTGACTGTTGGTGTTAAAGCAGTCGGATAGGTTCTGTGAGGCCTCAGATGGGGCTCCAACTGACCACATAGCTCTTGAAGGGTGAGGCGATCCAAGCGGAACTTCCAAATGATGTCCTCATCCTCCATGTTCGCCAGCACTGGGAACGGCTGATGCACATTTGGTCGTCTCCTACATAAAATGAAAGGGGACAGATGTCAATTCATTCACATATGAGATGTGTCAAACAGCTTACATCGTGACTGACGCAGCGCCAACAAGGACTGGACTGAAACAACAGCTTAATGCACAAGTCACATGCAGAGACACCTTGATCACATGTAGTAGTACATGTGGTTAGTATGTACATACTGGACACCTCCAAAACATAATCTGACTATGTGAATGGAAAATGGTAAATTTCTACATCTTGTGTCACCAGCCCTGGGAGTAGTTGACACAGCACATGTTTGAAACAGCAACACTGCTGACTTCTACGCAGCTGATGTACCTGCCACACCTTCTTGCTTAAGTTGCACAGAGCACAACTTTTATACACCATGAGCACAGTGTGTGTAAGCTGATCAACTATCAACATGAATTTAGCTATATACACAGTGAAATAGGCACATTATGTAGTCAGTCCATCATTACTGTGGGTTGATTAGCCATCTCACACATTGACATCTTCACAAATATGAGAGTCCATTACACACCAAATCTGTGTACATGCCCACAAATATCATATGTGACATGTGAGGAAGTAGATGCCAATGCATGTAAACATGTGCACTGACATGGCATGTGTAGTCATCAGTGAGTTCAATGTCACACTAGCATTGAATTTAGCAATCAGATGGCATCATACATTGTAAGTGTCTAGTGTTTCATGATGAGATGTGCCCATTGCCAGTGCCAGAGCATGATGTGTCCATAGGTGCGGCATGCGTGCTCTGCCACTGCAATCACGGTCGTTGGCCACAATTGAAAAATGCCAACTCGCGGTAGCGACCGCCTGGCCCCCGCGGTGTGCCGCCACCAATGCCCATGCCATTGCAGCCAATGGGAACCGCGGTCGCGGTAGTGAAATACAATTTTGAAACTCGCGGTAGGCGTGCTCCGTTACCGCGGGTCCGGTCATTGGATGGATTTAAAAGAGGCAAACCAGGCAGACCAATTGCAGCAGCAGAGTACCTCTGAAACATCCCCAGGGGCCTATAAATCTCTGTGAGAGAGCCACACATTTAAATTGCATTCAGACACTGCTGCCTGCCATTCTTCACCACCAACTGCTGCTGTTCCTGTCTGCTGGACCCAGTGATGGCGAGAACTGAGAACATCAGGGCCCGTCCCTTCACCACAGAGGAGCTGGAGGTCCTGATGGACGAGGTCCTTTCACAGTATGGGAGGCTATATGGTGGCCAGATGTACTGGTAAGTGTTTCAGAATGAAAGTCTGAGAGTGCTCAGAGTGCTCACATGATGTTGCTCTGCAGTAGTATGTGCCTGTGAGTGCAAGTTGATGCGCATGCATCCTTATTTTTCATCTACCATGCTCCCTACATGGCCCAGTAAGAATTGCACTTGAGTATTTGGGAAGGATGGCAACATGGACATTTCTACAGCCCTTCTTCAGCAATGAAAATATGAACGTTGGTCTGAGACTGGGTAATGTAAATGTGTGATACTGTGCCTAGCATGCTGACTCCATGTCAATGGGGTGTGTAGCCTTGTTTCCACAGATCCATGGCTGCATTGTAGGATGGGAGGGACATGCAGTGTTTTTGCAGCCATACAGTAACACTGCTGGTTTTGACAGTCGAAGTCTGAACAAACATTGCCTGTGCTATGTGATGTCATAGTCCATGAGGTTTTCACATGCTCATTTGTGACATTACAAATGTATTTCGTCCAGAGGGTAGAGAAGAATGTATGTACAGTTTTCATATTGCACCCATGGATATGTGTGCATTATGCACAAGAGTAAAATGCCTGAGTGTAACACTCCTGGTGGTAATTCACCTATGACACATCAGATAAATGTAATTTGAAGATAACATCCTTCCATTGTTATCATAATGTGTTCTGTCTCGCATGTGTAGGCACTGTTTGCCTTCTCATATTGTACATGCCTGTGAAATTTCGGATGGCCCATGTTTAACCTCAGTGTGAGTTCCCCTGGCCTGCACAATAACTGCACAATTTTAAAGGGACCCATCAGTAAATGGCCTGAGTGAAACATATGTGTTGTCCGCCACCCTATTTCTCAATGAGCTATCTTAGGCCTGAGGATTGCACGAGACAGGCCTCCACCTTGTGAGAAGAGTGTGAGAATGTCAGATCATGGACCTAAATGTGACCTCCATGACACAGGTAGCCATTCACTGGCCAAGGACATTGAGGGGTGTGTAGTGTTGGACACAGTGAGTCTGCCCCGACAAATCATTTCAAATGAATTCTGTGTATTGCTCAATCACATACTGCATCACAGATGAGGGTCTTCTTCACATTGGTTTCTGTGCTGGCACTCTGCATGTATATGAGATGGCCAGGTACTGTGTCCATCATCATACATGTATACATTTCTAAGCGATTATTTGATGCAAGTGTACTACGTGTCATGCTGTATGGACTCTGCTCAACATTTATGTATTGGTGTGCTATGTTTTTTTCATGCTCCTGTACTGACACATAGTAGTACATAACACAGTGTCACTGAAACTTCCTCTTCTTGTCTCCCATGCCTGCAGCTTAAGGTCCACCAGCGTAAGGTCATATGGAGGGCCATTGCACGCAAGGTGCGGGCTCTGGGTGTCTCCAACCGACGGCACACACACTGTCACAAGAGGTGGGATGACAGCTGCCGGCTGAGCAAAAACGTGGCAGAAATGACCCTGGGGGTGCTCCCTCAGAGTGGCAGGTTGACACGCAGGACCATGACACCACTAATGGCCCGCATCTTGGCAGTGACACACCCAGAGCTGGATGTACGCTTCAGGGCCCATCAGCAGCAAGTTGGGGGTGAGTATTCTTTGAAATGTGACTTGGGGTGTGAGTGACTGCATGGATCCCAACCCTGAGCCAGTGCTGAGCTCTGTGATGTCTCTAGTGTGATGCAAAGGCTACTAAATGGCCTCAGTGTTTAGTGCAGCTGTTATGCTTTGCTACAACATGTGGTTTCTCATGTGTTTCATACAATGACCCTTGACATTGAGAGATGAGATGTGACCTTGTGACATATGCTGCAGTATGAGTGTCACAGACATCACCTGGCAGTGAGCTGCAGTGAGCATCATGTTAGTGTGCATATATAGATGTGTGCTGTGCACAACTTAAAATTTGTGACAACTACACAGCTGACACCAATGCGCAACTGTAGTTGTGCTTCAAAGCACAACATGGTGGATAGCAGGAGCTTGTGGCCATTGCAAAAGGACATTTGGGAGTCTGTATCTGTGGTGTTCCCTTGAAGTTACTCCATATGTGACAGAGACAACATGTTTAGATGTATACCTATCTCACCTACAAACACGTAGTTGTGCTTACAGAGAATAGCATGTTAGGTTACAAGGAGGCACAGACCAGCTATTTGGCTGTGTCAATGTCACATGGGCCATTAATATCAACTATGCATGTTTCCATGCATCTTCTGATGATTGCATGAAGGTTGCACATGCTGACTGCACATGGAGGAGGGCAACATGGGAGTATCATTTTCAAGTGTTGTGCATTGCTTGCATATGATGTTTGTGAGTATGTCACTATACTGAACCTATGTCTCTGTCTCTTGCAGCATCTACCGAGGGCACGGAAGGACAGGGGACCGACACCAGTGGGGAAGCTTCTGGCACGACTGCTACACATGAGCTCACTGAAGTGACCAGTGCCCGGAAACACCAACTTCAACATCATCAGACTCCAGTGGTGACTCCTCGATTTTGGAGGGCACAGGAAGGTCAGAATCTGCCTTTTCTTCCATCACACTTCATCCAGTGCCAACCCTCCCAGTTGCAACCACAAGTGCTGTCTGTGCCCTAAGAAGGGTAGAGTCTCCTTCCCCCCAGGCACCGCTGCCCCTGCCCCTGTCTCCCCTGCTGCCCTCAGTGTGGAGGCGGTTGACCTTTTGCGCCAGCTGTGTGTGGGTCAGACTGCTCTCCTGAATGCCTTCCAGGATCATGACAAGAAGTTGGCCTTCATGGAGGGGATTCATTCTGACGTGGGTGGCCTACACCGAACTGTCCAGTCTTTGTCCTCCACAGTGACGGCAGCCATTCAGCAGTCACAGGCTCCCAGTCCAGCTCCTGTCCCTTCATCACCCAGCCTGCCGGTGGCACCACCTGACGAGAGTGCCCACACGCCAGAGCCCTCAGGCACCAAGTCCTCCACACGCAGCACACAACAGCAGCACTCCAAGCGGACCAGACCACAGACACCATCCCCAACACACAAAACAGGCACACAGGAGCGCAAAAGCCCATCATGTGACACTCATGGGCATCAGGCCAAGAAGCAGGCATCAACATCACATTCATCAAAATCACCCCCATCCAAGGGCACTCCCATCCCCACACCTGCTCCCAAGGACCAACAGACAGTTGCCCTGTCTGCTGTGAACCTGGTGCCTGCAACGACTGAGCACAAACACTTCTCTAAGGCAGATTCACCCACAACGTCAACTCCCACCCACACCCCTGTGAAGCTGGGACAGGAGAGAAAAGTAGGGGGTTTACCTGGACAACAGGGGATGCAGGGGAAAAGGCAAGGCCACCCCAAGCTTACCACCAGATCCAGCAAATCGCCACAGGGAGAGCCACCTGCACCTGATACACCTTTGGTGGAGAGTGAGGCTGTTGTGCCCACTTCACTTCCCACTCCGGCCAAGACACTTGTGGGCTACCGAATCCCCAAGAAGTTGAGACCCAGCCCTCAACATTCACCCTCACACACTGTGTCTCATGGAAGCATGTCTCCACCTCCCCGTGCCACCACACCACCCGGACCAAGCAGCCCTCAGGCTCCCACAGCCACTGATGCCTCTACCTCAGCCGGTCCTCTCTCTCCCAGGACCAGTCCTCCAACTGGCCCTGACAATCAGCCACCTCCCAGTTCAACTGAAAGCAAAAGTTGAGGCAAAGTCCCCCTCCCCACACCATTTCTCCCACAGCGGTGCCTGGACTGACCATTTGTATCCCCTGAGCTGGGGTGATTCCCATGGCAGTGGATGGTGTTGCCCATTCCCTGTGCAGTTTCTCATGCACACATGTGCATACTTTGAATTTGTACTGGTCAATGGCCTTGCTGTTTGTTACTTTGGATGCCCATTCCCTGTGCAGTTTCTTATGCACACATGTGCATACTTTGAATTTGTTCTGGCCAATGGCCTTGCTGTTTGTTACTTTGGATGCCCATTCCCTGTGCAGTTTCTCATGCACACAAGTGCGGACTGGAACTATGGACTGGCCAATGGCCTTGTTGTTTGTTACTTTGGATGCCCATTCCCTGTGCAGTTTCTCATGTGCACATGTGCGGACTGGAACTATGGACAGGCCAATGGCCTTGCTGTTTGTTACTTTGGATGCCTATTCCCTGTGCAGTTTCTCATGCACACATGTGCACACTGGAACTATGGACTGGCCAATGGCCTTGCTGTTTGTTACTTTGGATGCCCATTCCCTGTGCAGTTTCTCATGCACACATGTGTGGACTGGAACTATGGACTGGCCAATGGCCTTGCTGTTTGTTACTTTGGATGCCCATTCCCTGTGCAGTTTCTCATGCACACATGTGCATACTTTGAATTTGTACTGGCCAATGGCCTTGCTGTTTTGTACTTTTGATGCCTATCTGGGTATTATGTAATAAAGGCTGTTACTCCTGTTGTCTGCTTTGTCAATGTCCTTGCTAAATAAAGGTTTTTATGTATGGGTATCGGTTCATGTGACACATGCTCTGTATGCCACTTTAACATTGCCAATTGCTTTTTTTACTTTTTCTGAGCTTTCCAGAGGTAACAAGCACTTTTGTGCTTATTGAGTCTGAGGCTTGAGGGTGCAATGATGGTTGCTTGTGATGATCTACTCTTCTCGTAATCATTCTGTGCTCAGGTTTGCTAACTTGTACACATGTCATGTTAGTATGCAATACCACAACAGAGGTGAATGCTATCCACATGATTACTTGCGGGGTGGCCAGGTTCCGGCATTTCTGTGTGCTCTTTCTTGATGTGTGCACAGCAGTGTTGGTGTGTAGTCATCTTATGTGGGCCTGTCTTCATTGTCACATGGGTACATTAGGATGTGTGCACTTGAGTAGTCATACAGTGTGATTGGCCTGTCATTGTCAGTAGTGTTGATGTGTATGTGCCCCTGCTTATGCCAACTACACACATGTATGACCCAGGTAATGTGTGCCTGTTAGATTACATTGTCAGACATGTGCTTCAGATTGTGTGCACATGTAGGAGTTGTAGGTTGTGCACTGTGCGGTGTGTCGGTGTGTACTTGCACTCCTGGGGGACACCTACTTGTTGTCGCTGTCAGTTGTGAGTATGCAGAGTGTGGGACTGCAGAGTCTGTGTTGTGTTTAGTTGATCAGCCATGTGTGTTGTTTAAGTTTGTGCTCACTGTGCTGACCTGCTCAGCCACACTGACATTATTTGTGAGTTTTCTCATGCATTGCTGTCACTTGACACATTTTTGGCGCAGTATGGTATGTGGTATGAGGAGTCATAACATCCCCTATGGGTGCTTCTGATGCCGACACATTGTGAGTTACTCCTCTATGTGTTTGTGGACTGTACACTCCTTACCTGTCCACTACTGATGTACACACCACTTCAATCTCAGGTCTTCCACCCCATGTCTTGCCAGTGTGTGAGCCTTCCCACCACTTCATAGTGTGACACTATACTGTGTGAGGATGATCTGTGTACAGGACCAATGTGCCACTCTGGACAGTTTCACAATTAGTTATCTGTTATTTTCTTCAGATAGTTTGCAGTCATGGTTGCTATTGTGCAGTGCATATGTTTGACCAGCACAGTCCTTTAGTCATGTTGTTTGCATCTGGGTTTCCCTGAGTTGTGCATCTGTGGGTGAAGGCTAAGCTGTATGTGTGTTTGCTGAGGTACTGCTCCCCTTCCTGAGTGTGATGTTATCTGTGTGCTGTGATGATTTGTGTTGTGGAATTTCATGGTGGGGCACTCAGATATGTGTGCTACTGGTTTGGTTGGTGTGCACACACTGCTTGGTGTGCATGCAGTGCTATCAGTGTATGTTGCCTTGTACTTGCCTGGTATGCATCCCCCTGATGTCCAGCTGAGTTTGCTATGTGATGGTTTGGTCTGTGCATCTGTTGTGTTTTTTTTGTGGATGGATGCACTGTTTGGCCTGTGTTGGCTCTTTCTACTGACAGGTGCAATGTGTGTGTGATGTTCTATTTGCATGACATTGTGTATGAGTAGTTTGTGCATTGTGATACATTCTGGTGTGTTTCGCATGTGTAGTGTGCATTTCTTGTGTGAATGTCACATGTAGCAATGTGGAGTCTTGTTCATGAGCTTTTTTTGAGTGCACAATAGTGGTTTGTCCTCCTATTTTTGACCTGTCACTTGTAAGGATTGTGCATGTGCATGCTTGTGGTTCACTCTGACTCTATGTTCACTTGATGACTGGTGTGTTGTCTAGGTCTGTGTTAGCTGATTTGTCCTCTTGATCCCAGTTGGTGTTCATGAATGGCTTTTGATGATGCAATTCTTGTTTGTGTTGGGGTATGGTGTCTGTGCATTTGTCCAGAGTGACAATGTTGTGTATTCCTGGTCTGTCTAGGGTCACATTGCCTTGCCGCTGTTTGCCTGCACATGGCTGGGCTTGTTGGACATCTGTGGATGTTGTTTGTGAGATTAGTGTTTGGCTATTGTTTTTGGGTCAGCATTGGTTCAGACATCCCTGAGTGTGAGTCTGACATTTGTAGATGCACCCCAGGGTGTGTGATTGGTTGTCAGTAAACTCACAGGACCTTATTTGCACCTTTATGTGTTTCTCACAGGTGTTGAGTATTGTAGGTGTGAGATGGGTAGATGAGGGGTATGTGTGAAGGTCCTACTTGGGTTTGACAGTCAGGGAGTGTGACAATGAGCCATGTGGGTTGTGCTGGTGACATACACATGTCAAGTAAGTTGACACAGATGTGTGGCTGATCACTGTATGACTTCTGACACTTCCTATCATTCCTGATACTATGCATAGCCTGCATTGATGTATCCCTGAGTTGTTGCACAGAGGTCACTGTGGTTTAATTTCACTCACTGTGCCTCCCATGTCTGATTTCATTGCCTAAGGGTAGTGTGATATGTTCCTCCTCTTGCATGTGATGTGCACATGCCATGTGGCTTGCTTCATGGTTTTCCAGCACTGTGCACTTCACTTTGGGCTAGCCCATTTATTTTCATACATTGGTGCTGACCTATGGTATGTGTATGTTTCAGAGTGTCAGTGTGGGATCTTTCTGAGGGACTTGACAAGCAGTGTGCACAGTTCAGTGGTTGTTCATATGCAGTGTGAGTCTTCATTTCTTAATTATACTCTGTTTGATTCACATTAGTGGAAGGTAGGTGTGAGGAGGAGGGTTGTCCAGCCCCTGACCTTCTGTGCAGGGTGTTCATCTTCACCCCCACCTTCCCACTCAATCTACCTTGCCTTTTGATGTGTGAGGTGCGAGGTCTAGCCACACCTGGGTGATAACTTGTGCAGGGGGGGCGGGCACATGAGGGGCACACAGCAGGTGCCCAAATGGGTGTGAGAAGCGTCCTGTGGGTAGGGTGTAGGTGGAGCCCTGGAAAGCTGCCCAGAATGCCAATGCCTGGTGCCGGCCCTGCCTACTACATTGTGCGCAGGTTTTCCCGCGTCTTCACCGCTGCGGTGAAGTGACCGGGACATTGCAGTGATTTTACGGTTGATGGGTGACCCGGATGCGGAGGTGTGGATGTCTAGCAGGCAGGACATGTGTGAGTACACTGGGGGATATGTTCCTGTCCCCACCAGAGTGTCTGGTGTGGACAGGAACCGTATTTCAGCACAGAAGTTGTGTGTTGTGGTTGTGTGCGGAGTTGTGTATTTACGTACCTGCGGTGTTGACAGCGGCGGCGTCTTATCTGCTGGTAGCGGATGAGGTACAACAGCGGAAGGGCTTGCAGAGCTGGATCCATAGTGGTCAGGACCGCGTGGAGGTGACCGGGATTCTAGTTTCGCTCTCCGCAGTAGTGCTTCCGCGGTCTACGGGTGGCTGGTTTCTCCACTGCGTTGTGATGCGCTGTTTGAGGCATCGTGATTTGTACGGCGGTCGTAACGTAATTCCGCACGGCGGTCTTTCTCGATTGGCTCCCTCCTCCACCGTTGCGGAAGGAAAACACTGGCGGATCCCGTAACTCCGCAGCGGACGGAAAATGGGCTATCTTCATCCATCGTAATACAGCGGACGCGAGGACCGCCGCTGGAGTGCGGAAAAGGACGTTTTCCGCCAGCACCGCGGATGTGCCAAAGTCCGCCATCGTAATCGGACCCTAAGTAAGTATCTAAATTAACTAACAAATAGATCGAACTTATAAACTATAAATTAAATAAATAGGCAATTTTAACTAATAAATACTTTTCTCTTCACAGCTTCTACAAACTGCAACAACAAACAACATCAACGAAATTAAGTTCATCAACTACAATTAGTAAGTATTAATTGTTTTACTAGAAAATACAAAACGATACAATACAATTTAAAATATATTTAAAATTTCAATAACATAAACATTTTGCTTTCATACCAACAGAAAATATAACAGTGAATAAACAACGACCATCAAAACATACCATCAAGAAAAGTAAATTAACACTAATGTAAGTATATTTTCTATGATATTAATTATACTAGCATGTTTATTATTCAAAATTGCATATTTATTAAACATATACATATATATATATTCACAGATATACAAAAAAATGGCAGAAGGAGCAAAATTCATTGCATCACAAAAGGGGAAACTACTGCTTTGCTACATGGGCAACACCTATACACAAGAAAAAGTTATTGAAAATAAAACCCATTGGAAATGTAGCAAATATTACTTAAATGCTTGTTATGGGAGAGCCACTACTGTAGAAACCAATGTAGTCAGCGTAAGAGAACACAACCATCCCCCCAATGTAACTGAAGTGGAAGTAGGAGATGCCCTAGAGACAATAAGGGAAGCAAGGACAAGTTCCCATCAAACAAGCACCAAAATACTTAAAGATGTTTTGACTCAAGTTCCAGAACATGTCACAGGACAACTACCATCCACCTCCACTTTAAAAAGACTAATAGCCAGAAATAAAAGAGCTACAGCTCAAACTTCACCTATCCCCCAAACATTTAGAGAAATACAAATACTACCTGAATATACCATCACCCACAAAGAGGAAAAATTCCTTCTTTATGACAATAAAAGTGATGAAAAAAGAATTGTCATCTTTGCAACAAATACAAATTTACAAAAACTTAAGAACTGCAAAACATGGATGATGGATGGCACATTTAAAGTTTGCCCCAAGCCATTATACCAGCTGTATACCATTCATGGCGAATATGAGGATACAAATATCCCCTTCATATATGCATTACTGCCTAATAAACAGAACACCACTTATTCAGAGCTCCTAACAATAGTAAAACAGTTCACCGAAAATTACTGTCCCCAAAGAATAATCATTGACATTGAGCAGGCAATGATTAAATCCATCTTAAAATTATACCCACACACTAAAATACAAGGTTGCTATTACCACTTTAATCAGAGTATATGGAGGCACCTACAGAAATCTACTCTGAGCATAGATTATTCCACAAATAGCAACTTAGCCTATCAAATAAAAAAGTTAATAGCCCTGGCCTGTGTCCCAACAATTGAAGTAGCCAATCACTATACCCTACTTATAGAAAGTCCTTTCTCTCAAGCTAATGAAAGTAAATTAACTCCCTTCCTAGACTCCTTCGAAGACACCTAAGAGGGAAGGTTACATAAGTAAGGGCACCGTAGACAACCAAATTTTCAAATCCTCTGGTGAACCGTGTACGCTAGTACTGTAGCTCAAAAAGCCAAAACCAACAACGCAGCGGAAGAATGGCATAATGCCTTCCAAGCCACAATAGGAAGGGGACAACCTACACTTCATAATCTAATTGAATCAATTAAAAAGGAACAGAGCTACCAAGAACTCAAAGTAGAGCAATCCCTAAGTAAAATCGGCCCTAAACTAAGTAAACAAACTAAAACAATGTACGAGTACCTGCAACAAAAGACTAGATTATATCCAAACACCCAAGGTCTAGAATACCTAGGCATGATTGCTAAATCAATACTTTAAACCAAACAAAATGCTAAACATCATAAAAATCTTACAACTATAAAACATATAAACAACAGACATCTTTTTTTATTAATAAATATAATTATGTCATAAAATTTACAATAGAGCACAAAATTATATGACATAATGTAATTATTTAAAAAAAAGATACATTTCTCACCCATAGTAATAAAAAAAAATACTTTCAGTTATGTAGCAGTAGAATATCCTTGAAAATGATAAAATCCACAGCAAACAAATTAAATCCGAATCCATTGGATAACAAAGCCCCCAAACAAAAGCAAAAATACAACTGTACAAAAAAAGTTCAATGCCGCAAACCTCTAAATGAAGAAACCCTCAAAAACCCAAAAATAGTTTAGAAAAAAACGCGACAACAAACCGGGAATAAAAGGAAACGTTATCAAACAAGAAAAACCATTTTCCTTTATTTAAGAAAAAAACGCGTCGGCAGCTCCATCCGTTCACTAAAGACAAAACCTGTAAATAAAAAAGAAAACAACACCTGCCCACAACACAAATACAAACCCACAAGCATTAATATCAATATTAAATACACAAAGATAAATTTAATAAACACATAACTAACCCTACATAACATTCGAATTATATCCAACACTACGTCAAACACAAAAAACACAAAGGGCCAGATGTAGCAAGCAAAATTGCGGTCGCAAACGCTGAAATTCGCAGAATTTCAGTGTTTGCGATCGCAATTCAGCTGTGTGCGAAGCAGGTAAGTAGAAACCCACTCGCAAAATAAGGAATCGAAAACTTTGCGATTCCCTATTTTGCGCAAGCATTTAGAGAATCGCAATTTGAGATTCCCTAAGTGCTATTCTGGGAGACATCGCAAATTGCGATTTTGCTGTAAGGAATCGCAAATTACCACCAACTTCAGGTTGGTGGTAAAGTGCGATTTCCTTTAAAAATGCAATTTCATGCATGTTTCGAAGTGCCATGTGGCACACATACATGCCCTTTGGCCATGTATGTGCGCACATGTGCACACCTGCACATTTCAGGGTGCAACAGGGTGTCCTTTAGGAACCCTTGCATCCCTGAAATTGCGTCTAGCAATTTGCGAGTACCTATTAGGTACTCGCAAATTATGCACGTGCTCTTATTCATTCCTATGGGCCTCTTGGCCCATAGGAATGATTGGGAGGCCATTCCTTATTTGTGACTCGCAATTTGCGAGTCGCAAATAAGGAATGCGTAGAGAATCGCTAAATATTAGCAGATTCCCTACCTACATAACAGTTTGCGAGTCCTTAATAGCGATTCGCTAAAAATCGCTATTAAGGACTCGCAAAACTGATTTTACCTACATCTGGCCCTAAACTATCAAAACAACACCTAACTGCACCAAAAACAATCAAATAATGCACTAACAAATCTATTTACGCTACTACTACCTTACCCCTACCCTAAAACTAACTTAAAAGTGTATAAAATTAAACTTACCTGAACGGACAAAACGCAGCTCCCAACAGCGAGGTTCCGTCTTCCAAAATGACCTAAAAACGAAACTGATAGACAAAAAATTGAGGAAAAAGGGGAAAAAAATGGCCTCGTAATTAAAATGAAAAAAAGACTAACTCCCCATAGACAACAATAGAAAATATTGAAAAAATGTTAAAAATGATATGTTTAACTTTATTTATTGCAATGTTTTTTCCCAATGTTTAAAAATATTTTAAAAATTGTAAAATATACATTAAAGGGTCGATTCCGATCCCGCTCGGAAGGGCTCCGAAAGCGACCCGGCCGGAAAAACCAGGAGCCGTACGCGTGTTTCCCGACCGACTCGTACAGCCGTACGGACGAGCAAGTACGATGCGAGATACGCGAAATCGCCGACCGAATCGTTTCCGGCTCCGAACCGCACCGTACGACTCGACCGTAAGCAATCCGTGCCGTGCAATGGAGGCGATTTCCGACCGAGCCAGTACGATGCACGATTCGGACAGCCGGATCGAGTCGGAGCCTCCGACACGTAAGCGCTCTGGGAAGCGGACTTCGGGGGTCTGCGCCGGACCCCCTTCACCCCTAGCCCTATGAGTCAATCACAGGGGGGACCCAAGGGTCCCCCCTACACATGCCTGTACGGTGCAGGTTGCATAGACGCATCCCCACTACAGGGGGCGCCCTTGTGCGCAACGTACCTCTTTCGTCAATGGGAGCCTGTGTACGCGTCGTACAACAGGCTTCCATTGACTTCAATGGGGCTCCGAGCGACCCGTGTCGGTCAGCACTTGTTCGCATCGTACTCGGGCGCTCGGAGCCCCGGAGCACGAGTCGGTCAGAAAGCACTCCGGATCCGAGTCGGACGGAGAGCTTTCCTAGCGAGATCGGAATCGACCCCTAACTGTTATATTATCCAAAAAGCAAAAATATAATATTTAATGTATAATAAAATATAAGTTTATTTCATACACTGTAAATGTACAACAAATATAAAAATGTGATAAAAATATATATGTGGCACAAAATATTTCTGTTAAACAATTTTTAATTATCGAACATATTAAATATTATTTTATTACAAATAATATTAAATATATTAAATAATAAAATATAGAAAATATAACCTTGTCAAATATGTATTTTACAATTTTTTAAAAATCATGAAATTATATAAAATGTATTAGAAAAATGTAAACAAAAATATATACAAATGTTTTCTTTTTGTACTAAACAAATCATAAACAATACAAATGAAACTGTTTATAATTAAAGAACTAAATATATTTTACTTTACTATTACATGACTATGCTACCACAAAATGTACTATTTTTCAAAACTGTAAAAAAGAAATTTATATGTATCATATGATTTATTCAACATTTATACATGAAAAATTAATGTTACAAATATATTATACTTTATAGTAAAATATGAAAAACATCAGAATTAATGATTTCTGTTTTTAATATCATAATACATTTTATAACAAAAGCAAATGAAAGGAATGTAATTGTGAATACAAATAAACATGTGTTTGCATTAAAAAATGTTGCTAATAAAAGCTAACATACATCTATTTACCTATTTAAATATACATATAAACTGTACAAAAAATTATACATATTAAATAATAAATAATTACTATTACTAACTTCCAAATAAACTAAACTCTGAGAAAAAGCTGAATAATAGCCCCCCAAAAGATTACTATCACAGCTACAAAAATAATTATACTCAACAAAACTGCTGGATAATAAACCATAAGGATGTATTATTCCAACTCCAAATCCAAATAAACTCAGGGAAAGTGCTGGATAGTAAACCATAATAATTTAATATTCCAATTCCAATTTCAAGTAAACTCTGGGAAAGTGCTGGATTCTAAATCAAAATAATTTACTATTCCAACTCCAAATCCAAATAAACTCAGGGAAAGTGCTGCATAGTAAACCATAATAATTTACTATTCCAACTCCAAATCCAAATAAACACAGGGAAAGTTCTGGATAGTAAACCATAATAATTACTATTCCAACTCCAGATCCAAGTAAACTCGGGGAAAGTGCTGGATAATAAATCAAAATAATTTACTATTCCAACTCCAAATCCAACTAAACTAAGGGAAAGTGCTTGATAGTAAACCATAATAATTTACTATTCCAACTCCAAATCCAAATAAACACAGGGAAAGTGCTTGATAGTAAACCATAATAATTTACAATTCCAACTCCAAATCCCAATAAACTCAGGGAAAGTGCTTGATAGTAAACCATAATAATTTACTATTCCAACTCCAAATCCAAATAAACTCAGGGAAAGTGCTGGATAATAAATCAAAATAATTTAGTATTCCAACTCCAAATCCAACTAAACTCAGGAAAGTGCTTGATAGTAAACCATAATAATTTACTACTCCAACTCCAAATTCACGTAAACTCAGGGAAAGTGCTGGATAATAAATCAAAATAATTTACTATTCCAAATCCAACTAAACTCAGGGAAAGTGCTTGTTAGTAAACCATAATAATTTACTATTCCAACTCCAAATCCATGTAAACTCAGGGATAGTGCTGGATACTAAATCAAAATAATTTACTATTCCAACTTCAAATCCAAATAAACTCCAGGAAAGTGCTGGATAGAAAACCATAATAATTTACTATTCCAACTCCAAATCCAAAAAAACTCAGGGAAAGTGCTGGATAATAAACCATAATAATTTACTATTCCAACTCCAAATCCAACTAAACTCAGGGAAAGTGCTGGATAGTAAACCATAATAATTTACTATTCCAACTCCAAATCCAACTAAACTCAAGGAAAGTACTGAATAACCCCCTATTTTGTTTTTCTAACTCCCAAAAATGTATTATTAACAAAACATTTGTTACATTTTCTTTTAATGTAATACTTTTTTAAATTGATGTTTTTTTTACTAATTAAAAAAATTACAAAAATGTTAAATATTATTAAAAAATTAGAATTATTCACTAAATTTTATACAAAAATATATTTAAAAATACAACTTTATGAAAATAAATTTTAAAATATTTAGAAAAAAAGTGAAAAACCACTTGTCACAACAAAAATAAATATTTAACACTACAATATAAATTACAAATAAGCATATTTATTTTATAATCCAATATTAAACCCTTTGTAAACTCATTTTACACAAACAAATATTAGAAAACGAAATTGTAGGGGCCCATTACGATACCCGGCGTAAATAAATCCGCCAGGCATGGAAGCGGCAAAAATCCGCCCGCACACACCGCCTGAACACCGACCACGCCATTACGATTACACAAACCGAAAACCGCCATCGGCGGAAAAATCACACAAAATACCGCCCGCCAACGTCCGAGTCGGAGTCAAACCGCCCGCCACGGACGGAAACACGCACGACAACACAAAACCGCCCGCCCTCACGGCCGACACACCGCACGTGAAATTACGATCGCACCGACATGAGCGCGGAAAACCCACAAATATACCGCCCGCCAGCGCAAACAACGCCGATGAGAATCGACACGGCAGAAGCCATGGCGCCAACGTACCTGAACAGAAACCATCCGCACACAAAAAAAAATGCAACCCAACATGGCCAACAAGTCCACACAGCAAGGCACGCACAAATACACAAGCACAGTACACATCCCGAAAACACCCCCCCGGACAAACAAAAAATACAAAGGCCAGAACCCCAGACACAACACACCTGAAAACAACAGACCATGAGGACACACCCACATAGGTGAGTACAAAAGCAGCACTCCCACAGACCACAACCCCTTGCTACATTGCAAACCAGAGAGGAGAGGAGAGGACACAGTGACACAGCAAGGACAGCAGCACACCACAGAAGCGCACACATCACAACCACCACCACCACCACCACCACCACCAAACACCGGCACCACAAACCCCCTGCACATTACACAACACACACCGCACCAGCACCACAAACACCATGGCACCACAAAGAATGCCCAAGTACACGCCCATTGAGCTGACGGTCATGGTCGACGAGATCATCAAGGTGTACCCACAAATCTATGGGAACATGGTCCAGCACACACCACTAGCCACCAGAAACAGAATGTGGAACCGGATCGTAGACCAGGTCAATGCAGTCGGGACCCTGCCCAGGAACAGAGGTGAAATAAACAAACGTTGGAATGACGTAAAGAGCCTGGTCAAGAAGAAGGAGGGCAAAAACAGAGAGCTGGCTGCCGTCACTGGCGGAGGGAATCCCGCGCTCTTTAAGACCTTCAAAGCGTGGGAGGAGAAGGTGCGAGTCGTAATACATCCGGAGATCCTCGCCGGATTAGCAGGGGAGTGGAGGCTGGTAAGTACAAACTAATATATACCAGCACACCGCTATGTACTCACATGCGCAACTACCATGCCACAGCTCCCAGGGACAAACACCCCCATGTCCAGCACACAATACACAACACATCACACACACATGCAACAGACACCACCACACACAGCCCAAACCGAACAACTGTAAGATGCGTGGGGACATGTGTACACTCAGCCAGCCACATAACCACCAACAGGTCCCCAAATATGCCAGAAGCGCCACAACGAGCACCCACCACACCCATGTGTCCGCCACAGCTGCACTAACCGACAAGTAACAGGTAAGTGGCAGGAACACAAAGTGCAGTGGGTGGGAGGGTGGACAGCCCAAGTACAACACACACCAGGCCCCAGTCCCACAGCACAGCAAGGAGGAGCATCCCCCACACCCCACAGCCACGTGTCAGCCACCGCAGTGCACAACGACAGCCGAAAGGCAGACATCACGGTCCACAGCAATCGGTGTCAGTGGGTGTCCAGCCACCCCACGACCCACAACACCCCCCCACCCCCACAGACCTGCAACATGGAGCACCCCCGCTTAGAGCCATGTGGCATCCAGTACAGTGCACGCACGAACAACTTGCAGGTGGGAAACTGGACAGGGCTGGATTACTGGAGGCATGAGGACCATAACACGACCAACACATGGGACATGTCACGTAGCAGACGAACACGCAGCACCGCCCACCGTCACGAACAAGTGAACAATGTGCACACGGACATGAACAACAGACTCACACCCCACATGACCCATCACAGACATAGCAACACCCAAGGAGCCACGTCTGCATGCACAAGCCACACTGAATATAGTACCACACGACAGCCACTGTGCAACTCATCACACACAACCGAAACACCATTGAAGTCCTGTCCATGTAGCCCCTACTGCCTGTCAACCACACACCCCACAACTACGCCTATGTAAGAGAAACAACACTAGACGCAACAGAGCGGAACAACATAAATGCACACGAACACCACTGAACCCATCAAACTCACTGACACACCATGCACATACAACATACCATCCATCCCATCCGTCAGCCCCAGTCTCATGAAAGGCATGTCATCCGCACAGCTGCCACACATACAGCAGTCACGCTAAGATACATGCCCATGAACAACCATGTGCCAGAAGTCAATGAAGCGCACGACACACTGTGAGCAACAACACACAACATGGGCCACACCCCCCCGAGCACTGCAGTGATGCACATGGCACAGGGCAGCACGCACACCAAGGAGATGGGACAACTGCAATACGTTGGCTGGCACACAACCATCACTCACTCATAACGATGCGTCCAATGCCATGTCCAGTAATCACAACAGACAGCAAATATGCAGGCCATGTCAAGCATGCACACACCTCAAACCATGCACTGTCATGCTGCCACAACACATGTCACGTTCGGCACCCATGGCTCACAGCATGTACCCCAAAAGCATATCCCCTCCCAAATGCGAATCTGGGGCATGGCCCCCATGTTGCCATATGCGTTCCTAAGCGTTCCATTTGAACCCCAAAAGCATATCCCCTCCCAAATGCGAATCTGGGGCATGGCCCCCATGTTGCCATATGCGTTCCTAAGCGTTCCATTTGAACCCCAAAAGCATATTCCCTCCCAAATGCGAATCTGGGGCATGGCCCCCATGTTGCCATATGCGTTCCTAAGCGTTCCATTTAAACCCCAAAAGCATATTCCCTCCCAAATGCGAATCTGGGGCATGGCCCCCATGTTGCCATATGCGTTCCTAAGCGTTCCATTTGAACCCCAAAAGCATATTCCCTACCAAATGAGAATCTGGGGCATGGCCCCCATGTTGCCATATGCGTTCCTAAGCGTTCCATTTGAACCCCAAAAGCATATTCCCTCCCAAATGCGAATCTGGGGCATAGCCCCCATGTTGCCATATGCGTTCCTAAGCGTCCCATCTGAACACCAAAAGCAAAGTACAAACCAGACCCAGGATGGGCCAGGAGCCCGCATACACCAGAGTCACAATAAGTAGGGGCACAGCAACACACCCATCGGCATGGCCAATCCGTCCCATGCCACATGTGCACAGCACACAGTCCCATTGCCAAGCACACACAACTACAGATGCTACAGCCACACACACGCCTCCGGGAAACCCATGTACGAGATTGCACGAACTGTTAATGTCAGACGACAAATACATACTTCGCCAGGTGCAACACAATAACAAATCTCATTCTCTCCACAGGTGACGAACTGCTGGATGCTGGGGATGGAGCCAGCAGCCAGCACAGCCAGCCTACAAGCCCCCAACGAGGACACACGGATCTGGAGGATCTGTCCTCCTCTTCGGACACGGACCACCAAGCAGGCCCATCTGGTGTGGCAGGGCCCAGCCGCTCCCCAGGACCCCTCCTACCCACCAACCCATCATCCAGGGCTACTGAACATTCCCAGCCCCCTGCTGCCACTGTCGTTGCGGCCACACCCACGGTCATTGTGGCCACTACCACTGCCGCAACCGCCACCATCGCCGCACCGACCCCCACCGCCGCCACCACCGCCACGTCTTCGCTGGCACCAGCCCCAGCGCAGGTGGTGGCCCGGCCGACTGGATCCACCCTGGGAGCCACAGCGAGGACCGTGGTGAGCAATGTGGCTAGTGGGCAGGCCGGTGGCAGCAGGACTGGTAGGAGGAGCAGGGTCAGGGAAACGCCAGCCTCCCCTGGGAGCCATGCCCTGCCTCAAATGGCCAGAGTCCTTGGGGCCTATGAAGAGGCCCAAGACAATGGCTCCGGTCTGCTTCAGACACGCGTGAGGTGCTGGGGGTGCTGAGGTCCATGGACGCCCGTATGGGCCAAATCGTGGACCTCATGGGACAGCTGGTGGTGGCGGTGAGGTCACAGCCAGGGACAGCAGCTCCCCTCCGCCACCACCTGCCGGGGCGCAGGGTGGAGCAGCAGTGTCCAGTTCCCCTGCGTCCACAGCCAGTGAGCACACCTCAACCACCAGCATGTCGCAAGCAGGCACCCCCTCGCAAACGTGGAAGGGGCCGTCCGAAGTGGAAACAGATCTCCCGGGAGGACTTCGCACGCTCCAAACGCAAGTGAGGCAGCCAGCCAGCCTTCCGCCAGCCTTCCTTGACCAGCCACTGCATTGACTTGGACTACGATCCCACTCCACACAGCCATCTGGATGGCATGTGTGTGTTGGACTATGGACATAGAACCAGTGGGTACACCCTGATCATCACGCAGCCATGACCGACAGCTCATTGTCACTGCACGCACCACTTTTGTCATCACCTTACACACAATCACATGTCACAGTTTGTAATAAATGCACCTTTTTCACTAACTGCTGTTTGTGCCCTGTGTTTTATTTGTACGGAATTCAACGGCCACCTTGGGCGGAAAGGCACCTGATGCGTGGCATGGCAATTGAATCCGGAGGGCCTGTAGGGACCTAGGGGTGGGAGACAGAACAGGAGCACATTCAATGAGTGTGTCACACACCCATCACACAGTACATGTCAACAACTACAAGCAATGTACACACATCGCACAGAGCAATAGGGCACAATGCCACAGCCACCAACAGTGGCATACTACCCTGGCCATGGAGCGTTGACACACAGCACGCAGTGAACAAACGGCCACCCTGACACAGCACACACACACCTGCACAGATACAGCCACATCAGCCGTCGTACATGGACACTCACCGTCAAGTGAAGTAGCGGGCGATGAGCTGCTGCCGCACATTACCAGCTTCCTCCTCTCCGCTGTCCTCCTCACTCGAGCTGTCCTGGTCTGCGGGCTGGGGCCCTGGTTGATCTCCGTCATCCACGATGAGGGGGATCTGCTTCCGAATGGCCAGATTGTGCAGCATGCAGCACGCCACCACTATCTGGCACACCTTCTGTGGGGAGTACGCCAGCGCACTCCCGGTGCGGTCCAGGCACCTGAACCTGGACTTGAGGAGGCCAAAGGTACGCTCGACCACACGTCTGGTCCTCCCATGTGCCTCATTGTAGCGATCGTCTGCTGGGGTGCGAGGATTCCTCAATGGACTGAGCAGCCATGCCCCATTCGGGTACGCAGAGTCACCTGGGTGTGAGGGACACAGAGAACCGTTGCTATTCCAACTGGACAGGGGACAGCATCGCACAACCAGCACGCTACACCACTCCACATACTCACCGACAATACAGCCACGATCCTGTTGCATATTGGACATCAGTCGTGGCAAGATGCTGTTGCGCATTATGTGTGCGTCATGGGCCGAGCCTGGGAACTTTGCACACACGTGGGTGATCACCATGTCCGCAAGGCACACCACTTGCACATTCAGGGAGTGCGTGTGCTTCCTGTTGCGGTACAGGTGCTCAGTGGCCTGTGGTGGAACAAGGCCGACATGTGTGCAGTCAATGGCTCCAACGACGTGTGGGATTCTGCCAAGGGCATAGAATGCACCCTTCACTGCCGCCAATTCACGAGCCCTGGGGAAGCGGATGTACCTGTTTCGGTACAGCATCATGGCTGCCAGTACATCCCTCAGCACCTTGCTGAACATGGGCTGGGACATCCCTCCTCCAATGCCCACTGTGTGCTGGAATGACCCAGTGGCGAAGAAATGCATGGCGGCCATCACCTTAGCCGTGGGGTGACAGCAGTCGGATACACCCTGCGGGGACGGAGATGGGGTTCTAACATGGCACACAGTCGATGCAGGGTTGGCCTGTCCAGCCGAAACTTCCTAATAACCTCTGTATCGTCCATGTCCGCCAGCAATTGGTATGGGCGGTCAATGTTCGGTCTCCGCCTAGGGACAATGGCAGAGGACACATGTCAAAGCAACACGACACATAGCAATTTCGCATACACATCACTGACATGACTGAGCAAGCACATGAGCCACAGCCCAGCTGTCAAGCTGGGACGGCACGGCCACAATACACTTACACAGGTCTCCCAACAATGGCAATGGCTAGTGATACGAACCACTGCCATGTGCATGCACATGGGGATCTAGGCCCCAATGACTTGCGGGGCGTGCTGATGGGGACTGACTGCATATCCGTCAAGCGGCAACGCCACGGCAACATGAATGTCTGCTGAGCATGGAACTGCTTCCGCGGCTGGATGAGTATGGCACACGACGACGACGATGTGGGCACAGGCTGAGCGGCCAAAACAAGTGGGACCTGTGGCACGAGGGGATATGAGACAGTAGTAGGTGTCAGCACTGCACCCTATGTACAGCACTGTACGGATCACACCTCCCGAAACATTGACAGGTGTCCACATTGACAGCCCCATGCCAAGACGGCTGTGTGCTTGCAGTCACACGTCACAGGTGAGAGGTTACATTGCACGTGCCAGGTGGCAGACGTACATAGTGGGAGCTGGCATGTGTGTGCATGTGTCTCCTGTTCAGGATCCACCAGATGGGCGCTGACTCTGTACTGACCATTGGACACAGCATGTTCCGTGGAAGGCTTGTGTGTGTGGGATGGTGGCACTGGATGTGCCTCCGTTGGGTGGGGGGCCATGCACAGGGCGGGTACGTCGATGATTGCGCATTGTTGGTCACGGTGGGTGCACCAACTAAGATGTGTTGCCCTGTGTTCAATTCCTATGTCCGCATGATGATGGACTGTAGATGTGGGCAGACTACACATTGGTCGATGTGCTGTCTATATGCATGTGCCTTCACACCAGGCACAGCTGCCCCTGCACATGTGACCCCTGCTGGACTCGCTGCTGGGTCTGTGGAGCTGATGCACCTTCTGCCGCAGGTGACATGGATCATGGAGGGCCCACATGTACGCGTGGGTAGGCTACACATGATTGTACACTGGTCGCCACCCCCAGTCAGTGTTTCGAATGGGAAGTTTGTCGTGCTGGTGGTATGTTCGATGTGGCGGATGGGCGGGCCTAGGTGCGGGCTTACATTCCGGACATGGGGGTAGTTGGATTGGCGACTAGTTGCAGTACACACGGGACACGTCTCTTCCTTTCCACATCTGGGTCATCCCTTGTACTTACTGACAGTGATACAGTCATCTTCGCCCCAGCCCTCATGTCCTCCCCTCGCTCCCCCAATATGCATGCTCACCTGCGAGGCTAGCGCCTGCACAGGCAGCCCCAAGCTCGCACCAGAGAGGGCAAGGAGTGTATGTGTGGGTCCAGTTGCACGAGTGGGCTGTCTCAGGGTATGATGTGTGGCGGGACGCCGTCCACCTGCATGGTGCCCCAAATGGAGACCCGGCCTGCATGGACTATGCATCACAGTCTTCGCCTTCCGGATCCGCCACCTGCGACACCCAGTGGCTGTGGCTGCCCTTGCGGCCAGGCCGCGTCCGTCTGCGGCTGATGGCCCACACATTCACTCTTTGGCCTCTCTGGGGAGGGCTCGGGGGTGGTGGCGCACGCGCTTGCACTTAGTCGCAATGGCATGTGGCGTGGTTGGTATGATGGGCAATGGATGGGATGGTGCGAGCCACCTCCCGTGACGTCAGTGCTGCTCGTGCTGTGGTGCGTCCCCCCTACACTTCCATTTGACTTGTGCCATGCTAGACGTTGAGGTTCTATTGCCTGCGTGATATGACCAGGAGGAGCGCGAGGAGACCTCTCACACACCATGCTCCACTGCCATCCCGTGCCCTGTATCGCCTGTGCGGATTGACTATGTTGGGGTTACACCTGGTCGACTGGGGCTGTGTGTGCCTTGTCAAGGGGCATGGCGGGCGCACAACAGGATCCAGCTTGTCCACAGAGGGTGGGCTGAGGTGCGCCTGGTACCGCTTTGTACGTGTGCCCGGCTGCTGTGCACACACGTGTTCACTCCCCCGACAGGTGTCCTCTCACGATGCCCAGGGAAGCGGTGGTGTACTGTTCATGACCCCTCCCAACACGGCGTGCTCCAACTTGGCATGTGCGCATCTACCCGTCGCACCCACCCACCTGAGCACTGCGTCCATACGACTTCACACGACACATGTGTGTCTTCCACAGTAGTGCTACTCATTTGCGTTGACATCCAATACCAGTGGACTACATGGTCATGTCACGACTGCCGTGTACTTCACATACTCTCATCCTCTCTCATTCGTACTTGTGAAATGAGTCAGCAGAGACAGTTTTGGTTTCAAACATTATATTGAGTCTTCTGTCCTCTGTGATGCAGTATAGTGGACACTACTGGCAGCGGAATACATGTTGAGGATATACTGAGCATGATTGCAAATGGGATAGGGTGTGGGGTTACATGTGATTGGCTGTTGCATGTGGGATGTGGGCTTCAGAGTGACATCTGCTTGGCCAAGGCTGTGCTAATGTACATTTACGTATAGCTGCGGAGCTGCGGACTTTGACACAGACGGTATACATGTAGCCTACCAGACCGCTTGGCATCATGGGCACAGTCCATCTCAGTTCCATGTGACAGGTTTGCTGCGGTTGTTCCTCATGCACGCGTGCATGTGAGATGACATCAGGGCATGTGCTTGCGTGCATGCAGCGGCGTGCCACTTGTTGTTGCACTGTGGTGATTACTGGACATGTCACAGTCACTGGGGTCGTGTTGTTGTTGTATGCACTTGTCGTCCATGCAAAGGTCCTGGTATGGGATTCCCGGGCGGGGGTGGGAGGGTGCAGCACCCACAGACTCCAGGCGACCTATTCATGTCCACTGAGCGGTGTGTGTGTCCATGGGCGCTGGATCCATGTCGTGTCCTGGTTGTTCGTGCAGTTCCGTCCATGTGGGTGCGATACACAGAGCCCATGCCACTGCCTCCCACGATGCATGCGGTGTTCCTGGATGTGATGGGGAACAGTGTGCATGTCCCGGTCATATCCGATGTCATGGCGATGTCGTTGATGGTGTGGTTACAGTTGCCGGTCGTTTGGTATGGCTGTTGTGGTGGTGACTGGCCAGTCCGTGCGGAAGCTAAGCATGGGTGCGGGGTTGGACATCATAGGTCACTCGGGGAACCTGCGTTGTGGTCCGACGAATTGACAGGTTGTCAGGTATGCGATGCCGTCCAGCAGGGCTTCCAAGTCATTGGTGGTGTACATGTTTGCCAGCCAATGTAGCGGATGGTGGCTGTCAAGGTGTTGTTCGTAAGTTGTCCCTTGGAGGACCATGATGGGGCATGCTGGGTGACATTCGATGTAGCTGTTCTCGATGATCCGTCGTGTGGAGGCACAGTGGTCCCATTTCAGTGCGGGTGCGATGTTGGCCACATACGCCATGCCCCCATAGGCAGAGCAGGCCCTGTCGTGTGTGTCCAGAGGGAGGAGTAGTGGTAGCAGGTCCGCCTTCAGACATGCCGGGTTGGAGAGGCATATCTCGACGGGATGCTGGTAGGGACACCTCCGACAGTAGAAGACGGGCATGACGCAGCTGAACAATGTGATGCGGTAAGTCAGTCGGTAACTTACGTTCAGCAGGGACAGGAGATCGCATCCCAATGTATGGAACAGGTTGGTTTTGTACAGCTTGAGCTGTTCGGCGTAGTTGGGTAGGTGTATTGCGGTTGCCATTTCGCAGCGGTTCGTTGAGGTGGCGTGCTCCGGCTGTGTGTGCAGTCTGCAATGTGCACGCTCCGAGGTTGCTGTGAGCTCTGTGTAGTCGTAGGGAGACAGGACTTGTGTTCTGTTTGCTTGTTTGGAGGACACGGGCCCTCTTCCCACATGCTTCTCAGACAGTTCAAGGTCAGTGATGTGTGACTCCTTCCAATTAACTTGCATGTGGCCGACATGGGGGAGTGTTTTCTTCTTTCTTCCCCGTCCGTTGTGTGCTTCTGTGATATGCGCTATCTGCCCTGTGGTCGGTCTCCTCGGCATGCCTGTGTTGGTCTATTCTTGGACAATGGCTGTATTCACCGGCTTCTGTCGTAGGGCTGTGGTTTCGGAGTTGGAATGGAAGGTCATTCAGTGCTGTCTGCTCTCCCTTGTGTGGGCGGCAGGCTGCCTTTCCGCTCTGCGTTGGGCCTTGTGTGTGAATGTTATTCTTGGGCCACCTGTTGTCGGTCCCCGGGCTCTTTGGTGTTCCGTTTTATATGTCTTGTTCATATGTGCAGGGTGGTATGGGTGTTTCAGTGTGGTACTGGCGTTCCTCTTCCCGAAGGGGCCCTGCTTCTCCTAGTTGGTGTTGCCGCCGCTGTGTGCTACGCCATGTTTGTTACACTGGGGTGTGTCCTGCTGTTGCGTGACTTCACTGACATGTGTGCGTCGGTTGTGTGGCGTTGGGTGTTGTCCGTGAATTGGGCGTTGGGGACATGTCTGTGGCAGGCCTGTCACGTGTCATGTGCGTTCGGGGTGGGGCTGATGTGTGTGCTGCTTGGTTGTGTCCCTGTGTCTGTGTGCGACGCATGCATGGCGCTGCGGTTGGCCTCTGCGTTGTGCGCATGTGTGGCGGCGTCATCGGCGCTTTGGGGCCGTGACGGGGTGGTTGGTTCCTAGTCCCAGGTGGTGTGTACACATGTGTTCCGCGATGTTACGATTTGGCCTGTGTGTCATATGTGGATGCAATGGTGGATGTGTAGTGTACACGCGCTGGTGGGGGTTGTCCGCTTTTCCGCCCTTGCACTGTGTGCGCTGTTTGCGTGCACTTGTTGTGTGTGTGCCTACCTGCGTCTCCGCGGTACGTTGCGTCCTTGGTGGTGCATCAGCAGAAGCATGGGGAGGGCCTGCAGTGCTGGATTCATGCTCGGGGAGCCGCTTCTTCGTTGTCCGTGCTCGGCATCCGTGTTACCGCTTCGGTTTGTCGTACGGTATCTCTTGGCCGTGGGAGCCGTTTGTTTGCGGCATCGTAATTTATGCGCCGGGCGGGACGTGTTTCGTCGGACGGTGTGTGTCAGTTGTGCTGCGCCGCTACGTGTACGGGCGCACTTTGATGGCGGACGGTGTTGCTGGCTTGCCGGCGGTGTTTGGCCTACTTTTCGCATCGTAATTGGACGGGCGTGTGGACTGCTGCGTGCCGGCGGTAACTGGTGCTTTTTGCATCCGCCAGCACGGCGGTGGTGCTTCCGCCCGCCATCGTAATGTGCCCCGTAGTTCTAATTTAAATTTTAAATTAATAACTATTAATATAGTTTTCCAATAAATTGTTCAAATATTTTAAAAATAATGAAAAAAATGCACAAAATTGACGTGAAAAAGTTTGCAACCCTAAAATGTTTGATTTCTTATATTTAAAAACTGTTTCATTTATAAATTTTTATTAATAATTATACATTTCTTAATTTATTAATTTAAATGTATTTTTTTAACCAACATTCTTAAAATACTCCCCAACCATATCCCCTATAAACCCAATATCCCGCTCCAAAAATTTTATAGAAATAAAAACAATTTTTTATTTGCCCCACAATATTTTTAAATTACTCCCCACCCTTATCCCTTATAAACCCAACATTCCGCTCCTAAAATATATCCAAATTTGAAAATATTGTAATTTTTCTGCTAAAATTTTAAATTACTACCCACCCATATCCCCTACAAACCCATCATCCCGCTCCTAAAAATTATTTTAAAACCCAAAAAATTCAGTTATTTGAACATTAAAAAATGATTTAAACATTATAAAATTACTAATACCAAATTACTTCAAAGAAATAACAATAGAAAAAAAAAAGAAAAAAACAATATTATTTACTTCGATATTTTTGCCATCGATATTTACAAATTCGATATTTCTAGATAATAAAATCGATATTTTTAACGACAAAACTTACCTCGATATTTTGCACCATCGATATTCTTGACTCCATATTCTTGCAATTCGATATTTTTCCGTTGATATTCTGTCTGTGCACCATTGCAGGGCACAATGTGATCCAACACCTACTATGTTTACACTCAACACATAGGTATCGCGGAGGAGCCGTAAGACAGCCTCCCGTCTACAGGCCCTTTCCTGACCTACAAACCATGGAAGAGAGGGACATGATCAGAAAATTCTGTCTCAATAAGGCCACAATAAATGATTTGTGCCAGCAGTTGGCACCTTCATTGCGTCCACATCTCTATAATCCGACATCACTGATGCCCAAAGTCAAGCCGATGGCAGTACTGCATTTCTTGGCCACGGGGTCATTCCAGTACACAGTGGCAACATCTGGCGGAATGTCCCAGCCCATGTTTAGCCATGTACTTTGTGATGTACTACAGGCATTGACCAGACACATGGACAGCTACATCAAGTTACCTAAACAAGCAGAATTGATCAATATCAAAGCTGATTTTTATGCGTTTGGGTGAATCCCACATGTCCTTGGAGCAATTGATGGTAAACATATTGCTTTGATTCCACCAAAGGCCAACTAGCAAGTATAGAGGAACAGGAAGCACTTCCACTCAATCAATGTACCAGTGGTGTGTTTGGCAGATATGTGTATTTCCCACATCTGTGCCCGATTTCCCAGATCAGCCCACAACTCACACATTCTAAGGAGCAGCGTCATACCCCATTTGATGACTCTCCTACTGCCAGAGCGGGCCAGGCTTGTTGGTAACTAAACTTTTTTGTGCTGTTTTTTGTGAGTGGCTTTGGGTGTCTTATCAGTGAATGTTTGCTTGAACATTGTACTCATGTCTACATTCCATTTAGGAGACGCAGGATACTCCAACCAGCCGGGGTTACTAACACCATTGCAGAATCCAGTCACTCCGGGAGAACTCCGCTTCAATGAGGCCCATGGGAGGACAACGCAGATAGTGGAGCGGACATTTGGCCTCCTGAAGGCAAGAGCCCGCTGTCCTGACAAAACTGGAGGAGCCCTACAGTATTCTCCTGGAAAGGTGTGCCAGATCACGTTGCCTGCTGCATGCTCCACAACCTGGCAATTAGGAAGGAAATCCCTCTGACTGAAGATGAAGGAGACCAACAAGAGCCAGCGGCTGAGGATCTGTAACTGGGCAATGAAGACAGTGGTGAGGAGGAAGGAGGTGACCTGCAAGAACAGCTTATAAACAACTTCTTTTCATGACTGTAAGTATGCACTCAGATGTCTTTCCTATTCCACTATGTTTGTTGTTGTGTAGCTGCGTGGACTATCCGTATATACACATCAGACTGTATAATAATTGTGGTAATGTTTATGCAGGAAAGGTTTGGGATATGGTCATTGTTACATGCACACTGTCCCATTCAGGCCTAACTAGTGTTAACAGTGACATTGTTATCGTTGAAGTTTAAGTTTGCTCTTAATAGTGAGACATGATTTGCCCTTGCTTATCTAATTAAATTTGTTTGTTTCAGTTCACTTTGCCATGTCATCAACTGAGGAGAGTTTCAGAGTTGTGCCATTGCCAGGCATACGATGCTGTATCTGAGTGCAACCTGGACATGGAAGGATCCTGTGAATGTCTGACACAGACTGTAAGGTTACATAACTGTTATGACACCTGCTTGCAATTGTAGTAATTGAAGTTGCTACAGCACCAATGGAATTTCATCTCATCGTGTGTACTTTAATTTGCATTAAGTGTACCATAATGTGCTCAAGAACAATGTGGTTGTGGGGATAGGCCATGGTAGTTCTCATTCCAAACGTCTAGATGATTAATGTTTGAAAACTTGATATAGCTGTCGATGTGTGTCCTCATTGTATGTCACAGTGCAAGTGGTACACCACAGACATATGCTTGTAACCTAGCTAAAGATGCAGCCCAACTTCTTGCAATGGTACCTGTTTGCACTGCCCAGTAGTACAGTTCTGTGTGCTTTTGTTTTGTCCACTGATTGTGTATGTCATTTATGGTGTTTGTGATCTGCTACCAGGTGTTCACAGCAAATAAAATGTGTGTTTTGCATTGACGTTTGCATTGTCGTATGTAGCTCCTCCAAATATTTTGTCTAGTTGCTTGAGCATGACAAACTAGGTAGGTGGCATAGATTTTTGCGTGGAATGTCAACTTGTCATGATTGTTCTTCAAATGACTATCTGTGAAAAGGTACTATGGACTAAAGTTTGCATGATACACTGAATGTGTGTGACTGTCTTGTGGTGCCATGATTGATTGACTTTGTGGCACTTAAGGTACAATTTACAAGTACTTGTTGACTTAGGTTGATTACTCTTTCATCAGGATGCTCACATGATACTCACAACTAATTATGATAGATAGCAAAGACACAACGTTATCTGGTACTGATGTGCAAAGTGTATTTTATTTACAAAACATGGTGGATAGGTGAAGACCCACATTATGGAACAGTGAAAATGACCCAAAAAAAAATAGAGAAGTTGACAGTGTTGTTGGATGAAATTCAAAGAGCCATAGCCACAGTTATCAGAGTCCAAAGTCCAACAGTGTGCTTCCATCTGATGGGGAACAATTGGTATGGATAGTCAACAAAGTGAACTGGTAGCGCACAAAGAAGGATATCAGGTGTCCCTTTTTTACTGCCTGGGGATGTGCATTGTCATCCGACCCTCCCGTATCTTTCCTTGGACGACCCACCCCACGTTTGGGGGTGGGAAAAACAACTGCAGGCTCCTGGGGTACTGAGGATTCTCCACCAGACTCAGCCTCCCTCCGTGTGGCTTGTGCAGATGTCGAGGGTACAGATGGAGATGTCACACATAGAGGGGCACATGTGTGTACAGAGGCCTGGCGGAGGGTGGAACTGATCTCCCTCACCACCCCAATGACCTCCTTCATCTGCTCATTGAACCATTGGAGACTTCGGTCTTGGGACGCCTGCAGTTGTTCAATGATCTGGAGGCTTTCTGAAACCTGGCCCATTGCTCCCTGGTACCCCTTATAGCCTCAAATACCTGGGAGAGGTTGGCTTGGGCATCAGTGGCAACATCCCACCACTTCTACTCCCACGGGCTGGCACAGTTTGTGTCTGCACAGTCAAAGCAGATCCTCCTTCCTCATTGACTGAGTTTGTGTCAATCAACTCCAAAGTGGACTGCGCAGCCGTGATGGTGTTGTTGCCCATGGTTGATGGTGCATCTGTTGTGGTAGGGGTCAGCTGAGTGTTGGTAGCTGAGGTGGGAGTTGTCACCATGGATCCCACTGGGCATGCTGATGCAGTCTTCCGAGTCAAACCGTATGGGCCAGGTTCCTCCTCCTCGTCCAAGCATAAGGGAGAGTCTTCTTTGCCGGGGAGCTCATCCAAGGTTGGAGTATGAGCCTGGCTGTTTTCTTCACTCTGCATAGATGTGTTTCCAGGTTGCCCTGCTGGTATTGATATGGCACAGTCAATTATGTGATGGTATATCATACCTTAACTGGTACACATTGAGAATATGCCTGGATGCATAAACAGTGTTAAATGGCTGATTTGTCACCTATTCACATGATGTTACCCTTTATTTGTCATTGTCAATTTCACTTGATCATGATGTGGATTATGGTCTTGCTCCACAACTGTGCTGTTATGGTAATGTTCTCAACGTGGGCTGTATCATGTCTACTGACATTGACTTGTACCTGACACTCTGTAGATGACACTTGAGGATTTGTGAGTTCAACATCTACATTGATTGCATGACATACATACTCATCTATTGTTGCTGTGCATGGTCTGTCTCACCAGACACATTGAAGAAACAGCCGCACTTTGAGCAGTTTTTGTATATTCCCATGTAATGTAGACATGCTGTGAGTGATGGTCTCATTCTTTTCTTCTGAAGAGACTGTGGTACCTCAGCCTGAGTTAGCATCCGTGTATGTGCCTAGCATTGTGTATACACAGATCAGTGATTTTTACCTTACCCTCCATAGTAAGATGTGAGGTAAATGGTTTTAGAGGCACATTACAAGTGGTCAGTACAGTGGGTACTCCTCCCACCAAGCACACTCAACCTACCTGGGCCTATTGCTTTCTGCTAATGAGGGTGAGTGTGGTAGCAAGATGGCTGACAGAGGGGGAGGGAGTTTGGAGTGGAAGGCCTGCCGGGATGTGTGGTCTTTTCTAACACTACTTCCCCACTTGACCAATGACTTCCTGCCAGTAAAGGTGAGTGTGGTAGCAAGATGGCTGACAGAGGCGGATGGAGTTTGGAGTGGAATGCCTGCTGGCATGTGTGGTCTTTTTTAACACTCCTCCCCCTCCCCCCCAATTGACCAATGATGTACTGCCAGTAAGGGTGAGTGTGGTAGCAAGATGGCTGACAGAGGGGGATGGAGTTTGGAGTGGAAGGCCTGCTGGGATGTGTGGTCTTTTCTAACACTCCTCCCCCCACTTGACCAATGACTTCCTGCCAGCGAGGGTTAGTGTATTAGCAAGATGGCTGACAGAGAGGGATGGAGTTTGGAGTGGAAGGCCTGCTGGGATTTGTGGTCAGTGCAGTGAGTCCTCCTCCCAACCAGCATACCCAATCCATCCATCCATATACATTTATATAGCTCTCGGCTACCACCAACGGCGGTGTCCTGGCGCTAAAATAGCAGCATAGTCAGACAGGGGAACGGGGACAAGCTAGGGCAAATCAAACAGCCATGTTTTCAGTGCCTTCCTGAAAATGGATTCCGATTCTGCTTTACGCAGGTGGTCAGGCATAGAATTCCAAAGAGCGGCCATTCTCACTGCGAAGGCTCGCCCACCAATCCTGGCTTTGGCAAAGCGAGAGTATGGAGTAGCACCTGAGAGTTGGATCGCAAGGTCCTGGTCTGGTGATATTTCTGAAGTCTCTGTTTCAAGTATCCTGGACCTCTATCTTTTAAGGCTCTGTAGGCAAGGGACAGTGCCTTGAATTCGATTTTCCTTTTTACTGGGAGCCAATGAAGGCTGCGCAGATGAGGAGAAATGTGATGGCGAAGGGGCACATTTCTGATGAACCTCGCTGTAGCGTTCTGGACTGTCTGCAATCTCTGGGTAAGGTAAGCAGGGAGACCCAGGTACAAGCTGTTAGGACAGTCCAGCTGAGACGTAATAAGGGCATGGACTATTGTGGCCCGACAGTCCATTGGCAGCAGGTGGAGGAATCTGCGCAAGGCTTTAATTTTCCAGAAACAGGCTCTGGAGACTTGACCAATCTGGGCCTTGCCCGAAAGTTTAGAATCGAATTTAAAGCCTAAATTTCTAACTGAGGTGACAGGAATGGGAGGGGGATTCAGCTGCGCCAGCCACCAGAGATCTGCCTGTGGAGGTGAAGGATGAATAAAAAAACATCACCTCTGTTTTGTCAGCATTTAATTTCAGGCAATTGTCTGTCATCCAGGAGGCAATCTTAGTGAGGCAATGCCTGAAGCTGTCAAACGCGGCCATTGCAGTGTCTTTGAATGAGAACACCAGCTGCGTATCATCAGCGTATGAAATCATTCGCACTCCACAATCCACTTCAGATGCCAAAGGAGCAAGATAAACATTAAACAGGGTGGGGCTCAGCGCCGAGCCCTGGGGAACTCCACATATCATAGGGTTAGAAGAGGAGACATGTGGGCGCAGAAAGACCTGCTGAGACCGAGCATTCAGGAATGAGGGAAACCAGTTCAGGATAGTCCCCGAGATACCCAGCTGTGCCAGTCGGTCTATAAGGATCAGATGGGAGACCACCTGGACCTATTGCTTCCTATCAGTGAGGGTGAGTTTAGTAGCAAGATGGCTGAGAGAGGGGGATGGAGTTTGGAGGGGAAGGCCTGCTGGGATTTGTGGTCAGTGCAGTAAGTCCTCCTCCCACCCAGCACACCCAACCCACCTGGGTCTTTTGCTCCCTGCCAGTGAGGGTGAGTGTAGTAGCAAGATGGCTGACAGAGGGGGATGGAGTTTGGAGTCGAACGCCTGCTGGGGTTTGTGGTCAGTGCAGTGAGTCCTCCTCACACCCAACCCACCTGGGCCTATTAATTCCTGCCAGTGAGGGTGAGTGAAGTAGCAAGATGGGTGACAGAGGGGGGTGGAGTTTGGAGTGGAAGGCCTGCTGGGACTTGTGGTCTTTTCTAACACTCCTCCCCCTCCTCCCCACTTGACCAAAAACTTCCTGACATTGAGGGTGAGTGTAGTAGCAAGATGACAGACAGAGGGGGATGGAGTTTGGAGTGGAAGGCCTGCTGGGATGTATGGTCTTTTCTAACACTCCTCCTCTTCCTCCCCACTTGACCAATGACTTCCTGCCAGTGAGGGTGAGTGTAGTAGCAAGATGGCTGACAGAGGGGGGTGGAGTTTGGAGTGGAAGGATTGCTGGGGTTTTTGGTCTGTGCAGTGAGTCCTCCTACCACCAGTTCGTGCTGGACTGTTCCCATGAGGCACAGGGTCAGACTGATTTGCATATGGCCATGTCTGAACTGGGGTGGTGGAGTGAGCTAAAGAATGATGATGGATTAAACCCAGATCAGTTGACTGGGGGTGAGTGTTTGATTGGCTCAAACGTTCCGTCCATCATCCCCTTTGTATCGCTTTGTTCGCCCTAAGTTGGCGGGGGTATGCCCAGACGTGGGTCCCTTGCTCACTTTGCCACTGGATTCAAGCAAGCCTGGCTGATGACGGCTGGAATGCCAGAAACCGGTCCTAGGATGCTTGTTTCCGGTCCAGGGAAGACATGGCTTGGCAGTTCGTGCTGGACTGTTCCCATGAGGCACAGGGTCAGACTGATTTGCATATGGCCATGTCTGAACTGGGGTGGTGGAGTGAGCTAAAGAATGATGATGGATTAAACCCAGATCAGTTGACTGGGGGTGAGTGTTTGATTGGCTCAAACGTTCCGTCCATCATCCCCTTTGTATCGCTTTGTTCGCCCTAAGTTGGCGGGGGTATGCCCAGACGTGGGTCCCTTGCTCACTTTGCCACTGGATTCAAGCAAGCCTGGCTGATGACGGCTGGAATGCCAGAAACCGGTCCTAGGATGCTTGTTTCCGGTCCAGGGAAGACATGGCTTGGCAGTTCGTGCTGGACTGTTCCCATGAGGCACAGGGTCAGACTGATTTGCATATGGCCATGTCTGAACTGGGGTGGTGGAGTGAGCTAAAGAATGATGATGGATTAAACCCAGATCAGTTGACTGGGGGTGAGTGTTTGATTGGCTCAAACGTTCCGTCCATCATCCCCCTTGTATCGCTTTGTTCGCCCTAAGTTGGCGGGGGTATGCCCAGACTTGGGTCCCTTGCTCACTTTGCCACTGGATTCAAGCAAGCCTGGCTGATGACGGCTGGAATGCCAGAAACCGGTCCTAGGATGCTTGTTTCCGGTCCAGGGAAGACATGGCTTGGCAGTTCGTGCTGGACTGTTCCCATGAGGCACAGGGTCAGACTGATTTGCATATGGCCATGTCTGAACTGGGGTGGTGGAGTGAGCTAAAGAATGATGATGGATTAAACCCAGATCAGTTGACTGGGGGTGAGTGTTTGATTGGCTCAAGCGTTCCGTCCATCATCCCCTTTGTATCGCTTTGTTCGCCCTAAGTTGGCGGGGGTATGCCCAGGCGTGGGTCCCTTGCTCACTTTGCCACTGGATTCAAGCAAGCCTGGCTGATGACGGCTGGAATGCCAGAAACCGGTCCTAGGATGCTTGTTTCCGGTCCAGGGAAGACATGGCTTGGCAGTTCGTGCTGGACTGTTCCCATGAGGCACAGGGTCAGACTGATTTGCATATGGCCATGTCTGAACTGGGGTGGTGGAGTGAGCTAAAGAATGATGATGGATTAAACCCAGATCAGTTGACTGGGGGTGAGTGTTTGATTGGCTCAAGCGTTCCGTCCATCATCCCCTTTGTATCGCTTTGTTCGCCCTAAGTTGGCGGGGGTATGCCCAGACGTGGGTCCCTTGCTCACTTTGCCACTGGATTCAAGCAAGCCTGGCTGATGACGGCTGGAATGCCAGAAACCGGTCCTAGGATGCTTGTTTCCGGTCCAGGGAAGACATGGCTTGGCAGTTCGTGCTGGACTGTTCCCATGAGGCACAGGGTCAGACTGATTTGCATATGGCCATGTCTGAACTGGGAGTGGTGGAGTGAGCTAAAGAATGATGATGGATTAAACCCAGATCAGTTGACTGGGGGTGAGTGTTTGATTGGCTCAAACGTTCCGTCCATCATCCCCTTTGTATCGCTTTGTTCGCCCCTAAGTTGGCGGGGGTATGCCCAGACGTGGGTCCCTTGCTCACTTTGCCACTGGATTCAAGCAAGCCTGGCTGATGACGGCTGGAATGCCAGAAACCGGTCCTAGGATGCTTGTTTCCGGTCCAGGGAAGACATGGTTTGGCAGTTCGTGCTGGACTGTTCCCATGAGGCACAGGGTCAGACTGATTTGCATATGGCCATGTCTGAACTGGGGTGGTGGAGTGAGCTAAAGAATGATGATGGATTAAACCCAGATCAGTTGACTGGGGGTGAGTGTTTGATTGGCTCAAACGTTCCGTCCATCATCCCCTTTGTATCGCTTTGTTCGCCCTAAGTTGGCGGGGGTATGCCCAGACGTGGGTCCCTTGCTCACTTTGCCACTGGATTCAAGCAAGCCTGGCTGATGACGGCTGGAATGCCAGAAACCGGTCCTAGGATGCTTGTTTCCGGTCCAGGGAAGACATGGCTTGGCAGTTCGTGCTGGACTGTTCCCATGAGGCACAGGGTCAGACTGATTTGCATATGGCCATGTCTGAACTGGGGTGGTGGAGTGAGCTAAAGAATGATGATGGATTAAACCCAGATCAGTTGACTGGGGGTGAGTGTTTGATTGGCTCAAACGTTCCGTCCATCATCCCCTTTGTATCGCTTTGTTCGCCCTAAGTTGGCGGGGGTATGCCCAGACGTGGGTCCCTTGCTCACTTTGCCACTGGATTCAAGCAAGCCTGGCTGATGACGGCTGGAATGCCAGAAACCGGTCCTAGGATGCTTGTTTCCGGTCCAGGGAAGACATGGCTTGGCAGTTCGTGCTGGACTGTTCCCATGAGGCACAGGGTCAGACTGATTTGCATATGGCCATGTCTGAACTGGGGTGGTGGAGTGAGCTAAAGAATGATGATGGATTAAACCCAGATCAGTTGACTGGGGGTGAGTGTTTGATTGGCTCAAGCGTTCCGTCCATCATCCCCTTTGTATCGCTTTGTTCGCCCTAAGTTGGCGGGGTATGCCCAGACGTGGGTCCCTTGCTCACTTTGCCACTGGATTCAAGCAAGCCTGGCTGATGACGGCTGGAATGCCAGAAACCGGTCCTAGGATGCTTGTTTCCGGTCCAGGGAAGACATGGCTTGGCAGTTCGTGCTGGACTGTTCCCATGAGGCACAGGGTCAGACTGATTTGCATATGGCCATGTCTGAACTGGGGTGGTGGAGTGAGCTAAAGAATGATGATGGATTAAACCCAGATCAGTTGACTGGGGGTGAGTGTTTGATTGGCTCAAACGTTCCGTCCATCATCCCCTTTGTATCGCTTTGTTCGCCCTAAGTTGGCGGGGGTATGCCCAGACGTGGGTCCCTTGCTCACTTTGCCACTGGATTCAAGCAAGCCTGGCTGATGACGGCTGGAATGCCAGAAACCGGTCCTAGGATGCTTGTTTCCGGTCCAGGGAAGACATGGCTTGGCAGTTCGTGCTGGACTGTTCCCATGAGGCACAGGGTCAGACTGATTTGCATATGGCCATGTCTGAACTGGGGTGGTGGAGTGAGCTAAAGAATGATGATGGATTAAACCCAGATCAGTTGACTGGGGGTGAGTGTTTGATTGGCTCAAACGTTCCGTCCATCATCCCCTTTGTATCGCTTTGTTCGCCCTAAGTTGGCGGGGGTATGCCCAGACGTGGGTCCCTTGCTCACTTTGCCACTGGATTCAAGCAAGCCTGGCTGATGACGGCTGGAATGCCAGAAACCGGTCCTAGGATGCTTGTTTCCGGTCCAGGGAAGACATGGCTTGGCAGTTCGTGCTGGACTGTTCCCATGAGGCACAGGGTCAGACTGATTTGCATATGGCCATGTCTGAACTGGGGTGGTGGAGTGAGCTAAAGAATGATGATGGATTAAACCCAGATCAGTTGACTGGGGGTGAGTGTTTGATTGGCTCAAACGTTCCGTCCATCATCCCCTTTGTATCGCTTTGTTCGCCCTAAGTTGGCGGGGGTATGCCCAGACGTGGGTCCCTTGCTCACTTTGCCACTGGATTCAAGCAAGCCTGGCTGATGACGGCTGGAATGCCAGAAACCGGTCCTAGGATGCTTGTTTCCGGTCCAGGAAGACATGGCTTGGCAGTTCGTGCTGGACTGTTCCCATGAGGCACAGGGTCAGACTGATTTGCATATGGCCATGTCTGAACTGGGGTGGTGGAGTGAGCTAAAGAATGATGATGGATTAAACCCAGATCAGTTGACTGGGGTGAGTGTTTGATTGGCTCAAACGTTCCGTCCATCATCCCCCTTGTATCGCTTTGTTCGCCCTAAGTTGGCGGGGGTATGCCCAGACTTGGGTCCCTTGCTCACTTTGCCACTGGATTCAAGCAAGCCTGGCTGATGACGGCTGGAATGCCAGAAACCGGTCCTAGGATGCTTGTTTCCGGTCCAGGGAAGACATGGCTTGGCAGTTCGTGCTGGACTGTTCCCATGAGGCACAGGGTCAGACTGATTTGCATATGGCCATGTCTGAACTGGGGTGGTGGAGTGAGCTAAAGAATGATGATGGATTAAACCCAGATCAGTTGACTGGGGGTGAGTGTTTGATTGGCTCAAGCGTTCCGTCCATCATCCCCTTTGTATCGCTTTGTTCGCCCTAAGTTGGCGGGGGTATGCCCAGACGTGGGTCCCTTGCTCACTTTGCCACTGGATTCAAGCAAGCCTGGCTGATGACGGCTGGAATGCCAGAAACCGGTCCTAGGATGCTTGTTTCCGGTCCAGGGAAGACATGGCTTGGCAGTTCGTGCTGGACTGTTCCCATGAGGCACAGGGTCAGACTGATTTGCATATGGCCATGTCTGAACTGGGGTGGTGGAGTGAGCTAAAGAATGATGATGGATTAAACCCAGATCAGTTGACTGGGGGTGAGTGTTTGATTGGCTCAAGCGTTCCGTCCATCATCCCCTTTGTATCGCTTTGTTCGCCCTAAGTTGGCGGGGGTATGCCCAGACGTGGGTCCCTTGCTCACTTTGCCACTGGATTCAAGCAAGCCTGGCTGATGACGGCTGGAATGCCAGAAACCGGTCCTAGGATGCTTGTTTCCGGTCCAGGGAAGACATGGCTTGGCAGTTCGTGCTGGACTGTTCCCATGAGGCACAGGGTCAGACTGATTTGCATATGGCCATGTCTGAACTGGGGTGGTGGAGTGAGCTAAAGAATGATGATGGATTAAACCCAGATCAGTTGACTGGGGGTGAGTGTTTGATTGGCTCAAACGTTCCGTCCATCATCCCCTTTGTATCGCTTTGTTCGCCCTAAGTTGGCGGGGTATGCCCAGACGTGGGTCCCTTGCTCACTTTGCCACTGGATTCAAGCAAGCCTGGCTGATGACGGCTGGAATGCCAGAAACCGGTCCTAGGATGCTTGTTTCCGGTCCAGGGAAGACATGGTTTGGCAGTTCGTGCTGGACTGTTCCCATGAGGCACAGGGTCAGACTGATTTGCATATGGCCATGTCTGAACTGGGGTGGTGGAGTGAGCTAAAGAATGATGATGGATTAAACCCAGATCAGTTGACTGGGGGTGAGTGTTTGATTGGCTCAAACGTTCCGTCCATCATCCCCTTTGTATCGCTTTGTTCGCCCTAAGTTGGCGGGGGTATGCCCAGACGTGGGTCCCTTGCTCACTTTGCCACTGGATTCAAGCAAGCCTGGCTGATGACGGCTGGAATGCCAGAAACCGGTCCTAGGATGCTTGTTTCCGGTCCAGGGAAGACATGGCTTGGCAGTTCGTGCTGGACTGTTCCCATGAGGCACAGGGTCAGACTGATTTGCATATGGCCATGTCTGAACTGGGGGTGGTGGAGTGAGCTAAAGAATGATGATGGATTAAACCCAGATCAGTTGACTGGGGGTGAGTGTTTGATTGGCTCAAACGTTCCGTCCATCATCCCCTTTGTATCGCTTTGTTCGCCCTAAGTTGGCGGGGGTATGCCCAGACGTGGGTCCCTTGCTCACTTTGCCACTGGATTCAAGCAAGCCTGGCTGATGACGGCTGGAATGCCAGAAACCGGTCCTAGGATGCTTGTTTCCGGTCCAGGGAAGACATGGCTTGGCAGTTCGTGCTGGACTGTTCCCATGAGGCACAGGGTCAGACTGATTTGCATATGGCCATGTCTGAACTGGGGTGGTGGAGTGAGCTAAAGAATGATGATGGATTAAACCCAGATCAGTTGACTGGGGGTGAGTGTTTGATTGGCTCAAACGTTCCGTCCATCATCCCCTTTGTATCGCTTTGTTCGCCCTAAGTTGGCGGGGGTATGCCCAGGCGTGGGTCCCTTGCTCACTTTGCCACTGGATTCAAGCAAGCCTGGCTGATGACGGCTGGAATGCCAGAAACCGGTCCTAGGATGCTTGTTTCCGGTCCAGGGAAGACATGGCTTGGCAGTTCGTGCTGGACTGTTCCCATGAGGCACAGGGTCAGACTGATTTGCATATGGCCATGTCTGAACTGGGGTGGTGGAGTGAGCTAAAGAATGATGATGGATTAAACCCAGATCAGTTGACTGGGGGTGAGTGTTTGATTGGCTCAAACGTTCCATCCATCATCCCCTTTGTATCGCTTTGTTCGCCCTAAGTTGGCGGGGGTATGCCCAGACGTGGGTCCCTTGCTCACTTTGCCACTGGATTCAAGCAAGCCTGGCTGATGACGGCTGGAATGCCAGAAACCGGTCCTAGGATGCTTGTTTCCGGTCCAGGGAAGACATGGCTTGGCAGTTCGTGCTGGACTGTTCCCATGAGGCACAGGGTCAGACTGATTTGCATATGGCCATGTCTGAACTGGGGTGGTGGAGTGAGCTAAAGAATGATGATGGATTAAACCCAGATCAGTTGACTGGGGGTGAGTGTTTGATTGGCTCAAACGTTCCGTCCATCATCCCCTTTGTATCGCTTTGTTCGCCCTAAGTTGGCGGGGGTATGCCCAGACGTGGGTCCCTTGCTCACTTTGCCACTGGATTCAAGCAAGCCTGGCTGATGACGGCTGGAATGCCAGAAACCGGTCCTAGGATGCTTGTTTCCGGTCCAGGGAAGACATGGCTTGGCAGTTCGTGCTGGACTGTTCCCATGAGGCACAGGGTCAGACTGATTTGCATATGGCCATGTCTGAACTGGGGTGGTGGAGTGAGCTAAAGAATGATGATGGATTAAACCCAGATCAGTTGACTGGGGGTGAGTGTTTGATTGGCTCAAACGTTCCGTCCATCATCCCCTTTGTATCGCTTTGTTCGCCCTAAGTTGGCGGGGGTATGCCCAGACGTGGGTCCCTTGCTCACTTTGCCACTGGATTCAAGCAAGCCTGGCTGATGACGGCTGGAATGCCAGAAACCGGTCCTAGGATGCTTGTTTCCGGTCCAGGGAAGACATGGCTTGGCAGTTCGTGCTGGACTGTTCCCATGAGGCACAGGGTCAGACTGATTTGCATATGGCCATGTCTGAACTGGGGTGGTGGAGTGAGCTAAAGAATGATGATGGATTAAACCCAGATCAGTTGACTGGGGGTGAGTGTTTGATTGGCTCAAACGTTCCGTCCATCATCCCCTTTGTATCGCTCCTACCACCCAGCACAACAAACCCAACTGGGTCTATTGCTCACAACCAGGATGTTGCTAGGAGAGATGGCTTACACAGGAGCCTGGTAACTACTTATTCTAGTTTAGGGTGATTTTATGTAAATGTTGATAGTTGCTGTTGGTGCCATGATGAGTTACATGGTCCTACACTGACTGCCTTCATGTAGCCATTTTGAAATGTGATAGTTTGGGTAAATTTGGATGTTCAGTGCAGGTATACTGATTGTCTGCATTAGTTACACATCTATAATACTTTGGGTACTGCTTCATTTCCAAAAAAAGGCATAATTAGAAGACTTGGATAATTGCAGTTCAGTGTGTTAAGGTGTCATGGCTGATTTGTGGCTGATCTTTGGGGGTCACTTACCAGACTCCAGTCATTATGGTATTCCGAAAAAGCTCTCTGGCGGCATGATAGCATACACCATCTCCTTCTAGGCAGTAAAGGGCACAGGTGGCACTGGAGGGCCACCGCCAGTCTGCTGTGCTGCCTGGGTTTTTTTGTCGACTATGATCTTGACCATCCTTCTGACATCGTACCACCTCTTCCTGATATCCTCGATTGTACGTGATGTGTTGGCTACTGCGTTCACCTTGTTGATTATCCTGTCCCACATCTGGTTTTTCTGGGTGATGGAAGTCTTTTGTATTTGGGTCCCAAAACACTGTGGCTCTACTCTGAGGATTTCATCCACAAGCACTGTCAACTCCTCATCTGTGAAACATGGCTGCCTCTTTTTGACCATTGTGATCTAGTGAGTGTGAGTGTGAGTGTGAGATTGAAAAGGTGTGCAGAACAAGAAGGAACCCCAAAAAAGAGTGAAATGTGCAGTGAGTGGTGCAATTGGGATGTGTGAAGGTGTGAAGGGATGGCTGCAGTGTATGTGGGTAGGACCAGCAATGTGCTCTGTCAGGCTCAGATGGATTGTGACAGCAAAGGATCATGGTCTGGTATTTATTTTATTTTATAGGTGGCTTGATGGGCGTGTCTACTCCTAGAATTGTCATCAGCTGTGGTTTGTTTAGGGCATACTATGGCTGTTGGTTTGTTGGATATTGTCAGTTTCTGTGATCTACACTTGCCATGTGGCAAACAGGCTGCCATGGAACTGCAACCGCTTCAGATGCATCATAATCTGCTCAGCGGTACAACCAATGCATTTGAATCTTTATTCCAATGGGTGCCCATTATTACCTGCACTTTGAAGGAACCAGCTTTTTTAAGCTAACTGCCAAAAACAAATATGTAAAATAAAATACATACCGGGTACCAGATATATGATCTTATTTTGCTATCCCAGAGTTCTGGTGGCATTTACTAAACACACAGCCTCCGACCTCCTAGTTTATGATGTCACCAGAACCCCTGGATGGTAATAAAGGAACACATTACATTGCTGTGGACAATGTTTTATGCATTTACATATGATTATCAAAACACTCATAATGTTGTAGTCGATGAAACTATCAATAACCTATCCACCAACTAGCTCTGACTATTCCACAAGATAAAGTGTACACTACTTTTTGATGAATGGCTTCCTTGTTATCATACTTTTCATCCTTAATTTCAATAAAGATCTGTTCTTACAAAGTAAATAGCAAGAAGCCTGTTGAGATAACCTCACTGTAATGCAGCAATGATTTCAGACTGCAAAACATTACCTAGTAGTGAGACTGCTACTAGACCGCTCTACTCGCCGCCACAGACGACATCCGCACCCTCCTAGACCAAGGACAGATCGCAGCCCTGATCCTTCTTGACCTCTCTGCAGCCTTCGACACCGTCTCCCACAACACACTCACCGCCAGAATCCACGAAGCCGGCATTCAGGGAACCGCCCTCGACTGGCTCTGCTCCTTCCTCACCGACAGAACCCAAAGAATTACACTTCCACCCTTCCTCTCAGAACCGACGGAAATCAACTGCGGAGTACCCCAAGGATCGTCACTCAGCCCCATGCTCTTCCACATCTACATGGCCCCCCTCGCCGCCATCGTCAGACAGCAGGGACTCAGCATAGTAGCCTACGCCGACGACACCCAGCTCATCCTCCCCCTCACCAAGGACCCCATCACCACCAGACTCACCTTCCAGTAAGGAATGAAGGACGTTGCATCCTGGATGAACAGCAGCTGACTGAAGCTCAACTCGGAGAAGACAGAGGTCCTCGTGCTCAGACCCACCCCCTCTGCATGGGACAACACCTGGTGGCCCACCGCCCTTGGCAGTCCCCCACCCCGAAATCTCGGCATCGTACTCAACTCCTCCCTCTCCATGACCCGACAGGTCAACGCCGTCGCCTCCACCTCAACATCCTCCGCATCCTCCGAAAGACTTTCAAATGGATCCCCCCGAATGAAGGAAGACCGCCACCCACGCACTCATAACCATCAGACTGGACTACGGAAACACCCTCTACGCCGGGATCAACAAGTCTCTGCTCTGCAAACTCCAGACCATACAGAAAACCGCTGCCAGACTCGTCCTCGGCATCCCTCGACATGAATATATCACCCAGCACCTGCGTAACCTCCACTGGCTCTCTGTCGAGAAAAGAGTAACGTTCAAGATACTCCCCCACGCCTACAAATGCCTCCACAACACCGGACCCCAATACCTCAACAACAGAATCTCCTTCCACATACCCAAGAGAAACCTCCGATCCGCTGACCTCGCCCTCGCCGAACCTCTGCGCATCCGCAGAGCAAGAACAGGTGGAAGAACCTTCTCCTTTGTCGCGGCCAAGACCTGGAACGAGCTGCCGATCAACATCAGACGCGCCCCCACCCTGCACATCTTCAAGAAGACCCTCAAGACCTGGCTCTTCAACTGACAGGAGCTGCTCCCCCCCCCCAGCGCCTTGAGACCCTCATGGGTGAGTAGCGCGCTTGAGAATTCCCTGATTGATTGATTGAGTAGTGGCATATGATACAGTGCCCTTAAAAGTCAGCAAAGTTGCCTGCCAGATCTCCACCAGGGAAAGGCCTGTGCAACTGCATCCTTGTAATATGAGGCCAGTTCACAGCTGAGAGATTGCTGTTCTATGATCAAACCTCATCACAGTTCTGAAGTTAAATTGTCACCATAATGCAACTTCTTGTTTTCAACCATTAGAATTTTCTTTCGCTATCTTCCATTTTAGCCATGTGAACACTCTTTTTTGTTAATATGTATCTCTTGTAGTTTTGCCACGATAAGTTGATTTGCCCCAAGCTTGTGTGAGAGTGGGACCCCCAACTCATCACTTGGTTTGTGTCTTGTGGCAATGCATACAGTTGCATGTATGAATATTTTCAAGAGGCAGGCACTGATAAGATCTCTCGCCCAAAACTTTTAATTCAATAAGTAGTGGCACTAGGAAGAAGCACATGCTAATAAACAGCAAAGAACCTGCATTTATTAGAGGTGGCAATTTGGTAGGATAGTGTCATCTGTATCATCTGCACTGGAGCAGTTCAGTGGTTCAGTGGCACTATTGTGCACCATGCTTCCAGGCAGTAAATGTTCTGAGGTAGAAGTCCAATGGAGCATGGTTGTGTTTGGGTGAAGATCCTACTGATTATGTTCTATGGAAGTGACAGCTACGTTGTTGGACTAAGGACAGCATATGTCAAACACCTTTTTAGGTTGAGCATTCGAGACCTATTGTAATTTCTTATGTTGGGTTAAAGCCATCCCCAGCTTTTGATTTGTTTGTGTCAGTGTCCTTCAAAAATCCTTGCTTGCCAGTGGTCAGTCCTGCCTCTTTGTCCCTCCTTTCTCTCTTCTGTTCCTCCAATGCAGCAGGGACTAAGGGGCCGATTACGATTGGGGAAGGCCCGTCACCGCCAGCCATGCGATGGCGGTCCTTCCGCAATCGTACTGCGCTTTTCCCCCCACATTACGATGGCGGAGGGAATCGCGCTCAGACCATGGCGGATGCAAAGAACGTCCGCCACGGGTCCTCCAAGAGCAACCTTACAGATTGCCTGGCGGATGGTCCCGATAGCCAGAAATGGTGGCGGTGCCTAGCAGGCATCGTCCACCAAATCACGATGCTGGCTAGATACGGCATTTCTATGGCGGCGATGTCACCATAGAAAGGCTGGTGAGGATCAGTGATGGGGGCCCATTGCGGGCCCCCCTTGTGTTGGGGGAGGGGAGGGTGCACTTGGGGGGTACCCATGGTACCCCCCTACATGTCACAGCACTTCGTGGCAGGCTCCGCGTGGTGCCTGCCACATAGTGCTGTGAAATGCAGTACATGGCATATTGACATTGCGGCGGGTGTTGCTTTCAGCAGCACCCGCCGCAATGTTAATGATCAAGATCCGACCGCCATGGTGGCGGTCGCATCGTGATCGGGTGTGTGGGACCGCCGCATGCATGGCGGACGGTCCCGGTTTACAACAGGATGGCGGTCGGACTCAAGTCCGTCCGCCATCCTAATGACCCCCTTAGTACTGTCTCATCACACTATAGTTCTACATCTGTTCTTTGATGGACTACTTTGTTTCTTGGTTTCCTGCTCTGTTTCTGTTTGCCTGTGTGTAGTTTCAGCACCATAGCTGATTACATTTAAATATCGTTTTCCTCCCTCCCACCTCCTCCTAATTACACATTTGTATTGGGGTACGTCTTTTGTCATGCCTCATTCGTTGCTTATATTTTTTAGACTTTTAGCAATTTTCGATGTCAACCGTAATTTGGGCTATTTTTTAGTAGGATTGGGCTTGTTCCTAAGATCCAACCTACTCCTAGCTTCTATTTTTCCGTTGATTCTCCCTCTCACTCAATTGCCAGCGCCCACAGCACAATTTTTCATCCTGTACATATCTTCACATGATGAGTGATGTCATTTCGCCGCACGATGCCTGTACCGGCTACAGCACCAAACACGGGGCAGTCGGACACAAGGGGCCTGGGACACCAAGAAACATCCTTCTTGCAAACCAGTCGCTTTTTGACAAATGCACTGCCCAAGAGCTCGACCTCGGTGCTCCAACATGTGCATAATGCACATTACCTCCTCGTCCGTCTTCCTCGCCACAGTAATTACTAATGAGCATTCTGCTCCCACAGAAACTCCAAGCAAAAGTTATCATACTAGTCTCCCTATCCCTCCAATATGGCCCCCAGTGGCAACCACCAATCACATAAAAGGATACAAGATCCACACCACGACCTGTTTTTTTGTTTCTGCACTGCTCCGAGTGCTGCTCATGTTCCTGTTTGTTCAGGTAAGTTGGGGGCAGCTGTCCTGCTTTAGCGGACTCTTGGGCCCGTTCTGAAGGGGGGGAGTTGGTTTTCACGCTTGTATTTGCCTGTTTGCCTCCCCCTTGGTTAGCGCTTTGGGACATTCTCCCCTGTCCTGCTCTAGCGGACGCTGGGAATTGACGTGCCTGTCTCTTTTGTTTATACTACCGAGTCCTGCTTTAGCGGACTCGGAGTATCTTCATTATTTTCATGCCTCCCGGGGGGGCTGGTGGTTCACTCGTGGGTTCCCACCCTCCCTCCCTCCTGCATGCATGTTTCTTTCATTGTACTGCCGAGTCCTGCTTTAGCGGACTCGGCGTCTCTTCTCTGTTTTCCTGCCTCCAGGTGGTGCTGGTGAGTCGCATGCAGGTTCCCTTCCTCCCGCATGCCTGTCTCCTTTGCTTGTACTGCAGAGTCCTGCTTTAGCGGACTCGGCGTGCCTTACATCTTTCCCTGCCTCCCGGTGGGGCTGGTGTGTCGCACACGGGCTCCCTCCTCCCTCGTGGTGGTCCGCTTCTGCGTCTCCAGCAGCTGAGCTCGGTGGGCGCGTTTGTCGGCTGGGGTGGGGCGTGGCTTCATGCCATCTTGTTGTGGTTCGGCGCGATGTATGCAGCACGCCTTAAGGCGGCTCGTGGATGTGTTGTGTTTCCTGATGTCACTTTCATGGCTTAATTGGTAGTGTTTAGGTATTTCACCTCTAACCATACAGAGGGTTCAAATCCTGACTCTGACTTCTGTCGGAATTTTAATGGACGTGCCAATGGCCGGCCTGGGACTGTTTTTTTAAATGGTTTCTATGGCTATTGTGCGCTTTTCAGGCGTTATTGATTGCCGTATGGGTCTTGCATATAATTTTTGTGTGTCCAATGATGGTGGCCGGTGCTGAGTTGGTGTCTGATGCCACTGAGGGGTCTTCTGGTTCTCTGGATGCGACCCCTTCCCTAGCCTTGATCTGGCAGATGTTTGATTCTGTGGTGGCTGCGATTTTGCATTTGGGGACTCTGTTCTTCCCTCTAGGACCAGATGTGTCCCTGGTCCCTCCCTTAACTGATGGGGACGTGAATGTGGTGCTTAGGGGTCGTTTTGTGCAGGGGTCCGGTCTTAAGGATGTTCTTCTGCGCATTCGCTCCAACCTGTTGTTTCCGGAGTCTGCGGTTGCTGTGGTTTCTCAGTCTCAGTAGAGGGAGCCAGTGTCTTGCCGCTCCACTCCTCTGTTTTGTATTGTCTTCCCAGGTTTTTTTTCACCACTCGGTTTCCTTGCGGGTCTTTACTGTTAAGTATCCGGCCTCGGTGAGGGTGGATTCTTTGCTGGCTGACATGTCTTCTCAGGGCACTGATGTTTCTGGGGGTGCTTCCATGTCGGACACGGTTGTTAATGAGGTTGATGCGGCAGTGTATCGCACTTTTGCCACCGCCAATTTTTCTGTTTGCACTGCTACCTATTCCCCCTATGCCTTTAGGTCATTGTAAGGGTCTTCCGGTCGTTGGCTGAGTTGTTGGACCGGGCGTGGACGTTTTTCCCACTCGGGTGCATCTCCTTTCTATCATTTCCTTTGATTCCTTGACGGCGGCTGCTTCTGCGGCGGGGTCTTCTGTGGCGGCTCGTCGCCTGTTGTGGTTCCGTTCTTGGAAGGCCGTTGCTGCGCAGCGGGATTTGCTACTGTGGTTACCTCTTTCTGGCATTCAGATTTTTGGTGCTCCCTTGGTGGATATGGTCGGTGCATCTGCACTTTGGTCCTGCTCGATGTGGGCAGGCTCCTCCGCCCTTTAGTGGACAAGGGCGTGGCCGAGATGCTCCTTCCTCTGACAGGTCCCGGTTCCCTGCCACCTCTTCCTCCTCTTCTACACCCTCCCATTCATGTCAGGGTTTCTCCGGGTGTGGGATCAGCTGTCTCTCTTTGAGGTCAGCTGGATGCGGACTGTGTCGGTTCGCTGGGCTCTCCTGGTGGTGTTGGGGGGTTTTCTCCTTGGTTTAGTCCGGTCTCCCCCAGTCTGTTTCGGGTCTCTCCTTGCCCCAGGGTTGCTCTATGGTTGGAGGCTCTGCTGGGGGCGTCCGTTGCCTTATTGGATATGGCGCTGTCATTCCGGTGCCTGTGGATCTGCGGGGGCTGGGAGTGTACTTTATTCTCTTCCTGGTGGGGATTCTCGCCGGGGTCCTCTGGCTGGTTATGGATCTGACAGGGTTGAATTGGTGCGTTGCTCCCGTCAAGTTCCTGTTGGTGCCCTTGCAGGTGATCCTGCCTCTGGTCATTCTTGGGTTTCTGGATCCTTCGACTTGCGGGATGCTTCTCTCCATTTCCATGTCCTTCTGGACTCTCATAAGTTTCTCCACCTCTGTGTGATGGGCTGTCTTTTCGGTTCTGTGTCTTACCCTTTGGCCTGTGTTCCTCCCCTCGTGTCTTTCCTATGGTTTTGGCCCCTCTGATTGGGCATTTTCTTGGGGGGGGATTGGGTTCTTTCCTTACCTGGGTGGTTGGTTAGTTTCTGCTTCTTCTTTCTCTGGGACGGTGCTCCGAGTCCGAGAGGTTGCCTGGTCCTGGAGGGTCACGGATTTCTGTTCGTTCCTGGTTCCTTCTCTGGATCGGATGTGCATTGGGGCTCACTTCGGGACTCTGTTGGATTGGTGTTCATGCCTCATGCACGGAACTTGCCTCTGATGTCGGAGTCTCGGTCCCTGTTGTCGGGGACTTGCCCTCCTGTGTGACTTTGGTTGGGGGTCCGGGTATGGTGTCCGCCTCCTTGTTGGTGGTTCCTTGGGCTCATCTCCATTTGTCTCCTATGGTGAGGTATATTTTTCTCATTGGCGCCCCTGTGGTCCGGATTTCGATCTGGGGGGTTCATGTATCAGCCCAGGTGATGGTAGTTCTGGGTTGGTGTCTGGGTGACGGTCGTCTGTCCGGATGTCGTCCGTTTCTGTTTTGTTCCCTCTCAGGTGGTCACTACGGGTGCCTGTCTGTTGGACTGGGGGGGCTACTCTGATCGATTCTTCGATGATGGACTGGGTGGCTCTGCTGTCTTGTTCCTCCATTACAGGGACCTGACGGCTGTTCAGTTGGGTCTCTTGGTGTTTACTGCCTTACTGGAGGGTCGCCATGTTAGGGTCCGGTCGGACTCTCAAATTGTCATGTCCTGCTTCATTCCTCAGGGGGGTTGCAGTGTTCATTCCCTCAGTTGCCTCTGTCGCCTCATTTGTTCCTGGGAGGAGTCGTGGTTGACCTCCCTGTCTGCGGTTTCTCTCCCGGGCCGGGGGAATGTGATGGCGGACTGTTTGTACGGGATCTTTCCCTCCATGGGGTCTTTTTCTCTGTACCAGATGATGTTCCAGTCGTTGCTGAGGTGGTTTGGGTGTCCGGTGGTGGACTTGTTTGCGTCTTCGGTCCATGCCACGGTCTGTTGTTTCTGCACATTTATGCATTGTCCATGGGCTTGGACGATGGATGCGATGTCCTTCCAGCGGCCCAGGGGCCTGTTGTATGCCTTTCCTCTGGTTCCCCTGATTCCGGCGGTTGTGCTGGGGTTCGGGTGTGTGGGGGCATTGGTGCTACTGGTGGTTCCGGGTTGGCACCGCCGCCCGTGGTTTCCTCTGTTGTTGGAGTCGGCGTTGCGTCCAGGTTGGACGTTGCCGTTCCTTCCGTTTCCATTTGATGGGCCCTCTGGTTCCTGTTCCGGTCCGTGTATCTTCTGGATTGGCTCTTATACAGTGTTCCCTGTTCCTGCATGGTTGTTCATTTGGGGTTGCGGGTCTTATCCCGCTGTGCCGGCGCCCCTCTGCTTTTGATGTTTTACACTACGCATTGGGTCTCCTTTGCTATTTGGTGTCTGCACTATGTTTGGTCTGTTGTTGGTTTGGCTCCTGCTCGGGTCCTGGATCATTTTGGGGGGTCGGTTTTGGTTGGGCTTGGCCCTTTCTACCCTCCATGCTCGGTGGGCTGCCATTAGAGCTTTTCATGGTCTCCCTTTTGTGTCTGTGGGGCCCTTGGTGACTCGTCTTTTCGAGTCTATGGCACTTCACCACCCTCGTCCTGTGTTCTTTCCTCCCCGTGGGACCTTCCGTTGGTGTTGATGGCGTTGCAGGGGGTTCCCTTTGGTCATTTGGAGTAGGGGGACTTGCTGTTTTTGACGTTATAAAGGTTTGGATGCTCTTGCGGGCTCCTCCTTCTTTTGTGCCTATGTGTGCTCTTTCTTTCGTCGGTCGGCGGAGGTGGTGCTTCCTGTTGTCTCCTTTGCCCCTTTTTGGTTGTGAAGCGTGCCTTGGTGATTTATTTGTCTCGCACAGCTTCTTTTTGTAGGGTGGCCTATTGTTTGTCACTTTTGGTCTGGCCCGACAGGGCCTGATGCCGTCTCTTCCACTCTCAATCGGTGGATTTGGATGGCTCTCCTTTTGGTGTCTGTTGTCCAGTCTGTGGTTCCCTCTCGTCTGATTCTGGGGCGTTCTACTCGTTTTGTTGCTGTTTCCTAGGCCGCCTTTAAGGGTGTTTCCATGGAAGAATTTACAGGATGGCCACTTGGTCTTCCCCTCATGCCTTCATGTCTCATTACCGACTTGAGGTTGGGGGTGGTGCTTCTGTTACCTTTGCCTCTTTGGTTCTGGACTCGGTGGTTTCTTGAGATGTGTGTCTCTCTCCGTTGTTGTCACTGAAGTTTTTGTTGTACTGCCTTCCATGTGTGAGCTGTGATTCCTATCCATGAAGCTGATGTTGCTTTGGTATCTGCTCATTAGTAATTACTGTGGCGAGGAAGACGGACGAGGAGGTAATGCCCCGGTTACTTACCGGTAATCTTCATTACTCCGAGTCCTGGTCTTCCTCACCACAGTATAGTTTCCCTTCCCTCCCGGCCCTCTGTTGTGGCTTCATGTAGACGGCTTTGGTTTGCAGGTCGTGGTGTGGATCTTGTATCCTTTTATGTGATTGGTGGTTGCCACTGGGGGCCATATTGGAGGGATATGGAGACTAGTATCATAACTTTTGCTTGGAGTTTCTGTGGGAGCAGAATGCTCATTAGTAATTACTGTGGCGAGGAAGACCAGGACTCGGAGTAATGAAGATTACTGGTAAGTAACCGGGGCATTTGTCTTGCTAATGCAACGCTCCGGTGGAAGCAGGTGCAGGGATTACCCGTACAGATAATAAATTGAATGATTTTCTGCCTAGCGTGTCTGCAATTCTCTTCAGATATCAGCGCGCAGAAAAGGAGCGCGCAATTCCTTGTCCAAGCCCACAGCCCAGTGGTAACAAGACAGCCTGTAACTGATTGAAGAGCTGGCATCAGCTGAGGGAAACAGGAACAACAGCGAGCAGCTGATCACTCAAATAATGAAGCCGGGGTGGACGCGCCTGACATCTCATGGAAACAAATAGGTCCTGGGTGCGCTTTTCTGTAAAGGAAATTTGAAGGCTCAGTAGATTTTCCTTTCTACATGTTCGGGGGTGATACATTTTTTTCCTCCTCAGGTGTGTCTGCAGCCTGATACCCAGCTGTTTATTGGGTCTTTCGTGACCTTGCTATCTGCTCCGTGTATTTTCATTAGCCGATGAACTTATGGTGTATTTCCGGTTGACAGTTGCTGTGCTGCAACCTGTCTGGTAAAGTTTATATCGCAAAACAAGTCTGTTAAATCAGCAGCTGCGGCTAAGAAAAGTTTGTAGAAGTGCGCCAATATCGGAGCAAATATTTATTCCCTAACTTAATCGTTTTAATTTTATGAGTGCATTTGAGAAGGCACATTGCCTATGGAAAATAAAAACACAATTTTAAAAGGTATGCATTCTGTAGAATTACATCACATAGCTAGCCTAAAGTACTGGATAATGACAATGATGACTTCATATTCAGAAAAAACCTATAGACGTACCTGGAAAATTAAACGCCCATTTTCACTTGAATGATACACTTTTACTTCACCAGTGGAGTGCCCTGACCGTTTTGCTGCAATGTAGTTTCTTCTAAATTTGTGAATACGTATCAATTGACAAATAAAAACATACAGCTTTCACTACTTTAAAAAATACTTTTTCAGCCTAAGAACGACATTACCCTGTAACTATGTGAGCTTTAGCTCCTATGGATAGAACCTTTTAAGCAAAAAAATTATGCTCTAGTTGTTCCCATCCCTACCAAGATGGCCGGATTCCTTTTTCCTTGATCAACCTTAAAAAGGAAGTCGCACCCTTGCCGTAGGCTGTTTTTAGGTCGATGCCTACTATGCTAACGGCATGTTGGGGACAAAAGCTTCCCAGGGAATGTGTTCCACCCGTTGTTTATCATTGGCTTTGTGGTTTGTAACTCACATTTGCCTGCTTTCTTTTTGCTGGCTCTATTTGTTTTAGGCTGGCCAGCTGGAATTTGTCCCGTCCCTTGCCCAAACCCTATTTACTGAATTTATACACCAGTGCTCGAATTCTGTAAACAGGCCTTTAAGTTTTGATTTAATCTTGACACATTTGCTGTGCATTCAAAGACAGAGGTTAAATGCCAGGCTGTCTTTTCCAGGGAGCTTGGTGTTTACTTTTCTTTCTCTGACTTCAAAGTGAGAGGATTTATGTGACAATCATGCTGGCTCCGGGGGAATGCTTGAGAGAGGCTGTACAATGTTTTTTTTCTAGCAGACAACATTTAAATGTCTGTAAATGAACTGTGCAATATTTCAGAATTAGAAAAGCCCAAATGAAACACATTTTTTGGTGATTCTAATGTATGGTGGAAACAAATATTTTAAAACTATCAAAACAAATCAATACACTAGGCGGTGAGATTGCCACACATCGTTTGTGCGCTGTATACTTTTAGCAGTGAAACTCTATGTCTGCATATGTAATGGTGATTTCAATTGAAGATGTGTTGTCTGTCATGGAAGTGTGCTACCATGCATATTCCACTCTATGCCACTCTTCTCTACTCTGCACCGCTCCACGCCACTGCACTCTACTCTGCACCACTCCACTTTACACCATGCCACTGCACTCTGCGCCACTGCATTCTACCCCACTCTGCACTCCTCCACTCTATGCCACTGGACTCTATGCCATTTCACTCTACGCCTCTCTACTCTACACACTCTATTCTATGCCAATGCATTCTATGCCACTCTACTCTACACCACTGCACTCTTCGTCACTGCACTATACACCACTCCAGTCTAGGCTACTCCACCCTGCTATGCACAACTCCACTCTATGTCACTCCACTCTGCAACACTTCACTCTACGCCACGGCACTCTACTCTGTACCACTCCACTCTACCCCCCTGCACTCAATGCCAATCCACTGAATGGCACTCTAATCTACTCTGCACAACTGCACTCTATACCACTGCACTGTACACCACTTTACACCACTACTCTAATCTACGTCACTACACTTCACTCTACGCCCCTGCACTCTATACCAATCCACTGTATGCCACTCCAATCTACTCTGCACAACTGCACTCTATGCCACTGTACTCTACACTACTTTACACCATTACTCTATGCCACTCTACTCTACGTCACTGCACTCTACCTTGCACCACTCCCCTCTACACCACCTCACTCTACTCTGCGCCACTTCACTCTACTCTGAAACAATCTACTCTATGCCACTGCACTCTACTTGACTCTGCACACTGCACTCTACGCCACTGCACACTATGCCACTGCACTCTATGCCAGTGCACTCTACGCCAATGCAGTATACTTCCCTGCACTCTACTCTGCACCACTGTAGTCTATGCCACTGATCTCTATGCCATTCTACGCTACACCACTCTCCGCCACTGCACTCTACGCCACTCTACTCTGCACACTGCATTCTACAACACTCTACTCTGCAACACTGCACTCTTCGTCACTGAACTCTATGCCACTCCGCTCTGCACTGCATCACTCTACACCACTGCATTCTTCAGCAATACAGTGTACGCCACTGCACTCTACACCACTCCACTCTACTCCAATGTACTCTACTCTGCACCACTCTATGTCACTGCCTCTATGCTACTCTACCCTGCACCACTCTATGGCACAGCACTCTATGCCACTCTAATCTACACAACTGTTCTCAATGCCACTGCACTCTACTTTGCACTACTCTAATCTACGCCACTGCATTCTACGACTCTGCACTGTACGCCGCTGAACTCTATGCTGCTTCACTCTGTGCTTCTATACTCTGAGGCACTCTATCCCAAAGCACTCTACACCTGTACACTCCACTCTACCCTACTCCACTCTACTGTCACCCACTATGCTATTGCACTGTACTCTACTCTGCACCGTTCTACTCTACATCACTCCACTCTACACCACTGCACTCTACTGCACTATACTCTACTTTACACCACTCTACTCTGCACCACTCTACACCACTGCACTCTATGCCACTTTGCTCTGCACCACTGCACTCCATGCCTCTGCTGTGCAACACTCTAATCTACACCACTGCATTCTATGATGCTGCATTGTACACCGCTGAATTATATGCCACTGCACTCTACCCCACTGCACTCTATGCCACTTTACTCTGCAACACTCTGTGCCAATGCACGCTACATCATTCCACTCTACTCTACTCCACTGTATGCCAACACATGCGACTCCACTCTATGCCACTCCAATAAACAACACTCTATGACACTCTACTCTTTACCACTCCACCCTACAACAGTCTATGCCACTCTCCTCTACGTCACTAACTTTTAGCCATTCAAAACAGCAGCCAGGCTAGTGTGCAACATGGCTAAAACACTTTGGCAAAGCCAATAGTTCTTGTATTGGCAAGACCTATTGGCAAAACCAATGCTTGTTTTATTTTTCTGGCAACTGCCTCTATTTAACTTTCTTGATAGAAAACAACCAGCAGAGGTCAGTAAAATACCAGAATCACTTTAGCATTCTCTAGATTCCAGTCCATAGAAATTGTCTTCCACGAGCACCCATAGACAATAATATTTTTTTCAAATCTTGTATTTTCAGTGATATGACCACAGAAGGCCTTGATTTTATATTAAAAACAGAGCTTTGAACAATACCATTTGCCGCTGAAAGACAATATTTCTCTCCATGTGTTCCCATACCTGGCGTGTCACGCAGTTTGGTGCTTACTTTCCCTCCATGTTAAAGAACAGTAGATGTTTTAGTACCCAGGCTAATTTGCTGCATAACTAAATGCATATAACGTCCCAAAGGCGAGACCGATTGCATTGCAAATGCTTGTTTTTTTTTCTTGGGGCCAGAAGGTAGTTGGTCTGCCCTGTTTACAAGTGATCAAATGCCAGAGTTGGAGTAACCGCCCAAATCATTCTGATACAATGGAGAGGATAAAAGTTAGAGTGATTAATGGTGAGTTGACCTTGCTGATACCAGACATATATCTGTGTTTGCCATAGACCATTTTCAAGTTTGAACCTCACCCAAGGGACATTCTTTAGGCCTCTCTGACAGAGGTTTGGCTACCTATCTAGTTTTGAGACAGAGGGGGTCCACTGCTTTGTTTTGTTGCATATGTGTCATTCATTGCATAATTGTATGCATGTTTTTTTGTAAGTCTTGTGATATCTTGTTGGTCAGTGTGTTAAATGCATTGTGGATGTTATTGTCAGACTTAACAAATATAAAGGGAAACATAACTAGATGAGATGAAGGGGTACAAGTTAGAGTGACTCTTACATTTAGCCTGACAAAGAGTGGACTTTATTACATCTGAGTCTTTGCTGTAATTGATAATTTCAATAACTTTGGTACTGATGTGGTGCACTTTTCACAAAACACACTGCTTTGGGCCACTTTGTATCACTTTGAGTCACTTTGGGGCTTATTATGATGACAGTCGTAAGGCTTCTGACCTGAGGTCGGAGGCCTTACGACCGACATCATCGTTTTAAATTCTGACCGGCTGATTATGATACAGCCAGTTGGAATTGAAACAGGCCGGTCATTCCGGCTAGCTTCCGGCTCCAGGAGCCCGTCTACCAGTCGGGGATCAGCCTGTAATCCAAATGGAAGGCGTTTCTGCCTTCTGGATTATGATGCACGGTCTCCGGCAGGGTTTCCATGCCGGCCTTTCCGACATGGAAACCCTGTTGGAAAGTGTGTCTGGGGGCCCCTAGCAGGGCCCCCTTCTGTTTCTGGCCTCCTTGTTGATCCCTGCACTTTGTGGCAGGCACCTTGAAGCACCTGCCACGGGGTGCAGGGATGAACACAGACTCCCATTTCTAAATGGGAGCTTGTGTTACGGCCGGTTTAAGTCTGTAACACAAGCTCCCATTGAGAAATGGGAGAATGCGACCGCACCATGTGCAGTCGCATTGTAATGAGGCAGTCGGGCCATTTCTGAGACGGTGCCGACATCGTAATAAGGCCCTTTGGGTCAAGGGGTTATTAATGGGGTGTATCAACACAAACACCCATATGTTTTGATACAAAGCCCAATCTACTAGCATAGCCAGAATGAACTTTGTATCAAACGCTAACCATTACTTGAAGGAGCTTCAAACAAGGGGAAAAGTGTTCCTTTCTCAAAAGAACATTACATTGCATTGCATTTGTGCTACAGTACACACAATGCATCCAATATGTTGAAACTTCTGAGCTTGTCTACTTACAGGATTTATTACTCAAAGGTATGCCTCCAGTACAAATCCTTTCCTAGACATTTACCTCTCCACTATGGCATTAGCCTATATGTTGTGCAAGACAGCCTTTATGTGCAAGTGCACAGGTGAAGACACCAGCAGAAAGCAAATCTTTGTAGATATGGTGCTGCTCTGTGTTTCCCCTTACGCAATGCAGTATAGATAATGTGAATGCTGTGCTGTGCTGCTTTGTGGAAAAAACATTTGTAAATCTCGGTCCAGGTTTGGTAGTGATCGTGTATACCTCAATGCATCAAATGTTCACTGATGGAGGTTTACTTGTGTGTCAGGAAACATTGAAAATGCCATGCAGTGACTTCAGAAGTCAGTCATTGGCATATATCTTATTGCTGGCCCAATGACAGCTTGAATGAAAAAGTCCAATATTCAAACCATTATTTCATAGGCTATTGGCATTTCCCTTTTCAATTACCCCAGGCCAGGATTTAATGATCAGAATAAATTCCTCTGATGACAGAATGCATTATGCTTCCAAGCATTATTACATAGTAGCGCCAGAGGCAACGTTATATTAACCTCAGCAGAACCTCTGGTGAACATACATCATCATTATCATCATCATCATTTATATTTTTTAATTATTGTGTTGTATCATGTGTACTAAAATTGGCATCTCATAACTTTACATGAACACATCTTTCTCGCAGTCAGAGAGAGGGAAAACATGCTTGAAAAGTTGAGTCTAAATAAGGATATTAAAATACATGATGCTGTGCACTTCTTTGAGGAGATGTTAAAGTGGAATAAAGGGAGAACATTTTTGCATTCAAACTTTATATACTTTGTTCCCATGCTATGCAATGCTGCACCAGCATTTGAACCGTAAACCTAGAATAAGACTGATACTTGCCATTTTGATCTGCAGTGCAAATGTTGCACCGCTCCAGTACAACTTTTATTAGATTTGAACAGCAATTTTGAACTGGTACAAAAAAAGAACAATTCAATTCACACATTTTAGTGCTTTTGTAATAAAGATCAGAGCAAACAAATGTTGCTCTATACCATATTTGCTTGACTGGGATTTGCATAAAATAACACCTCCTTGAAGCAGGTGTTACAAGGGGAGATGTCTACATTTATCAAACATAAAACCTACACAGCACACATCCTATGCATTGAATCCTTCTGCGTTTGCCTAGACATAGAAATGTGTACTGGAAAGGTATGCTTTCAGCAGAAAACCTTTTGTGGCCAGAGCACAGTCAACTCTGAACCTTGGTGCAAGGCTGTTCATCACAAAAGGCAGCCGTATTTATTGGGAATGAGAGCAGTTGCAGGCTAATCTTGGCAGACATGGCTCTGCACAATATATTTCCACTTTGTGCAATGCAGTGCAGTGGGTTTGATCGCTGTGCTATGTTGCGTGAAAAGTTAGTAAATCTGGCTCACTGTTAGATCTATTCCCTACTACATTGCATTAAAAATGGTGCTCATGGGTCTACCCTGTTCGTTTTGCACTAATACAACGTTTTTTTAGTATGGCCACACACATACATTTTAAGGCATGGTAAAGCGGGCTCTGGCCCAGAGCAGCAGCCTGTCAGGGTCTCCTGATAGAGCCAGCTTTGTTCTAGAGCGAGTCTTGACCTAATGACTTTGAATAATTCTTAAACAGATCCTTTTAAATACTGTTTTCCTTTAATTTGTTTTTAATAAGGGTGATGTGTGTGAGTCTACTACAGACATTTTTAATAGAAATGTGTTTGTTTCATGCAACATCCATAAATAAAAGTTTCTTATAGATCAAAACAGGACCTCAGATATGAGAAATGGGAGTGTGTCACAGAGATTATTTGCAGTAATATTAGTGAGCCGCGTCACTACTCTTGAATATTTAGATGTGAACACATATAGAATTTGGACGAGTGTTCCTGTGCACTGTTAGTGACCTGGCAAAAGAGGACATGAAAGAGTAGAACCTGGATCATAAATTCAAAGCTGTTCTGAACAGTGGCCCCCAAAATACATTTGGCCCAGGGCACCCAAAATCCTTAAGATCTCCCTGTGGCCACAGACACCTATATTAACAGGAGCGCCTTCTCGCTGGTGAAGAAGCCAGGTTCCATGTTCTAGATCCGCTCTGGAACCTCGAGTCGATGGTTCTTTTTCTCAGCATGAAAGCGTGGGGGGGGAGAGAAATCGTTAGCAGGTCAATCACTTCAGTTCCAATTTACTATGACTGAAGAATCACAGACTCCAAATTGAGATTAGTTGATTTATTACAAAGCCAAGAATAACTAGACATACATGCACCTCAAGGTGAGGGTGTAGAAATACATTGGAACTAGTACAAAGCCAAATCTATGGATAAAGTTAAGGTGGTGCAACATGCACAAAATGAGTAGTTCGAGAATCAGGATACAAAAGATTACAGAGCCGACATCCAGATTCCCCTTCATCGGAAGTTCGTGGGTGTAAAGCATTAATCTGTCTCTACTCTAGCATTAACGTGACATCTCTGCATAGCATTTCTCAAGGCAAGATCAGTTAAGGTGTCAGCATGTGAGGCCTTCCTAAGAAGTCTCCCCACATTAGTTGGGTCACGTAGCATTAAGCTACAGAGCTCGTTTTAAGATGCTCTCTCTCTCTCTCTCTCTCAAGGCAAGGCAGAAGTCCCTGGACACTTTCCCTAGTTAAGATACATCAATACCACAGGTAGTATCCCGGGGTCCTTTGCGAATCACGCCATCCGGCCAGGTCACCTCCTCATTGGTAACATTCCACCGGGCAGCGATGCTCCCAAGCTTGGCGAGAAGACCTTGATTCCCAGGCTTGCTCCGATGAGAAAGTACAACAGTTCTCCACTATCAGTATCAATGGGCAATGTATCCTCTTTTCCCTAAGCCTAACTCCTAAAACAAAGACATTATTCTAACTATCAAGGATGATTTCTCCACCTGCAACAGAAACGTGAGAAAGAACAAATCCAACATGCACATGAAATTGAACTATTAAATCTAATGGGAGAGCTTCCAGGGAATATGCATTTCAGGTCTACCGAAATTGGCCAACATAAGAAAATAGCACACAGGCATTATGAAATTACATACAAAATGAATGCTCTTTACTGAACACTTCTAAATTGACACGATACATAAGCACATCAAATACGCGAATAATTGTCAGCAGCATACACGAATGCTACACATTAATGTTTTCTACTAATCACATGTGGTTTCAGCGTTAATCCCTTCACGTTTACATTGAAATGTCCCTAATACACCACAATACACATTATTAGTGTCTCATGTTAATACAACAAAGGAATATATGCCGGTGCTAACTACTTGTGATTATGAAACACCCCTACAAATGAAAAGTAAACTTTGCGCTACATAACTGGTGTTGCAATTTTTAAATGGTCAATGTTTTATTCATGTGTGATAAACCACTGGCAACATGAACATGAAACCGTTCTTTCTTACTAAGCTACGCAACAGCACATTACTGTCTGCTGGAGTGGTCATTTTTGAGTTGAACAGTGTCGCTATCACAGGAAAACTATTTTCTGCCTTCAGGCTCTGGCTCAAAACACGAGACCCTTTCATCTTTCACACTTTCAAACAAATAAACATTTTAGCGCAAAAACTGTAAAGGTATTCCTCTGCCGTAGATTTGAAATAAGCGTTTCACTCGCATGCCTGTCTATTCAGTAGACTTACGACGCAGGTGACCATAATGAAAGACATATATCTAGAGCAAGTAATTTAAAATGCCCAACATTTCAGAATTTGGTGTTTACCCCCGCTAATGAATTCGAGTCCATAAAATGGATGAAGGGGACCAGTAACTTAATTGCTCTTGCAGTGAGTATCAATTAAAGGAAAGTGACATTTTTATTGAAAAGAATTGTGTTTATTCAGATTAGTATATAAATAATGTTGAACTGAGTTTATGGGTGGTGAGAATCAGACCGATAGGTGCAACAAAATGCAAGAGATTTAAAGTGTCACAAAAAAGATTCACTCCTTTCTTTCATCCCAGGTTCATGTGGGGAACCGGTCATGGATAAACTGGAATTTGCTGAATGCTTAGAACATGCAGGTATGCAATTTTATTTAAGCTGTCTGAAGAAATTAGATTTTCCTAAAGTAATACAGGACACATTCAATTAGTGGTTAATATCTGCTTCAATATTTATTCTCATTCTATATCACAGATTAATTGATACTGTAGCAGAACCATTAACACGTCAGGGAAAGATGTTAAAATGTATTTCATATCCACTACATAGACTATAGTGTCTGAAATAACGATGTTCAGAAGATCTGGAAACATAAAATTAAATAGGTTGCAAGAAAGCAAATTTAAGCCAAAAGAGTTATTATGCACATATTTTTCTGAAACTAAAATAGTCTAGAAATCAGAAAAGGCAATACCAAAAGAAAGTTATTCATAAGAAACTCATAGGGACATATTATCAAGAACGGCGCAAAGATTATCGCCGCTTTAGCGGCAGGAAACTGCCGCTAAAGCGGCGATAAGGGGCTTGATAATATGCCCTAGTGAATTCCAATAGAAGCCCAGGTTCTGGTGTCAAGGACATCAAACCTGGGCTTCTATTGGAATTCTCTAGGGCATATTATCAAGCCTCTTATTGCCGCTTTAGCGGCAGTATCCTGCCGCTAAACAGCAATAATCTTTGCGCCGTTCTTAATAATATGGCCCTCAGTGTGCCTATGATCGGAGCATTTATGAAGCTCACTAGTTCTTCATTGCTTCCATAGGGATATCTTGGTCTGAGTTGAAGGCATGAGTGCTCAGATATGTTAATGTGTTCATGGTACAAGGGCCAACAGTTTGTTAAAAAGTGATTTGTATCTGTTTGTTAATGGGAATTCAGAGGAGTGCAACGTTTTTATTATGCAAGCAAATGTTTGGGTAGTTCTCAATTATTGTCTCTGACAGAACTTAGAGAGGGCCTTATTATGACTTTGGCGGTCTTGGAGCGGCTCTGAAACAGCCAAAGCCATTAAAGGCCACCCACCAGAGTACGACTTATTTTTACTCTGGCAGTCGGTTCTTTGGCGGTCCCTCTGCAGTGCCTTTGAAAAAGGCACCGCAATGGGTGAGTCAAAGGCAGTTCTTGCAGTGCATGGACTGTCAGACCCTCTGGGGCCCCTTTTGTTCTCTCACCACCCCACTTTTCACGGCAGTCGCGCCGCCATTAAAAGTGTGACAGTGGGGAAACTCCTAATATGCTTGGCAATGCCACTGCAGCACCGCCAGCATATTAGGGGCCTCAGACTGCTGCGCCACTGCCAGAGATAGTGGATCCCTGGCGGTAACAGTGGTCCCGTGGTGGTCCAACTGCCACAGTCCTAATGCGATGGGTAGACCGCCACCATGAGTTTGCCGTTCCATTGGACCACCAAACTCGTAATAAGGGCCAAAGTCGCTTGAATTTCTTTCTTCCTATGCACACATGTGGTTTCACACCGACAAAGGTTAGATGGGACCATATCATGAGGACCTGTGCTGGCTCAGTGCAGAACCAAGCCCTTGATATCATGTGCCTGCAGTGTGCAAAGTGAATTCATTTAGTCCGATATATGTCTGTGATTGTGCATTACTTTAGACAGAATGGCTCAGATACAGGAACTGGCATACCCTGCTCACTGTTTCCGAGCAGTACTGGCTAAAAGTCAATCCGCAACTTGGAGAAATATTTGTTTTCCAAGAATTCACTTTGCACTCTACATGTGCCAGTGGCATAACACAAAATGATGGTGCCCCCCTGCAAAATGTGATGAGGGGCTCGTCGTCTCCCAGATCGCACAGATAGTCATTGGTCTTGGGCTCAATAGGGTCCCCCTGAAGGTCTGGGGCTACCCTATGTTGCAGGTGGCATGCTCAGGAAAGCAGAGTGACTTTCTCTCGAGCATTTACCTATTTTGTAGCCCATGTGAATGCACACTATCTGCAAGGCATTCAATGGCATGGCTTTGGGAGGTGGAGGGGCCTCCTTCAAAACTTGGAACTCTGCCCCCCCCCCTCCCCAGCATGGCAGGGGCTGCAGGGGCCTCCATTACTTCCTTGAAAGGTGCTTAAAAACAAGCACCCAGCTCTGAGCCAGTTAACCACACTATGATATGGCCAAAGATGTGTCTGTTTCTCATGAATAGCTTGAAACTGTTTTGAGTCAGTAAAAAAACAAACATTTTGTGCATGATTGCACATCTTGCTTAGCTACTCTTCCCAGTTAAGGAAAAGGTAAATTATATTACAAATGCAGAGAAATAGTTAAAAAATTAGAAGTATGCAATATCAAGGCAAAATAAAACTCCAAAGTCCCTATCATGAACGGCTGTGCTGACTAAGAGCTGAATTGAACACGGTTAGATGCACTTGCACTGTCTAAAGTGCATACATTTAACTCTGAATTTCTCCAAGTTAGTATTTGAGCTGCAGACTGTAAATATGTTAGTAGTTATTAAATCAAATTAAAGTAATTTTTGTTATGTTTAGTACTGTAGCGGGTGTGGGTTTTTCGGGGCACAGGGTGGGAACTAATTTAATTATAATAAATGAATGATTAATTTTAAATTGATATTATTTACTTAATTACTAATTAATGATGTTAATAGTGAAATTATGTTTTTTAAATTTAACTGTTATGTGTGGGTTGTGAGGTTTATAGGGGTATATGGTGGAAAGTAATTCAATTTTAATTAATTAATAATTTCTTGTTAATTCATATTCATTAATTAATTGATAATTAATCATGTAATTAGTGTAAATAATTATTTTGTATCTACATTTTATGTGTGGGTTGTGGGGTTGATAGGGGTTGAGGGTGGGAAGTAATTTATTTTTCATTAATTCATAGTTAATTGTTAATTAATATTAATTATTTATTAGATAATTAACTAATTTAATGGTGTAAATATTTTTTTCAAATTTTAGGTGTGGGTTGTGGGGTTTATAGGGGTATATGTTGGGAAGTAAATTAATTCTAATGAATTAATATTCAGATTTTAATTTAATAATAATTATTTAATTTATAATGAATTGTGTTAATTGTGTAATTACATTTTTTAACTAACATTTTATGTGTGGGTTTGGGTGTTGAGGTATATGGTTGGAAGAAAATTTATTTTTAATTAGGTTGAAATTAATTTTTTAATTGATAATAATTATTAAATTTCAAATGTATCAAGTTAATTGTGTAATTAACTTTTATTACATTTTAGGAGTGTGTTGTTTATTTTGTGGGGGTATATTGTGGAATGTAAATACATTTAATTAAATAATAATAATTTTTTATTTATTGAAAATTAGTGTGTTGATAGTGTAAATAATTGTTTTTAAAGTTAAATTTTAGGTGTTGCTTGTAAGTTTTGTGGGGTATATGGTGGCAGGTAACTAAAATAAAAATACTTAATAAATAATTTTTTGTTAAATAATTTTTAAATAAAAATATTTTTTACATGAAAATTATTTTGCGATTTAAAAATGTATAATATTTGTAACTATTTACATGTTTTTAACATTATAATATGTATTTATTTTAAACATTTGTATATGACATTTGATATTTTATTAAATATTTATATCTTAATTTTTTATTTAGTTTTGCAATTATTTTATTGTTATGCAGAAAGTTTGTTTGTTTCTAATGTAGTACTAGCTGCAGTGGGAATATGAATTTCATTCCTTCCGCAATCCAAAAGTATCCATACTGTTACAATGCCTGGAGTGAGAATAGTAAATTGTACCCCCCTGCAATCCAACACTTTCCCTACTGTTGCACTGACTGGAGTGGGAATAGTACATTTTCCCCCTTCGCATCCAACACTTTCCCTTCTGCTGCACTCATTGGAGTGGGGATAGTAAATTTTCCCCCTCTGCAATCCAACACTTTCCCTACTGTTACATTGACTGTAGTGGGACTTGTAAATTTTACAACTCCTGAGTTCGACACTTTGGGCCTCATTACAATGTCGGTCGGAGTCCCCTCCGACTGACATCGCCACAGATGCGGAACCGACCAACCTCTGGTCGGCGTTCCCGACACCGAAATTAGGATGCAACCACAAATGGTGCGGATGCAAACTTCCATTTAACAATGGGAGCTTGTGCAGCGGTCCGAAACCGCCCCCAGCACAAGCTCCCATTGCAAAATGTAAGTCTTTGCACATCCCTGCACTGTGTGGCAGACACCACACCGTGCTTGCCACACGGTGCAGGGATGTGAACGGGGCACCATAGTGCCTCAACCTGTGGGCTAGGGGAGAACAGGGCCCAGCAAGGGGCCTCCAAAGCAGCTCTCTGACAGCCTTTCCATGTCGGAAAGGCCGACATGGAAAGGCTGTCGGAAACTGACATCATAATCCCGATGGCGGAAACGCAGTCCTTAAGGGATTATGAGCGGTTTCCGACTGGCCAACGGGCTCCTTGAGCCCATTGGAAGCCAGTCGGTTTCCCCATCCGGTTTACACTCCGACCACCGACATTGTAATACAGCAGTCGGAATGTAAACCTTCCATGCTGGTTGGAAAGCCTCCAACCAGCGGTCGGAGGCTTTCTGACCGACTTCAAAATAATGCCCTAAATCTACTTTTTATAAGTTGCAGTGGGAATAGTACATATATTAATTTTAAAAATGTGTAGTTTAGTTTATATTGTTTAAATTTATATAACCTTGTTTTTGGTTATTTAAAATTATAAGATTAATAATTATTAATGCTTTAAATATTGTATTTATTTTTATTAAATTGTACATTTTTATTAGATATATGTATATATATTTATTTTTATATCATTACAAAGTTTTAAAATATAATATACATTAAAAATATCAATTTAATAAAGTTTTATACATTAGATACCTGTATATAAATATATATATTAATGTATATATATATATATTTTTAATATTTGAAAATAATCATTATTGTTTTATTTTTCCCCAAAAATTATTAAGTATATTTTATTTATATTATAATAGTATTCATATTTTATTTAATTTATGTTTAATATTTACATTTATATAGTTTTAAAAATCGATATTTTAGTGCAATTAATATATTTTATTCGATATTTTTGTACTTTTAACTAGGAGGTTGGGGGTCGCTATTTTTAACATCTGTATTTTTCACTCGATCTTTTTGTAACTTGATAGTTAGTACTTTATATTTCGTCAGTGAACCTTCAGGAACAAAGAGAGGCAATCACTGCTCACTGTTTCTGAGCTGTACTGTCAGTACTGCATGGATCACACATCTGATAAGTTAGAAGCAAGAAAATAAGAGTGACTATGAAGAAAAAACAATGGTAAGCAATGGGCGAGCTCTAAGCCCACTATACAGTGTTTGCGTTGTCTAGTAGGCGAGACCTGAAAATTAAAGTCTTGACTTAGCATTGATCCAGCACATCTGTTCATGGTACAGCTCCTGATTGGCATGCTATACCCAAACTCATTGAGATTTTAACTGCCATTTTTGTATTTTGGATTGTTTCTACAAGACATATGGGAAGTTCCCCAGAACAAAATATACAACTTTCCACATCCCTAATTTTAAAACGATCAAGGGAAACAAGCATTTCTATAATTTTAGAAGGTTTTCTGTGATTGCAATGCTGAAAGTTACAGAAAAACATGCAGTATTTTACTGGCCATGTCAGATAAAAGATAATAAGGGGCCGATTCCGATCTCGGCCGGTAGGGCTCCGAATCGGATTCGGCTTAACCGGATCCGATTCGGAGCCTTATTTCCCGACCGATTCGTACGCGCGTCCGGGCGAGCGAGTATGATGCGAAATCGCCGACCGACTCGTCCGGGCGTCCCGACCGCTCCGACCGACTCGTTCCCGGGTCTAACCGCACCGATCGACTCGCTCGGACTCGACTCGCACCGCGCAATGGAGACGTTCCCCGGCCGGGTAAGTACGATGCGCGCCGCGAGCAGTCCGACCGAGCCGCGCACTCCGGCTCCAAAGAGCAGTCGGAGCCGTACTTTGGGGGTCCGTGTCGGACCCCTCTGTATGCGTAGCTGCGCAAGTCGCACACAGGGGGGACCCATGGGTCCCCCCTACACGTGCATGTACGGCACGACCCGCATCGATGCGAACTCGCTGTAGGGGGCGCCCTTGTTCGCGTCGTGCCCATTGAGTCAATGGGAGCCCGTGTACGCGTCGTACGACTGGCTCCCATTGACTTCAATGGGAGTCCGACCGAATCGAGTCTGATTGCATACGTGCGCATCGTACTCGTTCGGTCGGACTGCTAGAGTCCGATTCGGTCGGAAATCTCTCCGGGTCCGGCTCGGTCGGAGAGATTTCCGGCCCGAATCGGAATCGGCCCCTAAATGTTCTATCGAAAATGAAGAGACCTTTAAATCTGAAAAATATTAAAGGGTATCCACTTTTTTAACTACTGTTCTATACACAAGTTCTGCATTCAAATAAAACCTTAGAACTCCTTTCTTCTTCAAATGGTCAATTATGAAATATTGAAAATACTTTTATTGATGGCCTATTTAATTCAAAGAGGACTGTATTTAGAAATGATGAACTAAAATATTTTTTTCTTGCCCAGCGAACACTTGCAATTAGCATTGCATTCACTATGCGCTTCAATCCAGAAAGCAGCTGTAATAAGCAAAAACTGCCGTTCCAAAAAATATTTCTGAGAAAACTATGAAACCAAAGAGTATGTGAAAAAATCAACCAGTCAAGAACACCTGTTCACAAAATGACAGAAATATTAATATCTCAGCACTCTACAAGGGAGCATGTGTTTTCAGCTGTTTCAGCTGTCTCCCTCGTGTGCGCTCTGTGTTCCTCTCTCTCTTGTTCATGTTCTTTTTTCCCTCCTCACATTGCCATCCCACCTGTGTGCTTCCCCTGCCTGCTCTGTGTTACTGTCTTTCGCCCTTTTTATCCCCAAGCTGAGCCCCGTGCTGCTTCCCAATCTGTACCCTGTGTTGCTTCGCACCTCCCACCCCTCTGAGCCCTCCTTTTGCTTCCACCAGGACCTAAACATCATTCAGAAAAATATCTTTCTATTCAGTGAATGTAGGTTTACTATTACTAGGTCCTGTGAGGGGATATTTTTTATAAATAATACTTAGAATGCAATAATTTTGTCAGACTACATTTTGTTTACAATATTCTTGTACCATACTATATAGGTGAGACCTATAGATCCATCAGCTGTTCTAAAAATCTTCTTCAACTTTTGCTTCCGCCCAGAAAACTTCAGAAGCATTATCTCCTAGATTGAGCTCCAAATCCCTGTGGGCCTCATTTACAAATAAGTTACGCAGCACAGCGCTGCAAGCCATCTTGCTCCCCCACGCTGCATCATTTTAAAAGCAGAGGGATGCGTCATATTAGCAACATTTTGATGCATCCCTGTGCTTTCCTCTTTGCTGGTGCACATTAGGCTGCCTAGCGCCAATGCAGGCACCCTTGCACTATGGTGTAAGGGTGCCTCCGTTGTGTGGATGATTGTTTCTGTGCAGGAAGAAACACCTTCCTGCACAAAACCAATCATTAATGGCGTTTCCTTCCTTCTATGCGACCGATTACGATGTCGTCCGGAAACACTTCTGACCGAATCGGTTTCGGAATCGTTTCCAACCGAATCGGGTCTGCCAGTCCAACCGAACGATTACGATGCTTTCAGACATCGTTCGATCGGACTCGCATTGACTTCAATGGGAGCCTGTGTTCCGAATGAGAACATAGGCTCCCATTGACAAAAGGGATGGTTGGGGAAAACCTTGCACCCTGTGGCGGGCACCCCATGGTGCCTGCCACACTGATCATGCATGGGAAAGGTAGACCAATGGGTACCCCCACGGGCCCGAATCGGAGGGCCCTGTGTGAAGTGGGGCCTGCTATCAGCCCCCAAAGTCAGATTCCAGCAGCCGATCCATGTCGGAACAACCGATTCGGAAAGGCTGTCCGAATCGGACATCCTAATCGCTCGGCTGGAAACGCAGGCCGTAGACCGCTACGATTCTGCTCTGACCGACTCAGTTACTCCCAATGCTTTCCGGAACCAAGTCGGACAGTCCGAATGCTTTCAAGCCATCATAATCGGTTGTTCGGAAAAGTGTCTGAGTCGGTCAGAAAGGCGGGTTTGGAATCGGATTTGGACAAATCAAATGCCGTTTGGTGCCTTTCTGAACGGCATCGTAATCGACCCCTATGTGTACAACAGAACACAGCACGCATAGAAAGAGGAAACAGCAAAGATAAATAAAAGTATTCAGATGCATCCCAGCTATACAAAACTTTGTAAATCTGGGAATGTGTCAGGTACCTAGGATGTTGATGTGAAAACACACAGCAACACCAATGGAACACCCATTTCACGCAGAGTAATGCTTGAAAGGGTCCTATATTTACAAGGCCATGAAAAGTGACTTTACATGGCATTGTAAATATGGGCAGGCAAACTGCACCACCGGTGCATCTAAGAAAGTGATGCACCGATGGCGCAATGGGCGTGTAAATGAGGCCCTATGTGTCTACCCCTAGATATACCATATCACTCATGACCACTAAATATGCCATATCCCTCATAATTCAGAGGCAATTATTGTAGAGTATAACAGGCCTGTAAGAGTTTCTAAATTAAATGAGAAATTGGAGTGAGGAGGACATTCTTATATGTTTTCCTTTCGTACTTCTTTAAATATCTGAGCACAAATAAATTGGGATGATAGGAAAAGTACCCCCCTGCCACCCATTATAGGGATATTGCAAGTCACCGAGGAGTTCTATGACCATAAAGAGGAACAAGGTTCAGTGTAGTGGTGGGATTTAGCTCGTAAAGTGCTTTGTGCATTGAATTTGGAGAGTGTAAGACACCCGGGTAGAACAGTTTGGACTGTTTGTTAGCTTAGGATCAAGATAGATATATGAGACTGATGAAACAATTTTGCTACAAGATATGCATACCATTTGAAGCAGATATTGGCTGCTGGATTAAGTTAATTAAAAATCGTTCAACTCTTGACATATATTTTATTAAGCTGGTCATGAGCTGAGGGTGGTCTCCTTTAACACAGAAGATTACAGCAAGGTGGCAGGTATGGATGTTGAACAAGTTTAAAAAAGTGCTTTGCCATTGCCTGCATTCAGTGATAAGAGCTGGGCAGGTGCAGACTATGTGCATCAATAATTCTGATTTGAATTTGCAGAGTCTGCATTCTCTAGTGCTCTGCTGTGGAATCCAATGTGGTAAGAAGTCCAAAGTGGGATTTTGGCCATATTGGAGACCTGTTAGCCTTAGGGCCTGATTTAGAGTTTGACGGATCGGTTGCTCCGTTTCAAATGTGATGAATATCCCAGCCATCATATTACAAGTGCATTGTATCCAATGCCACTTGCAACTCAGAGGATGGGAGATCCATCGTGTTTGTGACTGAGAAACCAACCCACCGAACTATAAAATCAGGGCCTTAATTTATACTAGGCCAAACATGACTCTCTTCGGTCGTTTTGAGGGCAAAGTTGCTTATTGTTGTCCAGGCATGACTTCTGTTTCCGTGTGCTAGTTTATTATTTTGCAGTGAAAGTTAGTTTGTGTTTTTGTTTATGGCACTTTTGAATCAAAGTATGGTAAGTTAGATTCCCATAAAACATAGGCCTGGAGTACTTCTAATGTGGAGTTGAAGTAAGTGCGCCCGGAGATGTTTTGTGTGCCCTCATCTTGAGACATTTCTGACCATATATGTGATTTTAGAGTGTGGCTTTCTGCTCCTTTTAATTTGAAGTAATTCTCCAAAAATGACGCTCAAAGTGCCACTTGTTGATCTGTAATAAGGCGAATTCCAAACTAATTTGCACTTGAGAGGAGTTTTAATAGTTGTCTTTAGATGTTGCATTAACATGTTGCCAATTTTGCATAGCTTTCCTGGAAAGGTTTCTGAGCCATAATACACAGTGGAAATAAGTCTGGCCTCACGACTCTGAGTAAAGGAAAAAGGGCGACTTTTTTGTGTTCTATTCTGTTTCATCACGGAGTTGGACACGAAGCATAATGATTAACCCTTTTGGTTTTAATAAGTATTGTTGCTGTTAGACCACCTCTTTCAACCAAATTCAAATTCCTAAGTATTTGTAGTTTGGAACTTTTTCATACATTGGGGCATATTAGCAAGGAAGTGGCGGAGAGAGGCGTTAGCCTTCTTGGCTTAACGCCTCTCTCCGCCACTTCGGAAACGCGAGGCTGCACCATATTATCAAGGATATGGTGCAGCCTCGCGTTTCCCCCTGCGATGGCGCTAAGTTTTACAACTTAGCGCCAACGCAGGCACCCTTGCACCAGAGTGCAAGGGTGTCTGCGAGTAGGGAGGTTTGTTTATGTACAGGAAGGTGTTCCTTCCTGCACATAAACAAACCTAACATGCCAGTTTGTAACTTACGTGTGTGCTGCTTCGTGCAGCACACATGTAAGTTACAAAATGGCATTTTAGAAAAGGTTTGTTTATGTACAGGAAGGGACACCTTCCTGTACATAAACAAACCATGGCAATTGCTTTTCCCATGTGTGCTGCACAAGGCAGCACACATGGAAAAGCAAAGAAGAGGAGAAATAAAGCATTTCTCCTCTTTTCGCCATCTTAAGACCAGGATTTTCCTGGTCTTAAGTTGGCGCTGCCACCTATTATCGCCATCCTTGATAATAGGTGGCAGCGTCGAATTCAATGGGTGTTGCGGTGAAACGCCCACCGCAACACCCACTGCACGCCCCTTTCACGCTAAATTTAGCGTGAAAGGGGCACTATTACCAAGGCAGCGTTAAGCCACTTAACGTGGCTTTAAGCCACGTTAAGTGGCTTAACGCTGTCTTGATAATAGGGAGCTGACTCTATCGCCACCACATCGTCACAAAAAGTGATGCTGCGGTGGCGATAGGGGCTTGATAATATGCCCCATTGTATTTTCATTATGCCATGTGCCCAGTTTACCAATCCGTTTGTTAAAGACTACTATTTTTTGTTTTGTGTAGTTTATCAGCATTGTGTGCTCCAGGCAAGAGTGTGCTAGAACGTTTAACAGTTTCTGTAACCCAACAGCAGTTTGGTTTAACAAGACGACGCCATCAGAATAAAGTAAGGAGGTGAGGAAAGGAGAGCCCAACTTGGGCAGGTGGGAGTCAGCAGCTTCGAATTGATGACCCTGGTCCCCAATGTATAGATTGAACAATAGGGGAGCTCATAGGGAGCCTTGCTTCAAGCCTGAGCTAGTGAAGCTCTTGGTGGACAGCGTTTGATTTGTTCCTAGTTTAACCCTCACCCAGGTTGTTCAATAGATGAGTTGTATTGCTTGGAGGAGGTGTTCTGGTATTTCTCAATTTTAGTTTGTGCCATAGATCTTCTCTGTTAATTCGGTCAAAATCGACCTGGAAGCATTCTCCCCCCCCCCTCCTCCCCCCAAAAACTGTTGCATTTGCAACCCCATTAACAAATCTGCCATTAAAACTGCTAGATGAGTAGCTTTTGGTTGCTACAGGAACATAACAAATGTGTGGAAGGGTTGAGTCCAAGGAGCCCATAGCTTATGCAGCTATATTGTAAGTCTCAATTTCTCCTCTGCATGACCATAGTCCTTTAGACAAGCAATCAGTGAAGTTCATATGCAGACTAAATGTCCAAGGTGTAAAAAAAAATTGAAAATAGTGTGCATGCTTGGATGCGGCCCAGACGTAGGGCCCGATTCAGAAAATCTTCCCTTCTCAGGTGGGTCCCCAAATCCTGGGGATAATCCTCTCACTTGCTGGCATGTAACTTAACTCTTGTCGAATGTCATAAGTTTACTCATAGATGTGAAGTGCAATAAGAAGTTCCCACTTTGCAAAATTTCCAGATTATAAACTGGCTGAATGGCCTCTATTTTCAGAGAAGGACGCACTACCTGAAAACTGTTCTGTACCTACCTCTTCAATGTTTAAAATCAGTAAGCCATCATTTAGGGGGTCATAGTAAGTAAAGCAGTAGCAACAATAGGGACAGTTTGCTAATCTTTTTTTAAGAAGTGGTTCTTTTTAAGGAATGTTCTGCAATAGCACCATTAGCAACATAGGGCCTGATTAGGATGGCGGTCAGACTTACGTTGGCGGTCCCGCACTCTGAATCCTGATGCGACCACCTTCAAGGCGGTCGCAAAGTGTATATTTTGTATTGCGGTGGGTGCCACGGGCTGCAGCACATGCCGCAGTACAAAATATGCACACCGTGCATATCCCTGCACTATGTGGCAGGCATCGTGTGATGCCTGCTACATGGTGCAGGGATATAGGGGCCATGTTGGAGGGCCAGGGAGGAAGGGGGGCCCGATATGGGCCCCCAATGTCTCTTTCTGCCTGCCTTTTCATGACAGGTAAACCTCCATGAAACAGCCAACGGGAAGGGACATTGTAATCCCTACGGCGGTGTGTTTTGGGGATACAACTCCTCCTGAGCCTGTCGGATCCGTGGGGAACGGTCTCTCTGACCCCCAACCATCCGCCTGCCATTCTAAAGTGGCGGGCGGAAATCAGTATTACGATGGCGATAGCACCACCAGCAACAGGCTGCCAGTGGTGGTCCCACCGCCATCATAATCAGGCCCAAAGTAACAGTTTATTTGTGGTCTAATAACATATCCGCTTATTAACTTCACTACTTGCAAATGGCGCAGCACAGTTTCACTAACCAGTGAATAGAAAAGGCAGCAGTTCTGGCTTGCTCGTCTCATATTCATCTTCAAGGACACAGTAGCGATTTGGACAACAGAGGGAGCCCGCCCTCGCCTCTTGTTTTTTACATGACACCAGCCAGGGATGGCAATACAAACTGGGGAGGTGGGGCCCACTAAGTATCATAACAGTCTCCGTTTGATTCATTTACAATTCTTTCCACCATGACAGACGCAGACACAGTGCTTTGATCCTCCGGCACTGCAAGGAGTTTCTAGTGGCCTCTGAGCTAGCTGGCACAAGTAATTAAGTTTAATATACTCGAGAGGGACATACCGACCTTAGTCCTATGTCAAGCCTATAGGTTATATTATTCCAATGCGCAGAGCCTATTAGGGAAATAGGAACTACACTACATGGCGCCCAAACGTTTGGTAAGGCAGTAATTTAATGCTGGATACTGAGTAACTCAGTCGTGATTTTCTCAGAGACCCCTACTCACATACTCCATAAGACGTCTGGAGTGGGTAGGGTTAAATATCCGCCATAACTAATTAGGACAAAAAAAACCTATATATTAGTTGTTTGGTTTGCTCAACGTTGAAGGATACAGTGTTCCAAAATATTGTGCACCTTATCTTTTGTTTCCTTGAAACTTGTTCTACATTTTTCAAAAAACAAATGTCCAGACGGGACAATGCCACCGAAAACGGTGGAGCTGCGGCTGACCCAGTCGTAACAGTTTTTAACTTTACAGGTTTAAATGAACCTGAGGAGGGTGTTATAGACATCGCTCCAAACTTAAGAAGAGCCATCACTCTAAAACTTATAAAACATGGCCTACCACCAAGAGGAGGTAGAGCAGTTTTCTTGATAGAGGCACACAAATCTTTTCAGACAGAGGTATTCTATTCATGGATAATATTCCCTGAAATAAATTCAGTAACAAGACTGTTTCACTTCTACAAAGAAGATGAACCACCAGAGGAATATATTCCTTTCGAGGATATTGAAATTCCACTAACATACCAGGAGCATCAGCTCTGGTTTAAAGGCACCCTAAAACATCACAAAAACATTACCAGGCTCGGTCCACTAGGTAGACCAGGAGCAACATGGCCGATTCTAGCCAGCTACACCCCTCATCCTGACCTCGCTATCAAGTCAGACGAGGAATTACTTACTCAACTTACAGAGTTAATAAAAATTTACAGACAATTATTCCAATATGTCATGCGGACTTTCACAGTCCAACCACCATTAACCATTCCAAATCAAACTCCTCAACAGGGGAATACACTAAAAATTACACCACAGACTCTATACGCAGTCATGGGAAAAATGCCCACAAAACGTGAGCAAATTCCATTCTGGATAGCTAAAAAAATTACTCAAATAGAAGCAGTATTTCCTAATACTAGCCCTTATGAGAAACACAGAATCCTAACAATCTGTTTACCAATGGGGATCACACCACAACTGGAAGACTGCACCACTTGGGGCTCAGTCTTTGCTGCCATCTATACTAAAACACATGGTATTCCGTCAATTGCAGTAATACCAGATGTCCTGAAACAAATTCAAAACAAAAACGGGGTAGAGCCTGCTCTGAATTTAGGTATGAAATTACTGACAAATTTCGACCAGGTCTCAACAATAATATTAAAGGGGAGGCAGCAGCAGTGGCGATCCGCCAATGATTAAGGGAATTCGATGTTACAGAACATCAAACAGAACTACCCAGAATAATAGAACAATCTTTTGCAGAATTAGGCAGAGTTAGTTTGGGTGGAAGACCATTGAAGCCAAAACTATCTGAAAGTCCTGAGAAGGACTCTAATAAACAAACTCCTACATCTTCTAAAAAGAAGTGGGAAACTAATAAACATAATTCAAACGAGAAACGTTCTCAATCCCGAGGTAGGTCTCCTCAAAAGGAGCCCTCTGAAAGGAGGTATAACCTCAGGAATAGGGATCATTTGAAAAAGCCTGACAGGTATCAAGATACTGATACACGTTCCTCTCGTACCTTTCAGATATCGTCAGAGACATCGGAAAGAAGAGGACGGTCAGAACATAGAGAAGAACGCGCGAAATCGAAAGACGACAAACACGTTCCGAAAAATAAATCTAAACCTCAATTCTCAAAAAAGAAGGTAGCAGGTCTGAAGGTCAGACATGCCGAGGATACTGAGAACACAACTCAAGAACGGAGAATGGGCTCAGACAATGCTGGACAGTGCGGCAGAAGTCACAATAGCTCGCCAGAACCTGAAGGAACTTCTGGAGATAGTGGACTTGAATGAGTACATTACAGTTGAGACTGTAGACACCAGGGTTAGTACTCCACAAAAGTTATATGAAATAACACTCCGGATGGAGGGACATACCTAGACAGGTGAAAACACTCTTTTGGGAAAAACTTTCAAGGGGTTATGATATACTTCTAGCTGAAAAAGACTGGCCACCACAATTTGTCAGGGATTGCCCACATGGTGAGGACATTATTATGCCTGCCTTCTCCAACCATATTCCAATTCACCTAAAATATACTTATGCCAGGAAATGGGCAGTTGCCCAGGCCTCAGCATTATATAAAAATCATGTAGGATGGGATGAGGACTCACCTCACCATAAAATACATCTAAAAAATGAACCTACTGCACAGAGGCAGTACCCAATAAAGCAAGAAGCTAAAAAACAGGTCAGGGAGATCTTAGATCAACTTGAATACCAAGGGGTGATTGAAACATGCACCTCTTCAATGAACAATCTTTGTTTCCTGTCTCCAAACCAGACAATACATATCGTCTAGTCTTGGATTACAGACACTTAAACACTTGTTCTAAAACATTTGCAGTGCAAAATGCACACAGTACAGCATTAATGAATAACATTGTGCGTAAAAAATATAAAACCACATTGGATATCTCAAATGGTTTCTTTTGTCAAAACATAGCAACTGAAAGCAGGTACTTAACAGCTTTCTCAATAATGGGGACCCAGCGTCTATTTTGTCGACTCCCACAAGGGTTCAAGAACAGCCCAGGGTTATTCTCAGCGAGGGTAACAGAGTTACTACAAATTTATGATAATGAGGCATTGTCATATGTCGATGACATCTATCTGACAGACGATGACCTGGACAAACACTTGAACAGGGTGAGTACCATTATATTGGGCTTCGCCTCTGAGGGCTATAAGTTCAACTTTAAAAAATCCAGAATTGCCCATCTCAATGTCCTTTTTCTAGGATATGAGCTTTCAAGTGAAGGCAAGAGCTTGGCAGCCAACTTTTAAAAAGGTGTGCGCTGCTCCAACCTCCAAAGACGCTGAAAAATTTACAATCCATCCTGGGTTTCCTAAATTTTGGAAGAACTTACATTCTAAATTACGCAGAAAGGGTTAAACCTCTCTACGCATTAATCAAACCTGACTTTTCAATCAAAAATTGGACACAGGAACACACAGAAATCTTGCGTTCACTCCAAGCTAACATGTTAGCAACAAATCACTTACAAACACGCGTAAGTCAACGCAATTTAGTCATCCGAATAATTTCGGGTAAATGCGGATTCACCTACTTAACATTTAATGATGGTGAAAAAGTACCAATTGCATACAAATCACATTTGTATACACAAGCAGAAATGCGCTTCACTTCAACTGAACAAATACTGACAGCAGTTCAAACCGATGTAGCAAAAGAAAGAGCTCTAGCCCAAGTGAAACGCATTATTGTTGTAACCCCAGTACCGGCTTTAGAGGCGGTCACAAAAGCGAGTATTCCAAATGCTAAAGCATTACATCCTAGATGGATACAATGGGTTAATTCTCTTGCTGCAACAGATGTTGAATATGTTTTTGATCCTGATTTAAAAACACAAGCATTCCTGCAATATGAACATGAAAGTCCTCTGCCCACTGAGATTCTGCCTCTCGATCAGTACGAATTCATAATTTACACTGACGGATCCGCACAACCCGCTACAGGGAGTAAGCAAGCTTACAGTGCAGCGTGTGCAATCGTTAAAGGTCGCATGCGCGATGGTAACTTCAGACCTATGGTCACTAAAACTCAATCTCTAGGAGATTGTACAGCTCAGCGAGCTGAACTACAAGCATTCAAACTGGCACTGGAAAGTACAGATCGAGAATTCCCCACATTAATAGTGTGCGATTCTTTGTACTGTGTGCAGTCGTATAATGAATATATACAAACTTGGCTTGAAAATGGGTTCAAAGATGCAAAAGGTGGCACAATAAAGCATAAAACGCTTTGGGAACAAGTAGTTCAGTTAAAAAGCGAACTACCAAAGGCTCACGTGATACACACGCTGAGTCATCAACGTGATGGCGTTCACGTTGCAGGGAATTCATTGGCTGACGAAGCCACAAAGGGGGCTGTTCAGACGGCTTCTGTAGCTGTGATCACTCATTCAAAAACGAGAATAGACAGTGAGATAATGTTGCCTGTCAATGCTACGAGCAAAGGCAGTGGTGCAGCGTTACCAAAAAGGTTTCCACTCAAGTACTCTTATGTAATTGATGTGAACAACGTTCCTTTTGCTCGAATCCCTGGAGTGGGGGATAGGGTAATTCCAAACATGGAACGTAGAGCAGCTTTGATTTATGAAACACATCTGGGGGAGGGTCTGTCACATCAAGGGATCTCTAAAACAATATTGACATTAAAAGAGATGTAGTGGTGGCCTGGAATGAATACACAGATTCACATCTTCATCAATGACTGCATAGACTGTAAGGTACAGCGAGATGCAGAACGCCACCAGACACCATGCTACGAAGTAGCCTGCCAAGGACAGACACCATTGTTAGACAGCATTAGACTATCTATGCAAAGGCGTCCTTGTGGACAACTGCAATCCCACAAATACTAAGTCAAGGTTCCTATGGATATGGCCTCAGCGCTCGGCTGACGCTCGAACTGTTATAAAAGATTTGCGAGTCTTTATCGGCACATACGCAATAGGCACGCTACATTCTGACCAGGGCCCTGTGTTTAGCTCTCGGGCTTACAAAGAAGCCATGGCCAGTCTGGGCGTTGCATTGCGGTACTCCTCTCCGTTTCATCCTGAGGGAAATTCTGTTGTGGAAAGGAAAAACCGGGACATAAAGCAGTCTATAACAGCTAGAGTATTAGGTTCGGGTGATGGGTGGGTCAAACATCTTTATGGGGTCCAACGCTCATTAAATAATTTGCCAAGAAGTTCTCTAGGGGGGGTTACTCCATATGAGGTCCTATTTGGGACAAGAATGTGGGTGCCAGATCTAGAATGTAGAGGCACAGTGGTGGAAAATAAACCCTTTGATATCAAAGATCGTTTGGCTGTTTTACAGGATCTAAATGAACTAAGATCGAAACAAAGCAACGTATTCCTGCAGCCAACCACCACTGGGGAAAAACCGGCGGTCCCAGCAAGGCCTGTCTGGATTCCAAAAGTTGGGGATCTATCAGAGAGAAAATTGCGGACAAGAAAGAATTTGGACCTTCTTACAGACAACCAGTACCTGTCCTAGCCATACACGGAACAAGAACAGTACTTCTGCCGCCCCTTGCTGGAAAAAAGGAGAAAAGATTTGTGTCCATCGACCTCATCAAACCACAGTATGTGGCCAATACTAAATAGTAGGCCTTGTGGACTCCGACCTAGTAGCAGACACACTCCTCTCACTACTATCCAAGAGGTTCAGACTGAAAGACTGATAACCATCGAGAACTCAGCAGTAACAGATGAAGGACTGAGCAACCATGCTATGGAACTCATCCCTCTTGAAACTCAAGTAACAGTTCGTCCAAATACACCTGTCTACACCAATGTAACAAGTGATCAACTGGCTCCAGCGATTTCTACAAATCCTGATGCAATTCCAACAATTGACAGAACTGCTTCTGGCTATTTCATTAACTTTGATATGTTTTCTGAGGATCTGAGTGAGCCCGAGATGTCGCCAGCATCATTAACTTTCAAACAGCAAGTACAAGACTTTTTTCATTTTTGGAGAAAGACTTATCTGGTTTCACCGTGGATTGAACTCTGGGTTATTTCTGGAATATTTTTCTTTCTGCTTTGGCTAGCTTTGGTTATGACTATGAGCGTGCTTATAAATGGCAGATATATCCATGTGAACACTGAAAGAAAAGAAGTGAACTTGCTTTTGAAACCTCACAAATCATCCCATCGTGAAACAAGAGACTTGTCTGCAGTGAACATCACAGCCGTTCCTATACAGGATGGTATAGTATGGGACAAAACAGATTTCGATATTTTCGACCCTACGGAACATTTGAGCATTCCACATTTATTTAAGATTTCACTAAGTGATTTTGTTTCATCCAGTACCTATTCAGATGATTGGGACTTTGAAACTGTAAATGACATGGTGTTTGACCTAGAAAAGTCTGCTGCATTTTCTAATAATGAATATTTAGAGGGTTCATCAGACTATGAACAGCTGTATTGCTATAACCACTATGGTCATCATTTTTTGCATAAATCTGCAACGCCTAGAAATGTGTTTATGTTTAACCAATGGGAACATTGTCCTACACCACCGAAAGGTAGTTCAAAAACATTTGCTAAAAAGTTTCCATATTTTTCAGGATACAATACATCTGATCCAGAAACATTTTACTATAAAAATGTAAACAAAACAGGACTGAAAATTATGTTAACTAATACAAAACAGATTTACTCTGCAGCATTTATTGCCCAACTGTCTAGACATGGTTTCGACTTATGGAAAGACACAATAGACACTAAATCTGTCTGGGGTACTAAAGATTGGCAAGTGCAGGGGATAGAAGCCTTGTTTAGAGCCTGTATCGTCCCTCAGCAAATAATGTTTTTGAATGACACTGTGCAACAAACGTCTTGCCTTGGCTTAGCCAAGATCAAAGACATGAAAACACCTTCTGTACCAACACCTGCCAGCAATAACAATACACAGGCAGCGGTTACAGTTGACACAATACTACAACTCAACAGAACAAATCCTGATTGGAGAAAATGGTTGATCTGGCCCACAGACACAAACAACTGTCAAGAGAGATTCCTGAATAAAACAAAGGGGTTTACTATTCATAGGCCAGACCCACGATACATCCAAAGACAGCATCCGGGGGTAGTAACAACATACAGTGTAGGAAAATTATGCCTCGATTGGCTGCGAAAATCTACACTTAAGGATGTGAAACAACACTTATCTTTACTTAAAGAAGACGCAGACCTTAGGGAATTCTTGCTTGGACCAAGAAAACCACGTCAAAAACGTTTCATCTATGCCGGCATCTATGCTGCTTATAATGAAGCATGGAAGGTGTCACAGATGGAGGCCGCAGAACGAATACGTGAACTTGATCGTATTAACTTAGAGAAAACTCTCACTGTGGTCGACAATGGGTTAACAACTTTGTCCTCCAGAATTTATTCATTGGACAGTATTGTATCCTCTGCTATCGACATACTGAAACAAGATTTAGCCATGTTACAGCAAGGCCAGTCTCAGTTACGTTCTATTATGTTATTAAGCTGGACGCTGCAATCTTTGCGTGCGGGCTATGTGCCTTGGCGTTTTATCAACACGTCGGCTCTGTTTGCAGAATACAATCTAACTGATAAACAGATCGAACTGGCACAAAGGGGAGCAAAGTATACAGTGCTGAGCATTGAAAAACTTGAGAAATTACCATTCACAGTGGCAGAAAAACCAGCTACAGAATGGCTTATTCATTGCAAAATTAGTCTACCTGTGACTACTTTTCAGTTTCAGTATTGCCTCAAACAGATGCAAGCAGGCAAATATGAAAGGTTGGGTAAAGAATACATTAAGACATCCTGGAATTTACCTTACACATATAGATGTTGGAGTGGGGATCGTGAAGTGTTTCTAAGCGGTACACACTGTGAAAGTGCACTAAGCGGTTCACTGATTTGTCAGGACATATCTTTACACGGGGCTTGTAATGGTTCTGTGGCAAATTTGTCCTGCCACCAGCAGGGTACACCAGCTACTGTGATTAATCCAACGTTTGGCCAACTTTCTAATGGGAGTTACCTCATGTTGAATGATCAGAGTTGCTGTGGCATGTTGCCAGGCATCCCATATCTAGTAACGGTCAACTCCAGGGTCACTTGCTGTATGCAAGTATTGTTTGCCCCAATAGACACAGTCAGGGAGTCGCCTCTATGGCCTTCGTTGAATGTCTCTTTTATACGATTTGATACTTTAAGCAGAATGAAAGCCATGCTTATACAACAAACAGTGCCTCTGAACTCAGCCAAAGAAATCTATGATTTACAAGTTGCAAGGACTTCGGCAGAGATACAGGCTGTAATTCGTACAAACTGCCCTATACATTTCGTAGAAATGATAGGACGTATCTTTAACATGTCTGATACAAGCGGAATTGTACATGTATTTAAGACCATCTGTTCCGGACTATTAGCACCTTTCCAGGCTGTCCTCTGAATCATCCCAAACTTCGCACATTCGGTGTTTGGTGGTGTGCCGTTAATTCTAGCACTTGTTGCAGGAAGTCTGTTTTTATTCCTCCTACTACGCTATGGCAAGCCTATACGCCAACATCACTCTGAGCGATGTAGAGAAAGCTCTCCTTGAACGGCAATGCCGTGAGCGAATAGTACAGCTTTTGGGCATGCCTCGTCTACGGGAACTTAATACAACGTGGTTCCTGTCATTCAGACCAATCTGGCAAGATTGCATCTTACCTGTTCTACGCTGCCTGTTTTGCAGTGAAGAATGCGTGCTAGACACCTGTCTAACACTCCCATCAGTCATGCCAACGGATGTCGATGCTCTGCTGGACCCGATAACGGCCCATGCTGTGTGTTGTCCCCAGAGGCTTCCAATCCTGATGACGGCATTCATTGAGATCTCACAGACGCTTCCGGCAGCTGCTGAGGTACGAGATGGATCAACAGGCACACAGGTAACAACGGACGCGAACATTGCTTCTTCTGCTGAAGGCGATGTTTCTCATCTCTGTGCAATTAACCTTCTGAACGAGGTGTTCCAAATGTCACCAACTTCGGTGGACGATATTTTGGCTACGGAAATAGATGATCTCATGTTTACGCCAGACCCATACACTGACTTTGATTCGGCTCACAGTGTACCAGGGCAACAATAAAATTTGGCCTTCATATTTTTCAAAACTTGGAACTTTTCCCATAATTGAACTTTTTTTGTGTGAAATTTTTGAAATGACATGGCAAATGAACAATCTGCTTACACTAGAACTAGTCTTATAAAACGGACTTCTTTGAATACTTCCAGGGACACATTGTCACCTTACTTGTCTACCATTTCATTTTATTCCATGATATGCAATGGCTTTGATTTTTTAAAACTTATCAACCATTTCATCATATGTATATATTTCTGTTTATTCATTCATGCTGCATTTACTTCCATTATATGCTTAGAATGATAACGATGCTTTAAATTTACAGTACCTATTGCATTTCAACAGTTTTGAGCTTCTTTTAATATGCTTTTAGAAATGTTTTTAGCAACATGTGGTACTCAATTTTATGTTTAGCATTTAAATGTTTAGCATTTAGTATTATCGTTCATTCGAAAGTGGAGTGGGTGTTGTATTCCGCTTTAGGTGTCCGTATATAGGTTTTCCTGAATCATGTCCTTATATAGGCACAATTTGCATTGCCCTTATATAGGCATAGAATCCCTGTCCTTATTTAGGCATTAACCGTGCACTCCAAATACAGGCATGGTCACCGACATCCGTCCACCCTAACGTCACAACGAGTTCTTAGAAACCAGACCCTTAAGCTCCGGGAGTTCCCCTAGCACAGGACTATTGATTTCTCCAAGAACTCATCTATTATGTATGAACCGTTATACCTTAAGGGTTCATTCCTGACGTCTTCCTCTGTCCGACTTCACGTCAATGCTAACATTCCGAGGCACCTATCAGGTATAAATATACCGTCCCTCGCCCAAGCAAGTTAGAGGAGACCTCGACTTCAGAGGAGCCCGTATCCCGGCCTGACGCACTGAGAAGACGCTGTCATTCCTGCACGCAGACTAATCCAGCTTCCAGTGTTCTGACTCCCTTCGCGGGGTGTTAGAGTTCCAGATCCGGCAAGAGATTCCCACCTCTCTCATTCTCAAGGTATGGAGCTGACTAGAACCTAGAGGGACTCTTGGCATACTTGGCGTACTATACGTAAACATACTCTTAGTATACCAGACTAGAAAATACTCCACCTACTTTTACCTTTCCCTACACCTAGACTAGGTTAGGTACATCGGGGTAGAACTAGCTTAGAGACGCATCGTATGAGTACTCGCATTTTTAGCTCATGTTATTTATGTACGTGAATATATGCTAAAAGATAATGCTAGCGCAGTATTATTTATTTCTACTGCTTACGCTGTACATTATTTATCTTGCATGCTGTCTTGTGATCATAACAGCACATATCTCTTACACGAGAAACAAGACTGTTCAATAAAAGCTTTTTATTGAAACGCCCGTCTTTCCTTTCTGTGTAACACTGTAGAAACTAAGCTTGCACGATTGACTGAGTGAAACTGTTATCTATTGTTTCCACGATTCTGAGACGTGTTCCGATTCTAAAGGGAAACAAAGTTGTCATGTTTTTCGGTTGCCAGAAACTACTCCCTTCTTGTTCTCAAGGAGTTTCTAGTGGCCTCTGAGCTAGCTGGCACAAGTAATTAAGTTTAATATACTCGATAGGGACATACCGACCTTAGTCCTATGTCAAGCCTATAGGTTATATTATTCCAATGCGCAGAGCCTATTAGGGAAATAGGAACTACACTACACTATATGGCGGCAGTCCTGCAAGTGTAATCACAATGCGACCGCCACTGTGGCGGTCGCATTGTGCATTTTTACCATCGCCGTGGGTGCTGCTGGCTGCAGCACCCGCCACAATGGTAAAAATGCAAGTTTTGCATTTCCCTGCACTACGTGGCAGGCACCACACGGTGCCTGCCACATTGTGCAGGATAATGTTGGGGGGCACCATAGGTGCCCCCCAAGTACAAAACTTGAGTGCCCCTGCAGAAGGCGGGCCCGCTATGGGCCCCCAAAGCACATCCCCGCCAGCCTGTGAATGGCGGTTGAACCGCCATATACAGGCTGGCGGGGATGCACCATCCTAATCTAGTGGACGGTGCCTGCTAGGCACCGCCACCAGTTTGTGGATGCAGGGTGGGTCCGACAGGCAATCATAACTAACTATTGCCTGTGTCGGACCCGTGGCGGACGGACTTCCCGTCCGCCAGCAATCTGCCCGCCATCCTGATCTGGCGGGCAGAGAATGGCTGCTCGATGGCGGTGAATCCGCCACCGGCAGGCTGCCGGTGGCGGATTTACCGCTATCCTAATCAGCCCCTAACTGTGGCTAAATGCCGATACTACAGACCGTGTGCAGCATCATATCCTCATGGGAAGTCTACGTTAAATGAATGAAGTTTTATGAATTCACAATATTGACTTTCATGTAGTTGCCTATTTTTTGAACTTTATATTCTCCTATGCCACATTATAGAATTTCCCCATGGAGTCAGTAACTCACGAGAATTTTTTTTATGAGAGTGCATATCATACATAGTTTTTGGTTCGCATATAGTTGTCAAAATTCTCCATTTTATCACCTTCTATGCCACCACATAGTGTTTCCAAGCTCACAATCAATGTAAAAAAACTAAAATACTTATATTTTCTAACAAGCCAAAAAACATGTGACAGCTTTCTGTTGTTAAACTGAAACAAGTGAATTTGTATACTTCTTTAAGCCTTATGTTCTCTGAAACCCAGTATGGGATGTACCTCTTTTTGCCTTCAAATCTAAACCCTTGGCCTCAAAACTTCTCCTTTGAGAATTGATAATGCTTATAGGAGTTTTTCATTGATCCACTGTTAAAGACATGTAATGGGAAGATGAGACATCAATCACTCCATGGAGCTGAATTGTCAGTTTTTTCACAATAAAGTGAACTGGTCAAAACTAGAAAGTTGTTGTACTTGCCCTGTCGTACATTTCAGACATAATTTATATGTGCAGTCTTAAGCAGTGCATCATAGCGGTGTAAGTCATACTAATGTCAGTTATGCATTAACTGGCAAATTTTAGGGGGGAGGCTTTAAAACAGTAGTTTTTTGTATTGTTAGAAGACCTACGTATAACGCCACTTTAATCTTTGTTTTTTTCTGTGAATTTCTAAGTTTTATTTTAATGTAAATTGAGATTTTAGCACCTTATTTATGTATTACTTTGCCTTAAACGTTTTTTAGTGCATTTTAGTTTTTTTAATCTAAAGTAATATCTTCGTAATACAAGTCTGCAGCCATCCCCCTGCCGCACACAGCAGTAGTGGCCGGGCCCTGGGGCCAACCCTCCCCTTCAGCTGTGAGTAGCGTGGGGTGGCCAATCATCCATATACTTCCACCCCACATTCTCCCTTTAAAAAAAATATTTATATTTTTAGTCTCGTGGGACTTCTTTGGACCATACCGGGGCCATGCTGACACCTGCAAGCTCATGACAACACTAATTTAAAAAAAAAATGTGTTACAATTTTGTTCCCAGGGAGGGTCCCTCCAAGACCCCCTACAAGGACTAGGAGCTTAGGGTATCACTACTCTGCCCCATTAAAATCTTTTTCCTTATTTTCAGGGCTTGAAACAGGGATCCCTAAGTCCCATATGGGCATCCGCAACATGTTTCTTCATGTTGCAACTACCAATCACAATGATTGGTCCCACAGGAGTCCCGCAGAACCAATCAATCAGAATTCCTTTTTTGTCATTTTTTCCCATGAGAGTCCCGGGTTCTGGATTTCACAATTCTTTTAAACCTTAATATCTCTGAAAAGGTTGAAAAGATTTACACTATGACCAAACTACTTTCTGGCTAAATATCCAGCCTTCTGCCAAATTTGGTGTAATTCAGTTTAGCCATTTTCTCTGTATCGTTGTCTAATATTTTGTTTGAAAAAATTAGATGCAAAAATGTTTTGAATTCTCTCTTTTTCTTGGTACCAACTTGATGGATCATCCAGAAACAGGAAGGAGCTGAGGTGGAGGAACCTTTCTTGGAAAGTTACGTGAAGATTTGGTGCACAGGGTCAAATTTATTAGCAAAGCAAAAATGCTCTTCCTATGGGAACTCTGACTTATGTAAAACTACGCAGTGGTTACTGACACTGTGTAATAACATGGAATCACTGAAATGGTATTCTCTGTTCACAGAGCATGTGTTATTAAAGTATGAGAGGTTACATTTCCCGACTTACATTCTGCATATTCTTTATTGGTCTTTAGTTTTCTACTGTGCATCGTTAACAGCAATCAAAACTATTTATGAAAATCATAAATTGCTATTGCATTACATAAAGAAATATGAGGTCATCCCAGGTTCACAGGCAAATGAGGCAAACTATGCATTGTAGATCATCAAGATTAATTATTGCAATGTAGTCTACAATGTCTTTCCCAAATAGATTCCTAGAAATACAACATCAGACAGAAATATTAGCTCTCAAAGCGACAGCTTCAGACTTGCCTTAAAGCCTCACCGGGCCAGATGTACGACCGTTTTTTGTGGTCGCAAAGTGGTTTTAGGCCCTTTTGCGACTGCAAAAAACGTGTGGCCCATGTACCAACCCTATTTTGCTAGTCGCTAATCAATTAGCGACTAGCAAAATAGGGTTAGCGACTCGCTATTAGGAAGGGGCGTTCCGAAGGCGTCCCTTCCTAATAGCGACTTCAAAACCAATGTATGAATGTTTTGCAACCGCAATTGCGGTCGCAAAACACTCGCAGTTTACCGTAAGGCACTTGCAAATGGGAAGGGGTCCCCAGGGGACCCCTTCCCCTTTGGGAATGGATGCACAATTATTTTTTAAGGGCAGGCAGTGGTCCCAGGGACCAGCCCTTTAGGAAAAACGGACTGCATTTTTTTTTTTAAAACGGCTTTATTTAAAAACAGTCCCAGACATGGTGGTCTACTGACCCCAGCAGGCCACCATCCCTGGGAGTGCTAGCTATTCCCAATGGGGTCGCAAATTGCGACTGCCTCATTAATATTCAAGAGGCATGCAATTTGCGACCCCATTGGGATTTGCAGTGTCTCAGACACTGTTGTACATAGCATTTTGCGACTCGCAAATTGCGACTCGCAATTTGTCGCAATTTGCAAGTCGCAAAGTGCTATGGTCGTACATCTGACCTCAAATCCCTTTTGGAGGAATCCAGCACTGAATTTAAGTTATATCCAACATGCATAGCACATTCTGTAACAAACAACTAGAGGATTTTCTGAATACAGCCACAAACTTTCTTTCAAAGCTAAGCATGTGATCCCTCAAGGCAAATAACATCTGCCCAAAAACTTTAAAAGCCAAGGAAATTCAGAGCAGAACCATGAGACAGCAATGCCCAACACTTAGGAACAGGCTCCCAACCTCTTTGAGGCTGCAGCCATACTCTCTCATTTTCAGAAAGCTGTTGAAATGAATCTGTTTAGACAATAATTTGAATTAAATCTAGCCCAGACACAGTTATGGTTACTGAGAAAAACAGCTAGCCTGACTTGCACCATATATAATCAAAGTAATGTGTGCCCAACTATTAGCACTAATTCTCCAGTATGCCTCATGTAGGAAAGTGGAGTATTATGCAGTGAGGCTGGCTAGCCTTTACTATGCAATACTCTCACAATACCCCAAAGATGGTCCTTGGATTCACAATATTAAATCCTTAGATCAGTCCTAGTAGTGTGGCAAAGAGCAGTCAGGCTTTACTAGAGAAACATGTGTTAAGCATTTCAGAGAACCAACATGGACAATAAGTAATCAACATGACTCAAAAGAAATCTGACATCAATTTATAAACATAAAGCAGATTTTTATTTAAATTTAGTCACGAAAGTGAACACAATCAGATAAGTATAACTGGAGATATGAATTTTAGAAGGAAAAATAAATTGGTGCAAATCAGTACTGCAAAACGTTAGCATTGTGGTCAATGGTTAAAAACACGAGTGACAATCGATCAATTTCAGGTTGAGTTGAGTGCAACCCCCTGTAGGTCCCAGAACCAGGCAGGGCCGGACTGGCTACCGGGCGTTTTGGCATGCTGCCGAGCTGGGGGCTGATTTCGTTGATGGGGACCTGCGTGTGCTGAACGAAATTCGTTTTGCTTTGTTTATTTCATAGCACACGCAGGTCTCCATCAACGAAATTAGCCCCCACCGCAGTGACATCAGCCCCCAGCTCGGCAGCATGCCAAAACGCCCGGTAGCCAGTCCGGCCCTGGGACCAGGCCATGACAGTCAGTTGAATTTCACCTGGCCTGTAGTGCCTGGGTGCAGAGTTGCTCTGGCTGTCCCTGGTGCTGAAGAAGAAGCCGAGGGTGAGGTGGTTTTATCGCTTAGACGGTGCTTGTGAGGAAATGGATGCAAAAAGTTGACAACAGGGCCACTGAGGTGGTCGGTTGAAGGTGCTACAGAGTTCCCTCATCTTGGTCACCCGACTGGCCACCAACAAGCCTTGGCAGTGGTAAGGTCAGTGAGAAGTTGTTTTGACGTCCGTAGGTCCAGGGGAAAATGGTAGCCACCTAAAACTTGCTGGAGGTCAGGACTAAGTTTCCCACAATGTACTGGACCATGCACTTTTGGGCGATCCCTCAGAGGGCCGGATGGCCAGCAGTTCCTTGGTTCCGGGATGTTGTTTATATCTGGGACTGCAAGGGAATAGTGCCACTAGTCCAAGGGAGTCAGGAATTTCCTTTGGCTCTCAAAGGGGTTCTTACTGCAGGGGACTAGTGCCACTAGTCCAAGGGAGTCAGGAGTTGCCTCTGGCTCTCAAATGGGTCCTTCTGTCTGGGGGAACCGGTCTTTAATCAGAAACAAGTTGCAGTCGTGCAGTTTCAGGATGGTTGCCACGGGAGCAGAGTATTACGCTTTTAATTTGTGTAGGTCCAGTTGTCAAAGGCCCTGATTACGAGTTTGGCAGTGTGGGAGCAGGCCACCCTGCCACCGCCCCCACACCACAAAACAGGGCTGCCATCCTCTCACCAGATTACAAGTATTATCGTGATCTGGAGGGTGGGTGGCATGGCAGTCCAGCTGTGGTGCAGTCTAAAGGCTCATATGTGAGCCTCAAACTGCACCGCCACGGGACGGCCAGTGCACGTTCCTGCATTGCATGGACTGTGCATTCCATGCCATTCAGGAATGGGGTGCCTGCAAACAGGGGGGCTAAACATGTGGCCCCTGCATGCACCCCCGTTCACAAGGCCAAGAGGGTGTCCCGTAGGGCTCCCATTCTTTCCTCACCACCAGATGTTTCATGAAGTAAGAACCTCCATGAAACCACTGGTGGTGAGGAAAGTCGTAATATGCTTGGTGGTGCCACAGGGCATGAGCAAGCATATTGCAGCCCTCAGACCGCAGCGGCATCGCCAGGCTTCTTTGATGCCTGGCAGTTGCGGCAGTGTCATGGTGGTCAACTGCCCAAGTTTTAATCCGGCAGCCGGACCGCCACTGCTGCGCCACCGTGAGTTTGGAGGTCCTAAGGAAAATTATAATTAGGCCCAAAGTCTTTTTCCTCTGTTGTAATTTGAATCAGAACTGAGGTTGTGGTGTCAAGTGTGCCCCTTAAATCCTAGATTTAGGGGCATTAAGAGTGTGGGTACAAGTAGCCAATGGGCTACTAGCCCCAGCAGCTAATCTGCCCCTGAGGTTACCACATCCAGGGGTGTGTGTCACCTTTGCTACCCAGAACCCTCTATTTTGCCACTTTCAAAAATGGCAGAAACCTTCTTTGGCTGTATAGACCCATTAGCCCACCCTAGGGGTGAGGATAGCCTTCTGAGGATGTACACCTCCTGACTACATATTTTCCCACCTGCCCGGGTGCAAATGTGCCTGGGGGCAGGGGGATGACTGTTTCCTCCTTTGGGGAGCAGCCTGGTTGCTTATCAGAGGCGGTGTAAGCTTTTAAGCTGAACTCCTTGATATGCCACTTTACTGGTCATCCTGTCAGGGAGGGAGTAGTCACCTCCATCCTGGCCAGGCCTTTGCTTCTAACTCCTGGGAGAATCCACACCTCCTGGGGGGGTCAGATTCCTGTCTTGGCGGCAGCAGTTGCAGGCTGTCAGTCAGGGCAAAGAAAAGGCTGTGGCAACCAGGTGGGCAACCTCTAAGATAGCCACCTTGGTACATGCCACATCAACTCTGGCACAGGAATTCACGAATAGTTGATAGGCTTGTTCATATTGAGGATATGGGCAGAGATTTACGCCGGCTAACAGTTGGGGGTTGGGGTGGAAGTCCTTATCTAAGGAGGGAATGGGAAAAATGGAAACAAATGGTTAAAAGTGCAATAGCATTCATGTATCTCGTTTCAAAATGCTGAACTGTACAGTTGATAGATTTCTTCCCTTATGCAAAAATGTTTAAACATGTACTGATGGGAATCCACAACTATTGTCGGTTATCGGGCTCGCTTAAGGACTGTGTTATAAATTTCAGAAAAGTTGGAAAATTTATGAAATCGAAAGCATAAACTGACTTGTGTAAATTGCCAACTTTCCAAACAGTTTTTTGACTAGTATCCAATATGCTTTTCTCGACATGAATATACTGCTAAAGGATTTCAAATTATTTTCTTTTCATCCAAACTAATTCTTCTAATATTATATTTAATATATAGAAATATTTTACAACCGGATTTTAAACTAATGAAAACACCACATGGGTCAGGCTTTTTGTATGTACATTGAGCTCCTGGTGAGAGCAAGTGTTGGAATGCAATGTCTGGGGGCTGAGTCATTGCATCAATGTCCAGCAATCATTTAAAAGTGAACATGTTTAAACACAGAATTATTATTTTTTAATGGTTACATACAAAATAATGAATAATTATTGCATGGTAAAATTGCAACATTTAAATTGTAGCTGTCCAAGGGTGGGGTTGAGTGCTGAGTTAACCCATGATTAGTAGGATATACACAAAAGATAAACTTCTCTATTATGAATTTAATGAATCTAACTTAGAAAATTCTACTATAAATAGTAGGACTTTATTAAGTGAGAGACAAAGCAATGTTATTTTCATTTGAGACTATAAAGAGGCAGCAAAAACAGGACATAAGGGTGCAGGTGTGCAAATGATGAATATTATGTGTCGGAAGCAGGCCATTGAGTATGTACAACGGAATCTGGCAGAGAATTGTTCTTAACATTAATAAATTGTAAAAGAAGAAAACAACTTTTTGCGAAGTCCTTCAAAAAAATATCAGTGAAATAGTAGGTGCCATTCCCAGCTGGTAAGCAAAATTGGAATGACTGAATTCTATAGATAGGCAAGGTTACAAGTAGTTTTTTTTTTAATAGGAGAGCATTTGATGTACAACCTTTAGAACTATTAAATTATGTTAGGTGCTTCCCTAGTTCCAATAGTTGCTGTCTCTTTTGAGAATCTGAAGGGGTCTGTAATTTAAGAGATTAAATATTTCTTGGCACGATAAATAATTAATAAAGTATTAGTCGTACCTATTGTAATGAGCCAGCGGTCTAGCTGACGGTCCCGGCTCACGCCGGATATGTAGCACCCACGCGCTCCCGCCGGAGGGCGGAGCGCGATTAATAAAAGGGGGCGTGACCGCACGTGGTCAGTCAGCACCAAGCCTTTCAAACGGTGTGGTGTCTCCTTACTGCGCGAGCATGTCCTTCCCATATAGCGCACGCGCGGCCCGCAAATCACCAGCACCTCACATTTGGTGACGAGGTCGGAGCCGTAACCACGCTCCGCTGACCCACTGTGGTTGCTGCACCACAAACAGCCCTGGCAGCCTGAAACACCCACAAGAGAGTGGAAGTGCCCTCTACGCCTCCACAACCCAGCAGAGGGCAGCGTCTGATGCCGGTGTGACACCAGGCCCCGGTATAAACCCAGCGACCGCTGGTAAGGAGACATCGCTCGTGGTAAACCGACCACCCAGGCGCAGCGCGAGGCTCGCGTTAGACCGCCCATGCGGCCACATTAGGCAACGCCCGTGTGGGCGAAGAGAAGTCACAGACACGTGGCAGGCAAAGGCATCCACACAAGGGTGTGCCTGCATAGCCCAGCAGCGCAGCAGCAGTCAGCCCTGCAGGACAAGCACACAAGGGGCGAAGATCAGATCCTGCAGACCCCACACCTCACAGTGCAAAGACACGGCCCCAGGACACAATGGGGGACAACCCCGGGGAGAACCTGGCCCCGGTCCGGATAGTCACACAGCACCCCCCCACGGGCGTGTTACCCCCGTTCAGCGAGGCTGCTGACCCCACCACGGCATCCTCAAGGTGGAAGACGTGGCTCAGACGTCTTGAAAATTACTTCATAGCCACCAGGGAAACAGATGGGGCAGGCAAGAGGTCGCTCCTGCTCCATTATGCCGGGGAAGAAGTGTTCTTACTTTTTAAACATCTCCCAGACATAAGAGCCCCGACTGATTATGACGCAGCAGTGGCAGCGCTCAACGTACATTTTGACCCCCAACTGAACCCGTATTTTGAGCGGTTCAAGTTGCGACAGGCCAGGCAAAGAGAAGGTGAATCCATCGATGCCTTCCATGCGAGACTGAGGGAGCTGGCAAGCACACACCTGGTTGATGACAGAGCGGCAGAAGAAATCAGAGCTCAGCTCATCCAAGGGATACGCAGCAAGTACTGCGCAGGCTTATACTACAGCAGCCAAACATACCCCTGAACGACATACTAGTCATGGCTAGGACACACGACCAGTCAGTAGCACGAGCAGACGAGATGGATCTGGCACTGACGCGCATGACCGAAAAGAGCGCGACCATCAAAGTGGAGTGAGCCGATGCTGTCAAGACATGTGACAGGGGCAGTGTTATATTCCATATAGGTACCCTATATAGGCACAAGTAACACTGCAACCTTTCACCTATATTCTTCCCTACATTACATACATAACGGTTCTTAGGCACTGACCTTTTACCCAGATATGACACTGCATTCAGAACGCGGGTTTTTCCCTGGTTCGATTCTCATACATTATGCATGAGGCTTCTTGGAAGCACAGCAGGCCTAACAGTAGGATTGCCATCTCCTGTACAATATCTCTGTATAAAGTTCAGGCCCGACGTCATCCTTTAGGCCGACACAGTAACACAGCAAGGTAGGACCCCTGGGTCGACCTATGGGTATATATACATCATGTTTTGCTTAGAAAGACAGAGGAGACCATGACTTCCCGGCTGACACACTGACCAGAGACGCTGAGGTTCCTGCATGCAGACGCTCCAGCTAGCAGTGGTCTAACATCCCTCGCGGGGTGTCCAACTCGAGACCAGGACGGGGTCCCACATTCTCTAATTCTCAGGTAATGGGGGTTGACTAGATCCTAGAGGGATTCTTGGCATAACACCTACACAGATGCTAGGTACATTTAGGTACATCTAGTTAGCGAGACATCGTAGGAGTACGCACTTTTAGGTTGCACTTTTTATCATGTGTTTTATGTACTTGTATATGTCCATGATTTCTGCAAGATGGTAGTACTATACCATCCCTTTACTTTTGTAGTATTGCTAATCATAAATCTCTGCTACTGTCTAATGGTTGTTGCAGCTCACATATTCTACAGTAGAATGACAACTGTTCAATAAATACTTATAGAAATGCCCAGCCTGTTTATTCTGTGTATCTCTGAGACAAACTAAGGGGGTCATTATGATGTCAGGCGGATCGCCACCGCCCGTCCGGTGGTGGCGATCCGCCCAGCATCTTTCCCCGCCCGCCCTCCATTTACCCCCCGCCATATTACAATGGCGGGGGACAGCGGCGGACGGAAATACCGTCCGCCACATTTCCGCAGGCCTAATATGGTGGCGTGTCTGGAAAACACTGCCATCCATATTAGGATGCCTGGCGGTGAAGGCCTTTCCATGGCGGCATCGCCGCCATGGAAAGGCATGCGGGAATTGCTTTTGGGGGCCCCCAAGGGGTTGGGAGGGTGGGTGGCTGCACTTGGGGGGTACCTATGGTACCCGCCTACATTGGCATGCACAAGGTGGCAGGCACCGCGCGGTGCCTGTCACGTTGTGCATGCCAATGCACTGCATCCATTTTTTACATTGTGACGGGTGCTGCTGACAGCACTGCCCACCGCAATGTAAACAATGCGGGATGCGACCGCCACGGTGGCGGTCACATCCTAATGGGCACAGCGGGACCGCCGTACCTCTGGCGGTTGGTCCCGTTTACCATTACCGTGGCGGGCAGACTTTGTCCGCCCACCATCGTAATGGGCCCCTAAGTGAGCACGAGTGACTGAGCGAAAGGTAGTATATTGTTTCCACGATCCTGGGGGATCAGGGTTGTCATGTTCTGAGGTTGCCAAGAACTATTCTCTCCCCGAGAAGAAGAGACTCTAGTGGCACTGTGAGCTAGCTGATACAGACAGGCTAACGTATCCGGTGGGGGTGCACAGAATCAGTCCACCACCAAACCCACAGTTTATGTTATCCAAACGCGCAGATCCTGTATAGAGTATATAGGAACTACACGACAGCAGCAGGCCAAGAGACCGCCCACCCCAGACCCCGAGCGGCCAGTACGGGTACTGTGGGCATGAGGAACACCCGCCCCAAGCATGCCCCGCCCAGGGGAAAATATGCACCAATTGTGGGATCCCAAATCATTTTGCGTCTGTGTGCAGAAGAAAGACACCGCGTAAGGAAGGCAGAGGAGCAAAGCCCATGCGAAAGCTTGTGCGACAACTATCAAGTGTTTCCCTCGCATCCTCCCATGGGGGAAGAAAGAATGAGCGGGCTGCTTACCAAGCAGAGAACTCCTCCACGGAGGACTATGAAGGAGCGACGTACCTAGTCTCTTTCACACAAGCACTCAAGAGACGAAGGAGGCCACAGCCCATGTGCACAGTGAGAATCGCTGGATCCGAAGTAAGGGTTGTGATCGACACCGGCGCATCGGTCAGCGTCATGGGGATTCAGCAGTATAATCGATTAAGGCCCAAATCAGAACTCAAACCCTCTAAGACGAAGATCTTTGCATACGGAAGTGATTCACCCCTGCCACTCCGAGGCAAGATGACCATGCCCATTTGGACCGAAGACAACTAAATCACCACCGACATCCATGTCATCAAACAAGAGGCGAACACCCTACTAAGCAGCCACGCTGCAGAAGATCTCGGGTTAGTGACATTCGCGAGGAGTGTGCAGGCGGACCAGACTAAAGAACTGTTGAACCAATTCGCGAACTTGTTGGAAGACCTAGGACGGATCAAAAAGGCCCCAGTCAAGCTGCACATTGACCCGTCAGTCACCCCGACGGCACTATGCCACAGACGGATCCCTTTCCACCTCAGACCACTTGTGGAACAAGAACTACAAAAGCTGGAAGACCAAGGGGTCATTGAGAAAGTCTCCGGACCCACACCATGGGTCTCCCCCATGGTGATCGCCGAAAAACCCCGACAGCCAGGGAAGATCAGGCTGTGTATAGACATGCGCCTCCCTAACAAGGCCATCTGGCACGAACGCCACATCACGCCAACGATGGACGACATCGTGGCTGACCTCAATGGGTCCGGTTGGTTCTCCAAATTGGACCTAAATGCAGGCTATCATCAGCTGGTACTAGCGAAGGAGGGTCGTTATATCACTACGTTCAGTACCCACCTAGGGCTGCGAAGGTACAAACGCCTTAACTTCGGGATATCGTCGGCAGCCGAGGTGTTCCAAGACGCTGTGAGGGAGATCATAACCGGTCTGCCTGGAGTACTGAACGTGAGTGATGATATCCTCATCCACTCAAGAACCGCAGACGAGCATTACAAACACCTAAGAGCTACGCTGACCCGGCTCCAGGAACACGGTGTCACCCTCCACAGAGAAAAATGTCTGTTTTTCCAAAAGCAGATAGAGTTTTTCGGATACATGTTCAACCAGCAGGGAATCCAAGTAGACCCACGAATATCCCAGGCGATTAAAGACACACCAGCTCCCCTGACCGTGTAGGAGGTACGAAGCTTCCTGGGGATGGCCACGTACTGTGGCCGGTTCATCCCCGACCTGGCCACCATCGCGGAGCCACTCCGGAACCTTACTCGAACGGATGCCATGTGGAAGTGGGGGACTTTGGAAGAAGCAGCATTCCAAACAATTAAGAACACTCTCCTCGACCACACCACGCTGGTGTACTTTAACCCCACCAAACAGACGGAGATACTGGTCGACGCCAGCCCCGTAGGCCTCGGGCCGTTCTCACTCAGGAACAGGAGCCAGGAAGATGGGCGGCCTCAGCATACGCCAGCAAAGCACTCTCACCCACTGAGAGGCGCTATGCGCAAATCGAGAGAGAGGCTCTAGCCATCCGGTGGGCGTGCCGCCATTTTCACTTATACGTCTGCGGCCAACCATTCAAGCTCATCACGGACCACCAGCCGCTAGTGCCGTTGTTCAAGGGGTCGACGCCACATCCACCCGAGGATTGAGCGGTGGGCAATAGGACTCCAACAGTATGAGATGGAGGTGGCCTATCGGCCGGGCGTCAAAAACCCCGCCGACTTCCTTTCGAGACACCCGGCCCTACGAGATGAGAAAGGAGAAGAATCAGACGCAGAAGCACTAGAAGCACACCTAAACATGATCTCCACCATCACGCCCAAAAGCGCTAACGCTAGAAGATATTGCCGCTGCAGCGGAGGGAGACCCCGTAATCACCAGAGTCCATGCCGCTGTCCAAGGGGGACATTGGCACCACTTCTTGCAGTCTGCCAACAGCTGGGCAGGTCCCGAGAAAGAGGGCCTAATGAAGATGTGGAGGATTCGGAACGAACTAAGCATGACCCAAGGGGGAATCCTGCTAAGAGGATCTCGAATCGTCATCCCGGCAGCCCTACAATACCAGGCAACACAGTTGGCCCATGGAGGACATCAGGGGATCGAAAAGATGAAAGCCCGAAAGAGGGAAAAAGTCTGGTTCCCAGGGCTGTAGGTCAGAGTCGAAGAAGTGGTAAAAAGATGTCCAGCCTGCCAGTTGACCAGTGACTCAGAAAGACCGGCACCCATCCAGATGGAAGAGCATGGGAGGACCCCGTGGTAGAAGGTGAGCCTCGACTTTGGGAGTTTCCCAGCTGGCCGAACGACCATAGCCATGATCGACAGTTACTCCAAATATCCTCTCGTAGAAGTTGTCAGCTCCACCGCTTTCTCCCGGGTTGCCCCAGTGCTTGAAAAGATCTTTGTAATGTTCGGATGTCCGGAGGAAATCAAAAGTGATAATGGACCCCCATTCCAGGACAATGAGTTTCGAGAGTTCATGCAACACCATGGAATACAACACCGCTGTATCACCCTACAGTGGCCACAGGCCAAAGGGGAGATCAAAAGGTTTATGAGGACTCTCAACAAGGCCCTCCGAATCGCCGTGGCTGAGAACGCATACCCCGAGCGGCATCTGCAGCTGTTCCTCCGAGAGTACCGAAGCACCCCCCACAGCACCACACGCCAAACACCATGGGCGCTTATGTTCAATGGAGCCCCCCGTGATACTCTCCCCACCTGCCCCGGGTGGACCCCACCACCCTACAGTGAAGAAGACGCCATTGGGTGGAGAGAAAAGCGGAACCTCACCGCCAGCCGGATCAGAAGAGCAACATCCCGGAAGGTGCAAAGAGGGGACACAGTCATAATGAAGGAAATTTTGGACCCGATACCAACCAGGCCACTGATCAGTATTCGGCATCAAGGGAACCATGATAACTGCAGAGAAAGGAGGGGAAGCAGTGACACGAAACATCTTGTGGTTCAAAAAGGTACTCCCTCCGGTGAAGAAGCCGACAGAGTCCCGGAAGTGTGGGAGAACAGCGGAGCAGGAGGAACCCCAGGAGAACCCGCCGGCACGACCATCGCCTGCAGCACCCAATGGAGTAGCGGCGGGAGGAACCCCAGAGGCTTCGTCAACATCCAGAACGCTGGGGCCCCCATCCACCACCCGAGGTTGCCAACCCAGGTATGGGCTGAGAGAGAACCCCAGGCCGAACACACGCCTGAAAGACTTTGCATGCCATGGTCCCCAGCAAAAGATAAAAGGACTGAGTTGGGATGGGATGTAATGAGTCAGCGTTCTAGCTGACGGTCCCGGCTCATGCCGGATATGTAGCACCCACGCGCTCTCGCCGGAGGGCGGAGCGCGATTAATAAAAGGGGGCGTGACCGCACGTGGTCAGTCGGCACCCAGCCTTTTAAGCGGTGTGGTGTCTCCTTACTGCGCGAGCGTGTCCTTTCCATATAGCGCATGCACGGCCCGCAAATCACCAGCACCTCACTCCTATTACTAGATTTTCTGTTATCTTTTCCAACCATTAGAAAAAAGAAATAGCCAATATTAGGGGTTAATCAACCAGGGGCCGTATCATGATGAGGTGTGCTGGCGTGGAGCAGAGTAGCACCTTCTGTTCGTGTTTGAGGGGACGTATTATGATGGGCTTTGCTGGCTCATTGCAGAGCTGAGCACTTGTTTAAGCGCCTGAAGTGTGTAAAGAGAAATAATTAAATACAATATTTCTCTGAGTTAGTGCAGTAATTTTAGATAGGAAAGTTCATAAACAGAAAGAGGCGATCCTTGTTCATTGTTTCCGAGCTTTACTATCTGCAAATAAAGAACTATAAAAGAGAAATAGGAGGTTAAATTAAAACACTTTACGCACTGCTGGCGCCTAACAGGTATCAGCTATACGCTGCCCCAGCCAGTAGCTAACATAGGCCCCCCAGAGCCCTGGCGGCACATTGGGGGGGGCAAGCTCCAGGGGCCCGCTTCAGCGCAGTACCCCGACCGGAGAGCTCCTGATTGAGTCTGGAGGGGGCCTCTCCATGTACCTTTCGGAGGAAGAAGGGGGCTCAAGTTTCATTGCACCACTGGCCCCAGCAAAGTCCATCATGATACTGCTAAGGTGTCTAAAGTTCACAAAACTCAAAATTTCTATGTTTACGCATTTACTCTACACGAAACTGGTGAGCCAGAGGCAGACAATCTCTGCTCACTGATTCCAACTTGTGCTGTCTGCATTCCATGCATTAATTTGGAACAATTCAGAGTTGTATGCATTAACTTTAGAAACCTGACACCAAAAAAAAGGTGTTCGCCTATGTGCTGAGCCAGCGCAGCTCTTCATGATATGATCGCAGGCTGCATCAGCCGTACATACTGCAATTCATTTTTAGATGGATGGTATATTCAGCCTTAGAGATGTGGAAAGTAACACATTAGTTTGTAGGCTACATTGTCAGTGGGTCATACATGCAAGCCAATAGTCAATTTAGATGCGTTCTTATTCTAGAAATGCAACAAATTTATGGGCAGTGATTAAATCAAGCAATGCTTCTGGCATGGATCAGCAATCAGAAGAAAGGCTAAAGTTGGCGAGAAAGCTTTTAAACCTCTCCTGACACCGGTCAGGAGAAACAGACGGGCTTGATTAATCAAATGTGTTTCCCATTCCTGGGCCTGCAAGGAAAAAAGCTTTGATATATGTTTGCAGCTTACTAATGTTATGCACCCTGCAAAGGTGGGTAGATGGATCCATACAATGCATTTATTTGCCCAGGAAGACGTAGCTGATGATACAATGAGGGCAGGGAGAATCATTCATTGTTCGTCTTCAGCCTTGCACATGGGAAGAGTGCTGGCCTCTAGCTACACTCATGGGGAGTGAGTGGAATAGAGGGACATACGGAAATGACCTAAATGGTTGCTGTAAGAGAGATGAACTAGAAGAAGGGCAAAAGGAGAACACAAGGAGAAAAGATGTTGTACAGTGGGTGGAGCCGTCAGATGACTCAGGTGAAGGAGGCCATTGATGCTAAAAATCTCAGAATATGCAAATGAAGTACAGTTCAGAAGAAGGGGTCTAAAGACATCTGAACAGGGGGTATTTGAGAAAGGAGGTGTTAGGCAAAGAATCATAATCAAGAAAGTGGATGAGTAAAAAAAGCAAGAGTTATCTGGTTGCCAGCAGCAGCAAAAAAAGGAGGCTCTCTTTGTCGTGCCATTGCCTCCTTTGCAGACTTCAGATGGTGATATGTTTGTCATGTTGCTTTTTGGAGTTGTACTGAAGTGAAGGTGTTTTGCATGTTACGCTACCGCATTGTCTTGCCTTAAAATAGGTATATTTGTTATACATATGTAAAACTTCTCTGGTAGACCACCTGAGAAACTGCAGGCTGAAGAGTAGCTGCAAGTGACTTAAACATCAACGAATTTCACTACAGGAATAATCAGCCCAAGTCTTTTTGTACTTCCTTATTAAGTCTGAGTTCAGGAAATGCTGCACATTACTTAAGTGCATGCACTCATGGACATTGGTTGTTGCACTGCACCAAAACCTAGTAAATCTGCTTCGAAATCTTGATCTCTACTGCCCTGATGTTTCTATCAACCTTCAAGAACATCGGTGTCAAAGGGTGTGATTGAAAAGTCTCCGACCAAAATGCTAAGAATGGAGTTGCACTCCCTTTATCGTATTTTAAAGCATGGTCATGGATATAGTTTAACATCACCAGAAAATATCTTATTTGCACGATCATCAGTTCAAGTATAGCCTAGGTTATGATATTTAATTCAGGATGAAAGTGTCTAATTGATAAATGTAGTGAAAGCAAATTTGAAAGAAACTCAACAATTAAGACCCAAATCCAGAAATAAAAGGTTTGTTGTTTTGTCATATAAAAATTGACCACAATTATTTTTTGCACATTGGTAACATTTTAATATTTCATATCAATACATGTCGCAGGCAGAGAGTGCTCCAACATGCTCATTTCCTTTTCCGGAACTCTGTCTGTTTCATGCATATAGTGTACGTCTGCAATGTTTCTCCTTTATGTAAATGCATTGCACGGATTCATCTACCCAAATTTGCACGGTGCTGAACATCAGTAAGCACGAATATATATCATAGCTTTTTTCCTTGTAGGCCCAGGAATGGGAAGAACAATTGATTTATCAAGCCCTTCTGTTCTCCTGATCGGTGCACGAGAGGTGTAAAAGCTTTCTCGACAACTTAAGTCTTTCTTCTGACTGCTGAACCACGGCTGAAAGCCTTGCTTGATTTAATGACTGCCCATAAATCTGTGACATTCCTGGAACAAGTATGCATCTAAATTGAACTATTGCCTAACATGTATGACCCACTGACAATATAGCCTACAAACTAATGTTTTACTTTCCACATATCTAAGTCTGAATATACCATCCATCTAAAAATGAATTGCAGTATGTACGGCTGATACAGCCTGTGATCATATCATGAAGAGCTGCGCAGGCTCAGCAGACAGGCACACACCTCTTTTTGGTGTCATGTGTCTAAAGATAATGCATTTATCTCTGAATTGTTCCAAATTAATGCATGAAATGCAAACAGCACAAGTTGAAATCAGTGAGCAGAGACTGTCTATTTCTGGCTCTCACCTGTTGTGTTAGAGTTCTTGCATAAACTCTGAAATGTCGAGTTGTGTGAACTGTAGACACTTTGGCGGTATCATGGTGGGCTTTGCCAGGGCAGCGTAGAGCTGATGCCTGCTTTAGGCGCCATGTAGTGCATAAAGTGTTTTCTTTTAATGCCATATTTCTCTGAGATTGTCCTATATTTGCAGGTAGTACAGCTCCGAAACAGCGAGCAAGGTTTGCCTCTTTCTGTTTCTGAACGATGCGGTCTGAAAATCTAGCACTAACTCGGAGAAATACTGGGTTAAATGAATTCACTTTACAAACTGCAGGCACATAAAACAAGCGATTGGCCCTGCAATGAGTCAGCAATGCCAATCATGATACGGCCACTCAATTGCAAAAATAAGGTGCTGATCTGCTCTAAGCCAGCGCATCTCATCATGGTTGGACCCTTGGTTGATTAAGCCTTAATATTGGCTATTCCTGTTTACTAAAGATTGGAAAAGATAACAGAAAATGTAATACTAAATAGGAATATTAATTTATTAATAACAAGCCAGCAATGCAGCACACATATAAGTTGAAAATCGGCATTTCAGATAGTTTTTGTGCAGGAAGGGAACCCTTCCTGAACAAAAACAATCTCCCCACGATGCAGGCATCCTTGCACCATGGTGCAAGGGTGCCTTCGTCGGCGCATGGCAGCAGTTTGTGCGCCAGCGCAGGGGGAAGCACAGAGATGCGACATATTGTTGTAAATATGTTGCGTCGCTGTGCTTTCCAAACTAACGCAGCACGGCGCAGCAAAATGACTTGCTGCACCGTGCTGCGTTAGTTTATTGTAAATCTGCCCCTCTATTCCTTTATGTAAGGAAGAACCCCAGCTCCTATTCTTAATTTCAGTACATTTGCCGTGATTAGCGCTGACTACTTTAAATGCCTATCCACTAACTCTTTATGGCTTTACTGGACTCTGGGTAGGCACCCTCTTTCTATGTACCGGCTTCTCTTTCATTTCTCTCAACTGGTCTTAAATGTGAAAGAACCTTTCTTTCTTTCTGGCTCCACCTCACCTCACCACACCTCACCTCACCTCACCTCTCCTCTCCTCTCCTCTCCTCTCCTTGAAATAAAGCAGCACCGAAGAAATACTTCACAAAACCGTCTTCAAAAATATGAGCACCTATCCCGCGTCACTTTTAGGATTAGGATAACTGGTCATGTACTTTCTAATCCACTCCTTTTGTGTGTCACTGCACATTTTACCAAATGAATGTATGACTGATATGAAAGAGTATCATACAAATAGAATGGGGATTTTCCCAGCTTTACTGCAAAGAAAATCTAATATTTTATTAAAAACAAATAATATCCCTGCTGCTCCTCACATTTGATATGTGTTTTTTTGTGCCACATTCCAATTGCATAATTGTTATCGCTTGCATTATTGCATTGTCTTTGTGTTATCCATTTTGTTCCTGTGCAATCAGGCGTCAGTACCTCCTACAAAGGGGTTGATTATGATGTCGTTCCGAAAGGCTCCGAATCGGATTCGGGTCTGCTGCATCTGATTCGGAAGCCTTGTTTCCGACCTATTCAGACACCTTTCCGAACGACTTATTACGATGTTCGGACTTTCTGAATCGGTTCTGAATCCGAACCGGACGGCATTCAGAAAGTCCGAGTCGTTCGGAGCCGAATGGTGTGTGTCTATGGGCCTCATTTCCAAATGACGGGTCTGCTGCATCTGATTCGGAAGCCTTGTTTCCGACCTATTCAGACACCTTTCCGAACGACTTATTACGATGTTCGGACTTTCTGAATCGGTTCTGAATCTGAACCGGACGGCATTCAGAAAGTCCGAGCCATTTGGAGCCGAATGGTGTGTGTCTATGGGCCTCATTTCCAAATGTCGCGGAAGCTATCAGACCAAGCAATTACGATGTCAGATTCGGACAGCCCTTCCAAATCGGTTGTTCCGAATCGGATCTGCTGTTGGAATCTGACTTTGGGGGCCCATAGAAGGCCCTCCTTTACCTGGGGCCTTCCGAATGGTGCCTGTGAGGGTACCCAAGGGACCCCCCTTTCCAACTATGCACAGTGTGGCAGGCACCAAGGGGTGCACACCACAGGGTGCATGATTTTCCCCAACCACCCCTTTCTTCAATGGGAGCCTGTGTATTTGGTCGGAACACAGGCTCCCATTGAATTCAATGGGAGTCCGACTCCCATTGTTGGTCGGTCGAGTCAGTCGGAAACCATTCCAAGACCGATTCGGTCTGAATGCTTTCCGACCGGCATCGTAATCGACCCCTAAGTCTCTCCTTTCAAGCTCTTCCTAATGTCAATATGGATCCTTCCTGGAGTTTGGAGCTTTGTTGGTGTTTTTCTTTTCTGATACTCAATTAATTGTTACTGTTCTGCTGATTATGCAAAGATACTCTTTTTGGTTAGCCACTTGCTCTTATATGGGCTCCACATGATATCCTCATATCTTGCACATGTTTACAATTGTTGCCCCTGGGAGTAGCAATAAAGGTGTTTTTAATATGATGGTCATGGCATTGCCTTTAACAAAATCTTAGATTTCCTCTACAATCCACACTCCATAAACATTGACCTCCACATATTTGTGAAATATAATGAATGGAGACACCCATGTCATAGTTTTTGATAGTTTTAGAGTGTGTGAAGATACCACATTCATGCAGAGAGAGAGAGAGAGAGAGAGAGAGAGTGTGTGTGTGCATGCGTGTGTGTGTGTGTGTTGTGTATATATATATATATATATATATATATATATACATCCAAATGCCACTAATACTGCCGAACAGCTTTTCGGCGGGTGCCTCCATGGTGAATTCGACCTTCACATGAGAAAGTTGAAACCAAAATTCAGAGCACTCTTAGGGCACGGATGTGTAATTTATTTTGACCAGGCAGACGCGTTTCAGCAATAAGCCTTTCTCAATGCCAGTTCCCTTACACAGTGCTGGTTGTCACATCTTTAAATCCTACCTGCCACACTTCCATTGGATAATAAAAACATGGCAAGTAAAAACAGACTGCTCATCTTTACCGAGGTTGGATGAAATTGTCCTCTTTTAAGTGTCAACCCTGTTATTAAGCATTCAATATTGCAGTAATTTGTGCACATCCTGCTCGTGTAGCTTTTTCACAATTTTATCTAATTTCTTTTATCTTATTTAATCAGCGCCTGCAGGTACGTGCCAAAAGTCAGTGTGAATTGCAGCTGGGCGAAGGGCACAGAACTTTTAATTTAAGCCTGCATGTTTAATGGAAAAGACAGGCTGCAACTATACAAGTCAAACAACGTTTTAACAATGCATGTGTGCGCAGTGTCTACTGATTCTACAAGAGATAAAATTACGAAAAAGCTACACAAGCAGGATGTGCACAAATTACTGGAATATTGAATGCTTAATAACTCTCTGGTTACCGCTAGAGTCAGTTTCAGCGTTGAGCTTTCCCCGAGCCTGGTTGGAGGTCTCATTGCCAGAGCTAGCGTCTCCTTCTACTTCTTCTCAGCTTTCTGGTCTTGGGGGGCTCTCCCATGCTGTATCATTCTCTCCCTCTTCTGCTTTGGGTGCCTGGGTGAAATCTACTTCTCAGGACCAAGAGATGTTCCTTGTGACAGCTCATTTCCTTTACAGGCTGTGATCATGGTCCCGTTTACCAGGGTGATGGTCCACAGTCCCGGTTCGAAGGGTGTTTGGACCTTCCATCCTGGTCAGTGGTCTTTGAGCAGCACTTTGTCGCCTGGCAAGATCACCTGTGAAGCAGCAAACTGCTTGAGGCTTGCACGTACATTGGTCCAAGTGCATCAAGCTTGGGCGTTCATGGGGTCATATCGTGGGGGAGACCACTCCGAGTGTACTGGTATTGTGTCCCAATGGTGGCCATTGAGCTTCAGTGACCATGGAGTGGTACAATGTGGAGTTCCGACGTATTCCCTCTTCTGGAGTACCAATAATTACAGGCCCATTTCACGTCTTCCAGTTCCTGCCAAATTGGTGAAGAAAGTTATGAATAATCAAATGACACAATATCTACAGGAACATAACTTCTTGGATGAATCCCAGTTTGGTTTTAGGGCAGAGCACAGCACCGAGACTGCTCTGATAAAAGCTACTGATGAAATCAGAGCGGTCTTGGATGCAGGTTGGGCCGCGGCTCTTGTCTTGCTCGACCTGTCGGCAGCGTTCGTCACGGTCGACCATAAACTATTACTCACCCGTCTAAATGTGTTGGGCATTTCGGACAATGCTTTAGCTTTGATTTCTTCTCTTCTGTCCGATAGGACACAACTAGTGGCCTTGGGTAACTACGTTTCCCCGTCTTTCACTCTCCCATGCGGGGTTCCTAAGGGCTCATCAATGAGCCCTACACTCTTCAATGTATATGTATCCGAACTGGCCGCATTAATCAGATCTTTTGGGATGGCATTAACTTCCTACGCGGACGACACTCAAATCGTCCTGTCTATCTGCAAAGATGTCATCTCACCAGTAGTTAGATTTAGAGAGTGTATGTTGGCAGTCAACGCATGGATGAGCACGCACTGCCTCAAGCTTAATTCCGGAAAGACAGAGGTGATTCTGTTTGGGAATTTCTCCCCTAACTGGTCACAGATCTGGTGGCCGGATAAATTGGGAGCAGCACCCATCCCGGTCACCAAAGCAAGAAATTTAGGAGTGCTTATAGACCAGAGACAAAATTTTGAAGAGCAAGTCAAAGCAGTTTCATCAGCCAGTTTCTTTCTTCTCAAGAGGATCAAGAAATATTTGCCGCTGATCCCTATAGATAGCAGAAAAACTGTGATTACCTCTCTAGTCATGGCTAAACTGGATTACTGCAATGGGCTTTATCTCGGAATGCCCGGGAAGCAGATTCATAGATTACAGATGATCCAGAATGCAGCGGCTAGGCTCCTGCTGGGGATCCCTAAGTTTCAATCAATAGGCAAGCACCTTAGGAGACTGCATTGGCTTCCTGTTAGGAGTCGCATTAAGTTTAAGGCCTTATGTGTGGTACATAAGGCACTTCACGACACCGGCCCTTAATTTTTGAGGCGGTCACTAAACTGGTACTCCCCAAACAGATGTCTTAGGTCTGAAGGCACAAAATTGATGCTCTCTCATAGATTCTGTAAGGCTAACTGGGGTGGTAGAAGTTTTATGGTGGGCGCTACGAAACTTTGGGAACCCTCCCCTTTTCCATCAGAAATCTGCCATCTCTATCATCCTTTCGCAAAGCCTTAAAGACCTGGCTATTTAATTAATAGTTTGCCTGCCTGCTTTCTAGCCTGCTAGCGCCAAGACACCGTTTGGTATTTGTGCGCTGTACAAATCTCAGTTACATAACATAACATACTTCAGGGTTGATTGCCTCAACCACAGTGGTTCCAAGGGTATTATTTAGTGTCCACATGAATCGCCCCGCTTATCCATGTGCTTGTGGCCATTGGGGCATAATTCCGTGATGCCGAATTTTTAATTGTTCTAGTAGGTCCTGGAATTCAGAGCCGTGGAAGGGCGGTCCGCTGTCCATCTTTATCTCTTCAGGTAGGCCAAAGAGTGCAAAAGCTTATTCCAGCGCTGGTGCTACATTGCAGAAAGCTGTAAAGTCAACAACTTTGATATGGGGTTACTTGGAATATTCGTCGACGATGACTATGGTTGTTCTCCCATCCGGAAAACTTCCTAGGTCAAGACTCACTCAGGACCATGGTGCAGGCCATGGCTCTTCTGTTAAGATGGGCACTGATACTTCTAGAGAGCTGGTAAGCTGGCACGAGGGGCATTGTCTCACCATGTCATAGACGGCGGCCTTGAGCCCTGGAAATCAGATTTTCTCTCTCATGCAGGACTTCATTCTGGCTGTCCCCTGATGCCCCCCATGAGCCAGTTCTGTTCCGTGATACTGGAATTTCTTTGGTATTACCATGCTCTGTCCCAGAAGGAGGAGCCCATCCATTGTGGTACTTACTTAATTTCACATTTGCCACATTTTTGTAAGTCGTTCTCAGTCCAAGCCTTGCCACTCATTGGTGGTGCATAGGAAGGAGTGCCATGAGCCACTTTAAAGAGCATTCAGCACTCTCTCTAGCACCGAGTCTGCCATCATGGCATCTCGGATTTCTGGCAGACTAAGTGCTTGGGGGCACGCCCTTCTGGAGACGATGTTGATATAGGCTTCAATGTCATTCGTATTCTCATCAAGTTAGCTGGCCAGTGATGGTGGATGGTGCCGGAGGAAGTCCGCCGGGTTCTAGGACCCTTGCCGGTAGATGATTTCCAAGTGATAGTGCTGCAGTTGGATAGCCCATCGTTCAATCCGTGGCGGCGGATGGGGATCAGTGCCATGGAAAAGGGGGACAAGAGGTTGGTGGTCAGTGACGACCCCGAACAGCCTCCCACAGAGGTACAGTAAAAAAAACAACAGCACTGTGGTATTCTTATATAGGCTGGAAAGACCTCGAGCGGTCTCTGCCCTTTTATTATATAGCCTTTGGCCACGCCTGTCCAGAGGATGTACAGGGCTCATTTGCGAGGCATAGTCCCCGCGGGGGGAGGTTAGCGGGCTACTACAACATGTAAAACTTTAATCATGACCTATACTTTATACATTCCAATTGATTTATCTTCTGATATGCATATATTTGTGAAATACTCTCCATGTGAAGTCAAGATAGTTGAACATTGTGGATCATACTGATTAGATTTCAAGAAACATATGGGTCTTTTCTCAAGTTCAGCGCCTCCTGTGAGCCCTGTAACGAAATTACAAAAGAATCTTCCCTACTTGCTCTCATCATTGTTGTGTGTACACATTCTCAATGGTGATAACAGTAGCTTTATGGGACAAGAAAGTTTTACACCTGGTGTCATTGCATTTCATTGTGCAACCCACTTTTGTGTATAAGAATCATAACACACAGTTAGCATTGTTTTTATGTAGAATTCTTGCCATAGAGGATGCGACCCTGCTTGGTATCATCTTCTCTTTAAAGTCTATGTGAAATTCTCTGATGAATGTTATTTGCCCTACATTACATATTGTCACCTCTACATATCTGAGTCCTCAGTGACATGTTAGTAAGTAGATCACATAGTTGCAGTTAGTGAAAGTTCTGTACTGCTACGCCATGAAGAGCCCCAAGTTTAATGCTTTAAATATCTTAATTTGTTGGTATTCAAAGCAGTTCTCACATGAAAAATGTCCCTGCACTCTGATGGCTCCTCAAAGCCTATGCTGGGTGACTGTGGTGGATTCCCTATAAAGTTTTCAATGTACAAGTTTGTTTTGCAAGTTTAGACTCCTCTTGAAGGCAAAGAGGAGTTTGACATTGCTGTGTATGCTGCATTTAAGCAATGTTGGTAATTTTTGAGCTAATTTGAAATGGGGTAAAGTTGTTCCAAAGGTCAATCTCTTGGGTGATTGTTTTTTCACAGTGCCAAGCAGAGACCATGATCATGATTATGTGCTCTTTTCAGTTCTTTCATGAGTGTTTTGGGAGGTATTGTTATGTGTTTTAGTTAGACCCACATAGAAACAATGCCATCTTTCATCATGAACACGTTTCTTAAGTTTCTTTCCCTTTCACACAATGACATTTTACACACATTTGCATGCATGACAATGTTAGATTTGTTTCTCTGAAACTGCTTCGCTTACAGATTCTGCTTCACTTAACATTATCATGACTCCTTGAACACCATGTACAAGGGCTTGACTCCAATTGGACAGATGTCATTCTATTTTTCATCCACAGGGCGACATGGCTATCTATAGTTCATAATGCTGGCTTGCACAGGAGTCGCAAGGATTGTTTTCATTATAAATAAACAAACATTTCCGGGTTTAGTTAGAGGAGTGCTTTGCTGACATTGGTGAGGTCTCTCCATGCTGAATCTTCGGCCCAGCAGCTTGCTGATATCTCTTTAAGGGTGTCCAGCTCATGAACAAGACGGGGATTTACATTCTTCCCCTTCAGGTAACCGTGATTGGATCATCCAGTATGGGGTTCTTGGCAGAACACATATGCACACGCCCTAGACATTTGGGTTAGGGACTGCATAGTAAGAGTACGTCCAATTTTCTATATAGTTTTATATGCTTGCATATATACATTGTCTTATCATAATGGTGGAGTTTTTTGTTTTGTTCACTGTCTTGGTACTTCTAATAATTTTCATCTGCTTCTATTGATCATTGTAGCACATATTTTCTATACAAGAATCAAATTGGTTCATTAAACATTGAAAACGTCCCTCTGTGTATTCCTTGTATATTTCTCTGAGAGTAAGAGAGCATGAGTGACTGAGCCAAAGGGTTCTAGATCTGCTACCATGATTCCTGGGGGACCAAGGTTGTCATGTTCAGTGGTCGCCAGAACCATTTGCTACCCACGTAGGTTTAGGGATACTTATGGTGGCACTGTGAGCTAGCTGGTCTATAGGACAACATATCCTGAGGAGGTGAGTAGAATCAGTCTGGCCCCATCCCAACGGTTATGCCATCCACAAACGTGCAGTTCCTACCACAGGGTGGAAACTACACGGCATGGCGCCGCTAACGTTAGTTAGGTACTTATTTTTATTGATCGTCTGAGTAGTTCAATCATGCCTTCTCAGAGATCCCTACACACCTCCTAACAGGAGACATCCATGGTGGTAGGGAATATCCTCCTCAGCTCAGTAGGTGATCCCTATCTATTGGCTGATGGCTGTACCCACTCTGTAATTCATTCCCTATCATGTCTGGCGATGAAGGAGCCAAGGCATTAAACATTGCAGAGAACGGCAGAAATGCGGTTATTCTGAAACTTCCGCACCATAGTCTCTCGGCCAGGGATAGAGGTTGCTACCTTCGTGGTTGAGGCACACAAAGCATTTAGGACAGAAATGTTCTATTCTTGGGTTAGCTTCCCAGCTGCAGACAACACTACACAATTATTTCACACCTACACTGAGGATAAAATACCAGATGTCTATACTCCTTATGAGGCAATAGAAGTTCCTCTCACTTACCAAGAATACATAATTTGGTTTAAAGGAACCCTCCCACAAATAACAGAAAACAATAGACTCATTCCGCTCAGCAATGACAGAGCGACATGGCCAGTCTTAGCCGGATACACACCGCATCCTAATGTTGATAATTTACCAGCACCAGATAGTGCAAACACTATACAAATATTTGACACTTAACTCTGCGCGGACTGCTCAAGCTGCACAGCCACAATTGGCTACACCAGGCATCAGCCCACAAACGCTAAATTCAGTCCTGGGTAAAGTTCCCATCAAGAGGGAGGAGATTCTGTTCTGGATTGTGTAAAAACAAGCCAACTTGAAGCAGTGTTTCCCCATACGGGCCCGCAGGAAAAATACAGAATACTAATAATTTGCTCGCCAATGGGGATGACTCCCTCTGTGGAAGACCACACCACCTGGGTCACAGTCTTTGCTGCGATATATACCTGAACCCCTTCCTTGGCTGTTTTGCCAGAAGTGCTGAAACAGCTTCAGAATGAGTAGGGGGCAGCACCTGTTATGAACTTGGGGTCGAAACTGATGGGCGATTTTGCTGCAGTATTCGCCATTATGCTAATGTTATGTTATAGGATTTTATTAAGCACACATATCACCCAAGGGTCTCACAGCGCTAGCCAAAACCATGGAGAGAAGGTAATAAACACCTGTGGAGGAGAGAAAGTGGTCAGAATAGCCAGGTTTTTAGCATTTTTTGAAAATTATGATGGTCCGGAGACAATGCGTAGTTGCAAGGGGAGAGCTTTACACAAAGTTGGTGCAAGATGTGAGAAGGATTTCCCACCATACCTGGAAGTATGTATCCTGAGTGGAGTTAAAAGTTACTTGGTTCCTGATGTCAGAGTTCTACTGGGCTGGTACCATTTGAGTTTTTTTGATAAGTAACTAGGCCCATTCCCATAGATGATTTTATGAACTAGGGTGATGATCTTAAAACAAATTCGTTTTCTGATGGGAAGCTAGTGGAGAGCTCTCAGACTTGGGTCTGATGGAGATCGAGACGGTAGATTTAAAACAAGTCTGGCGCCAGTGTTTTGTAGTACCTGAAGTTTGGTGATAAGCTCTTCATTAATGGAGGCCATAAGAGCGTTCCCATAATCAAGCCGACTGATTATTAGACCCTGAACAAGCGGTTTACTTGATTCAGATGGAATCCATTGGAAAACCTTGCGTAGGCTCCGCATTAATCCGTAGCAGATGCCTGCTACATGATTGACATGGTCTCTCATGGACAATTTGTTGTCAATTATCATTCCCAAGTTGCGAACTACGGGCCTCATTTATGAAAAGTGACGCATCGCTGCGTGAAAACAGCGATGCGTCACTTTTCATTGCGCCCTCCTTGCGACACCAATGATGCGTCATATTTACAGTATGATGCATCATGTCGAAAGGAGTTACAGATACGTCAGTATTTCTGACGTATCTGTAGTCGCAAAAATGACGCATTGCTGGAGTGTGTCACAAAAGTGACGCAACTCCAGCAATGTGTCCTTTCACATGGGGCAAGCCCCATGTGAAAGGGCCTGCGTCAGTCTTACACCTGCCATGAGGCAGGCGTAAGATATTGACGCATTAGGGTCAAAGAAATGGCGCAGTGAAATCTTATAGATTTCACTGCGTCACTTCTACGACCCTTTCTTGCATCGGAACGCCCCCCCTGCATACATTATACCTGGCGCAGGTATAATGTGGCGCAGGGGTTTACAAAGTGACGCATCTACCTAGATGCGTCACTTTGTAAATATGACGCACCATGGCGCATTTTTTACACTGCTGGTGCGTCACAAAAAGTGACGCGCCGGCAGCGTAAAAGTTACGCAAGGGCTCATAAATAAGCCCCTACATATTTAGGGGAAGGACAGGGGCCAAGATTCTGAGGCCACCATTCTTTAGACCAGTGTTCATTAGCCTTCCCAAAATGAATGATCTCCATTTTGCTTGCGTTTAACTGAAGGTGATTAGTTTGCATCCAGGTACTGATATGGGCCATGCAGTTTATGAATCTGAGCTTGGTGACGGATGGGTCAGTGTCCAAGGTGATCAATATTTGCGTGTCATCAGCATACGACACCATGTCGAACCCATAGGATTTGATCACCTTTGCAAGAGGGGCCACATAAAGATTAAAAAGAGTGGGACTAAGGATAGATCCCTGGGGGACTCCTTTACCTACCATCCAACTTTGAGAAAGAAAGGTGCCAGTTTGGACCCTCGAGGTTCGATCTGTTAAGTAACTCCTGAACCAGTTTAGGGCATTCCCTCTGATCCCTTTCTCCCACAGTCGGTGTATCACCGTACTGTGGGAGATGGTATCAAACGCCGCTGACAGATCAAGTAGGACAAGCATAGCTGACTGCCCATTGTCTTGGGCTAGTCTTACACTGTCAACTACTTCTATCAGCGATGTTTCGGTGCTGTGGGCAGCCCTGAACCCCTTTTGAGATGGGTCCAGTAATTTGTTTTCCTCCAGAAAGGTTGTGATTTGTTTATTGACCAAGGACTCTAAAACCTTTCCGAAATAGGGGAGGAGAGAGATTGGTCGATAGTTAGTGAGTTCTTTTGGGTCAATAGAAGGCTTTTTCGGGATGGGTTTGACCCTTGCTTCCTTCCAGATGATCGGAAAAGCTGCACTTTTTAAAGATAGATTAAGAAGATCAGTTAGACTTTTAAGGAGGAGTGGGGCAATAGTGGACATAATATGAGGTGAGACAAGGATCATTTGGGGAGCCTGATTTTATTTTGAAGAGGGCGCGATTCACGTTCTCCTCAGTGAGTTCAGTGAACTCACAGAAATGATTTATAACTAGATCAAGACTGCTGATAAGAGCTGTCTCAGAATGTTCGGAGGCTGCATTAGAAAAGGAATTATGAATGAGATTTATTTTCTCCTCAAAAAATGCAGAGTTTGTTAGCTCAATCAATAGAGGCGGGGCTTTTAGACTGGCAGGAATGGGGACAGATGAAATTTAATATTTTATACAGTTCTTTATTTGAGTTTGCAGCTTTATCAATTCAACTGCTAATATATCTTTTTTTGGCATATTTTATATTGTCCAGATAGTGTCTGTGTATGCGGTTGTACTCCTTTCTATCTGCAGTCTTTTTGGTACTCCTCCATTTGCGCTCAGCTTTCCTGCTGGCCAATTAAGTAACATAAAAGGGGAAGCAGCAGCATTGGCTATACGCCAGTGCCTAAAGAATTTGGCAGAAGTGCAAATTATCTAAAAATATCAAAGAAACCTATGCTGCGTTAGATAGCGATAATTTTGGAGCTAAACCTGGTAAACCAGACTAAAGAGTAATTCTAAAATGGATAACTCTAAGCAAGCACCCGACTCTTCAACAAAGAAGAAGTGGGATGATAAACAAAAAAATTATAAAGACAAGCCAAAATCACGGAGAGGGGCCCATCCTACTGAAAAATGATATCATCTCTGAAACAGTGATAATATTAGACCCTCTGACAGGAATCAAGATACTGATACATGTTCAGGAGTCATCTGATAAATGTTTGGAGAGAGGTGGATGGTCAGAGCACAGATCAGAGGAGCACATAAAACCAAAGAAGGACTCACAAAGTTAATCTGACTACATAATAAAACAGGAAGATAAACAGAAAACTTCCAAACCTCAATTCAAAAAGAAGAAGGTAGCCGTCTAAAGGTCAGGCATGCCTCGGATATTAAGGACTCTGCTTCTGAGTGGGGAGTGGGCAGTGACAATGGTAGACAGCATGGCAGAAGTCACAATAGTTCACCGGAACCTAATGGATTGTCTGATGGGAGTAGCGCTGAGTGAGCATATAACTGTGGAAACACCTGATACTGGGGAAAACTGTTCCCCATCTTTTAAATGAAAACAACTCCAATTGGAGGGAGACATACCCAGATGTATCAATGTTCTCTTTTGGGAGGACTTAACTTACCGTTACGATATTCTTTTGGCTGAAAAAGATTGGCTATCTGATTTCGTTGTGGAGTGAGTGGCCACACGGGGAAACTGTAATTTTACCTGCTTTCTCTGACCATGCTCCAGAATCAGGAAAACATTCATACTCCAAGGAGTGGGTGCTAGCACTAGCTCCTGCATTATACCGCAACCATGTGGGGGTGGGATGAGGGTTCCTGTCATCATGAGTTCCCATTGAGGATGACACCACAACCTCAACAACAATACCCAATTAACCCCTTCGATGCTTGTGACGGAACCATGCCGCGATGAGTCACAGTTGGGCTGTGCTCATGACGGCATGGTTCCGTCACGACCACACCCACGATTGGAATGTCCAGCACCGGGCTGGAATTCCTGCCGCAGGCAAGGTGTTAAACATGAAGCTTAAAAACAAGTTAGGGAACTCCTAGAACAACTTGAATACCAGGGTGTAATAGAAAGTTGCACCTCTCATCTATGAATAATCCTTTGTTTCCAGTAATGAAACCAGACAATTCATTTAGTCTAGTATTAGATTGCAGACATTTAAGCAAAGCTACTTGCACATTTGCAGTACAGCATGCACACAGTGCCGCACTAATGAACAATATTGTGTGGAAGAAATACAAAAAACACTCGATATCTCGAATGGATTTTTCTGCCAAAATATAGTGCCCAGAATCAGATATTTGACTGCCTTTAGAGTGCTAGTCTCTCAGAGGCAATTCTGTTGACTGACCCAGGGGTATAAGAATAGCCCCGGAGTGTTTGCAGCCAGAGTAACAGAACTACTACAGAATTTTGACGAACAGGTATTGCCCTATGTCTATGACATTTATCTGATGGTTGATGACCTCATAGAACACTTGACAAGAGGGTATCGCATAATCTTGGGATTTGGTTACATGGGCTACAAATTCAATTAAAAAAAATTAAAAAATACCCACCTCAATGTCCTTTTTGTAGGATATGAGCTGTCAAGTGAAGGCAAAAGCCTTGCAATACACTTCCTAGAGAAATGTGTGCTGCTTCAACCACCAACAACATTGGAAAGACTACAATGCATATTGGAATTCCTAAATTTTTGCAGAACGTACATTCCAGATTATACGCAGTATGGGTTAAACCATTAGACAACTTGATACATCCAGACTTCTCAAGCACCCACTGGACACAGGAACACACAAACATTTTATGTTCCACACAAGCTGACATGATAGCTTCCAAACATTTACACACATGTGTGAACACAATGAACCTGGTGATCTGCGTCATTGCGGGAACATCAGGATACACCTACGTCACATTCAACCAAGGCGATACAGTACTTACTGCATATAAATCGCATTTATACACCAATGCTGAAATGCATTTTGCACCTACTGAAAAAATGCTAACAGCATTACAGACTGCTATAGTGAGCAAGCGACCCCTGGCTCAGGGTAAATGTATAATTGTCATGACCCTGTTGCCGACCTTGGAGGCCGTCACCAAGGCAAGCTTTCCAAACTTTAAGGCTTTACATTCAGGATGGATACAATTGGCTAACTCACTCACTGCAACAGATGTAGACTATAGATTTAATTCAACACTTCGAACAAAAGCTTTTCTGCAGTAGGAACAAGAATATCCGCTGCCTAATGAAATAATGCCTCTGGATTGCTATGATTACATCATATATACTGATGGGTCTGGCCAGCTTATGATAGGGACTAAGTACTAATACTCTGCTGCTTGTGCAATTGTAAAAAGAAGCATGCACAATGGAGAATTCCATCCTAAGAAAACCTACATGCATTCACTTGCTGACTGCCCAGCGCAGCTGGCAGAACTAAAGACTCTAATACTGGCACTAGAAAATACAGATCATGAATTCCCCACACTTATAGTGTGTTTTCGTATTACTGAGTCCAGTCCTATAATGAATACCTACACTATTGGAGCCAAAATGGAATCAGAGATTCAAAGGGTTGCACAATAAAGCACAAGTTGCTTTGGGAAAAGGTGGCAAATCTAAAAGATTGCTTGCCACAGACTCATCTAATACACACACTGAGACATCAACATGTTGCATTCATGTTGAGGGAATGCCATGGGTAATGAAGCCCCCAAAAGCAACAGTTTACACTGCTGCAGTTGCTGCAATCACTCATTCTAGCATTCTAGCATGAGGATAGACAGAGACATCATGGTGGCTGTCAACACTGAACGCGACGGCACCCACCTGCCTAAAGACTTTCCTCTGAAGTAATCCTACAAGTTAGATACATAAACCATACCATATGCTCACATTCCTGGAGTGTGAGATAGAGTAATACGAAACACTGATCCAATACTGGGGTTGATACTAGCTGCGCACACGGGTCTGTCCTCTGCACATGCTGGGGTGACTGCTACAATAACATTATTGCAGCAGAGCCATTGGTGGCCTGGTCTCTACAAACAAACGAAGGACTTTGTCCTTAAATGTGACATCTGCCAGCAGATGTAGGGCTCCACCAAAGCGCGCCCACCACAGACACCTCTAATGATTTCAAACAAGCCATTTACTTGTGTCAATTTGAATCACGGTGCCCATTTACAATCAGAGGGGGCTTACAAGTGCATCTTTGTGGCAGTGGATTCCTGCTCTCGATTCCTGTGGTTATGGCCACAGCGGTCGGCTGACGCCTGACCTGTTATAAAGGATCTGCAAGTCTTTATTGGGACATATGCAATTGGCACATTACACTCTGACCATGGTCCTGCGTTTAGCTCTCGGGCTTACAAAGAGGCCATGGGAAATTTGGGTGTGACCTTGCATTACTCCTCATCCTTCTGAGGCAAATTCGTAGTGGAGAGGAAAAACCGTGACTTAACCCCTTCCGTGCTCATGACGAGCTCAGCTCGTCATGCTGCGCGGTAGCGCTGTGCGCATGACGAGCTGAGCTCATCACGACCCCACCCGCGATCGGAATGTCCAGCACACGAGCGGAATTCCGATCGCGGTCAAGGGGTTAAAGCAGTCTTAAAGCAGTCTTTAACAGCAAGGGTTATAGGCTCATGTCACAGTTGGGCCATCACCTATATTTGTCCAGAGGGCACTGTGGGAGGGACGGGCAGAAACAGAAGCGAGGAGGTCGTATGGGTGTAATAGTGGGGTATTTTATTTCAGCTGAGGACTTAATTTTACAAGTGAAGGTTTTTCCTCAATGATAATATCACAAAAAAGAGAGACTAGGGAAAAAGCCTTCTCTGACTCCCCTATCATCAATGAAAACTCACTCAACAGAGAAGTACTAAAACCATTAAAACTCCTTGTTCTAAACAGACAAGGGCGAAGGAATTAAATTATCCTTCACTTTCAATAATACAGAGTAATTAGAAGAGGATGGGGTTCCTCAGTTTCTTCACTTCTCCTTCTTTTCTGGCTTCTTCTAGGTGCTCCTTCGCACTGGAGGGGGTCCCGAGAGGCTTGCATTGGGAGTGGAACAACAACGGAAAAAAAGGAGCGGTAAGTATGATTGTTTAAGGCTTGTCGTAATAAGCTTTCACCACACCCAAGTGAAGGAAATGGTGGCAGAGAGGAGTAAGTAAAAGAAAAACAAATATATAATTGTGCACTAGTATATGTTTTTTGTTATTGGGTACTCAGTCTATTGGTACTTCTCAAGAGCCACATAAATAACTTCCTTAGAACTTTCTCCCTTGTTCTAAGACGCAGATAAGGTTGTATTGTGGTATTGAAAGGACGTGGTTTACTAAGGAATGGGAAGAAGACAAGAGAAAAGAAAAACCTAAGCTCTGCACTTTCTTTAGCAAATGGGTTTCAGGGGTGCTGTTGCCTGACCCACCTCCCCAACCCTTCCCTCTCCTGAGTCACGTACTGCCTCTTGCCGCAACTCTCCAGAGTTGCGGCGGCTCCTGCGCATCCTCTGGTGACCACCACTCCTCGTACCACACGTCCGGAGTTCCTTCGGCATCCCCAACAATGGCGTTTTCCTCGGCGACCTCTTCTCCAGTGACAACGCTCCAGCCAAACTCTTTCGCCATGGCTTCTCTCCCAATGGCTTCTTGCCCGGCGGCCTCTTCCACCCTCTCTTGTCCGCCCTCTCTTTCCCTTTTCTCTCTCCCTTATGAGCACTGATTGGGCTGTTGGTTGCACACCGCCGCTCCTTGATTGGCCCGTCTCTTCCTCTGGTGAAATTCCATCCTGCGCAAAGGAATGAAAGTACTTCCTCACTGTTTGATATGCTTTCCAGCTCTTGTCGTCGACCTCCAGACCCGGGAAAAAGGGAAACGACGGCTGAGGTACGGGGGATAAGTTGAGGCTTTGTTTGGGGGTTTGGGGCGTTTCCTCCCAGGCACTCAACAACATGCCAAGAAAATCCCTGGGTGGTCGGACTCCCTATGAAATCCTGTTTGGAGTAAAGATGTGAGTCCCAGACCTCGACAATTCCAGCAAAGTGGTGGCAGAAACACCATTTGACATCAATGAAAGTTTGGCTGCTTTACCAGAACTAAATGATTTCCAGGACGAACAAAACAACATCCAAGTAAAATGCTTTGCCACTGGAGAAGTGATATCATGCTGGCTGTCAACGCTGAATGCGACGGCATGCGCCGGCAAGGTTTGACTTGGTCCTGAAAGTTAAAGATCTGGTCAGGGACAAAATTGTGGACAAAAAAGAGTTTGGGCCATTCTACAGAGCACCTGTACCTGTCCTGGCTGTTGAAGGTACCAGAGCAGTAGTTCTTACGACCTTTGCCAGTCGCAAAGACAAAAGATTTGTCTCCATTGATCTGATCAAACCACATTATGTGGCCAATTCTCAACAGTAAGACACATGGGCTCCTGGGTATCTACCTGCCTCCTCGCACTACTGTACAGGAAGTTCATATGGACGCTTTGATAACTGAAGAAGCATTCTCTCTCCAACAAGAGACAACAATCAACAACAACAAAGTGTGTCCTCTACCTGTTACAACTATGACAACTGTACAGTCAACTAGTACAGAAATACAAATTTCAATTTAGAAACGTGACAAGAATAAAGTCTACGTCAATATACCACAGATAGAGTCATCTCTCAGTTCTACACATGCCAACCTGCCAAAGATTGATAGAACTGCCTCAGGATACTTCATTGACTTTGATGACTTCTCTTCTGATGCATCAGATCCACCACCACAACCTCCGGCTCTCCCTTTCAGGCTGAAAGTGTTTTTTTTCATTTTTGGCTGAAAAGGACATATTTTGTATCTCTTTTGTTACATCTTTGGATTATAATTGGGTTACTTTTCATGGTCCCCTGGATTGGTTTGGTGATAGTCTTTTTCCTGCTTCTAAATGGACATTATCTTCCAGAACCCTCTGTAGTGCAACTAGTGAACTTGGTACTTAAACTGCATGCATCATCACACTGTGAACAGAAAGACCTTTCCCTGGTGAACATTACAGCAGTTCCAGTTCCAGAGGGGATTGCTTGGGATAGGGTATCATATGATGTGTATGGTCCCACTGAACTATTACAAATTCCTCATTTGTTCAAAATTTCTTTGAATGATGTCATTGCCCCTAGTACTGTTTCTGGTGATTGGGACATTGATACAGTGCATGAACTACTAAAAGATCTAGAGCATTCAACTGTTTTCCTCTGATGAATTGTATAATGGTACTTCTAATTATGATGAGATGTTTTGTTTCCAACATTACAGCCATCATTTCCTACATACAGCAAGTGTTCCATGTGCTATATACAATTCCACTCAATGGGAACATTGCCCTACACCACCACGGGGTAGTTCAACAACATTTGCCCAGAAGTTTACTTATTTTTCTGGTTTTGAGACCTCTGACCCGGCCTCATATTTTTATAGGCTTGCACCAACACCTGCAAGGAAAAATATGCCAAATGACACCAAGCTGATATATTCTGCTTCCTTTCTCTCCCAGCTGTCTGTACAGGGTTTCGACTTTTGAGATACACCATAGATGTCAAATCTATTTGGGGGAGCAAAGGATTGGCAGGCTCAGGAAACAGAGGCTTTGTTTCGAAGATGCATGATACCGCAACAAATAATTTTCCTGAACAAAACTGTGCAAAACAGAACATATCTTGGAATAACCAAGATGAAACATTTGAGCACACAATGAATTCCCACATTTGCACATTTTGAAAACTGGCAAAACTTTACACACTATAGTGAGGATATATTGAATGCCATGCTGCGTAACAGTTGATACAATTCATCTGACCCCAGTTGGAAGGGATGGATAGTTTGGTCACTGGACATAAACTGGTGTCAGGCACGATTCCTGGGTAACACTGAGGGTTTCAATATTAATAGACCTGACGTGTTCAGTGCAGTCTGAACACTCAGGGGTGGTGACAACATTCAGTGTTGGGAAGTTGTGCCTTGATTGGCTAAAAACCTCATCACTGTCTCAGGTGAAACAACACTTGTACCTTTTGTCTAATGACCTGGACCTCTAGGACTTTTTATTGGGTCCCCGGAAGTCACCTCAAAAGCGCTTCTTGTATGCTATATACAATGAATTATGGAACGTTTCTCAGCAAGATGCTGCTGAAAGACTGCACGAAATTGACAGGGTTAATTAAAAAAAGGCTTTGGCAGTGTTTGACAAAAGTATGAACACTTTATCCTCTAGAATATACACTTTGGGCAACCTAGTGTCATCTGCAATAGACATTATACAGCAGGATATGTAAGCATTACAGCATGTACTATGAAGCAACAGTTGGTTCTGTAGGGAGTATAATATCACTTTTATAAATCTCTTTGTTTCCTGTTTAACTAGGAGTAACCACATGAATGGCAAAAACATCAAGTGCAGTCACAACTTAGGTCTATTATGCTATTGAGCTGGATACTTCAAACACTACGTTCTGGCCATATGCATTGGTTACATATTACTGCCGCTAGTCTGTTTTCTCCATATCACCTGATGGAACAGCAGATACTCATGGCACGTAAAGATGCAAAATAAACAATGTTACACATTGAAAAGCTAGAGAAATTACCTTTCGCCATTGGGGAAACGCCGCGCACAGGTTGCATAATCCATGGGTATATTACTCTGCCAATTTCGACATTCCATTTTTAATATTGTCTGCAACATCACCAAGTAGGCAGATATGAAGTGACAGGGGAAGGGTTTGTACACGAGTATTGGGAACTGCCTTTCAAGTTTCGATGTAGAGATAGGGATACTAAATTCTTTCTCAGCGGTTCTGACTGTGAGAACACTTTAAATGGGTCCTTAGTCTGCAAGGGCATTTTGCTTCACAGGGTTTTGTAATGGATCAGTGGCAAATTTGTCCTGTTACCTGAAAGGTTCCCCAGTGGCCATGATTCATCTGGCTGTCAGACTGCTCTCTAATGGGTGCTATTTGATGCTTAACAATCAAGGCTGCTGTGGAATGAAACCCGACATCGCTTATCTGGTGATGGTAAATTCTATAGTTGCTTGTTGTTCTCAAGTTCTGTTTCCAGCTGCCCACACAGTTAGCGAGGCGACACTATGGCCTTTCGATAAATGTTTTCAGCATACGCTTTGATGCTCTGAGCAAACTGAAAGCCATGCTGTTCCAACGAGATGTGGCCTTAACTTCCGCTAAAGAGATGTTTGATCTCCAAGTTACAAGGTCCTCTTCAGAGATACAGGCGCTACTCCATACTAACTTCCCACTGCATTTTGGGGAGCTGGTCCATCCTATTTTTAACATATCTAATATGAATGGAATAGCACACTTTTTTTAAGTCTATAGGCTCTGGATTGGTTAGTTCCTTCCAGACAGTTTTTGGAGTAATTGCATCTTTCATACACTCCGTACTCTAAAGCATTTTTGGAGGTCTTCTGTTTGACGTGCTCCTGGTTGCCAGGACTGTGATTTAAATTTGTCTGCTCTGCATTGCTTAAGGACACCTCTGCTTCAGGAACTGAGTGAGCATTAGTTCATGTCATTTTGGCCTGTGTGGCTACACTGCATGCAACCTGTATTGCACTATGTGCTGTGCATATTTGAATGTGCCCTGAACTTATTCCTTGTATCTCAATTGGTTGAGCCGTCAGACATAGATGTACTGGTGAATCCCTTGAATCCCTTGAAGGCCCATTTGTATAGTTGTCCCCAGCGTCCTCCATTGCTGCTGAATGCATTTTTCGAGTCATCCTTGGATGCTTGAGCTCCTAGTGAAATGGATCGTGGCTCTGTGGACCGTCTACAGGCTGTGGTCACTCCCTCAGCGGCTGCTGTGGGGGCTGGATGGGAACACATTTGTTCCGTAAACCTGCCTCGAGGTACGCCTCCGGGAACATTGTCTGCAGTTGCTGGGAACAGATATGTATATCTACCACTCAGAACACATAAACAATTGGCTATTGCATTTGATGGGAACTCTTAATTTGCCCTGATTTTTCCAAAAAGCAATTTTAAACTGGAATTTATTAACTTTTATATGCTTTATACTCTTAAGCAAATGGCTTTCCTTTTGGTTTGACTTTCAAATTGTAGGATTTTTGACATTAGTTTTAATGATTTTATATCAGGGTTTTTATGTGCCACTGCTTTACATAGCTTTTCCAATTTTAGATAGCTTATTGGTCATCCCTTTGTCTGAGGAGTTCGTGATATGTGTCTTAGTTAGACCCACATAGAAACTATGCCATCTTTCATCATGATCACATTTCTTAAGTTGCCTTCCCTTTCACACAATAACCTTTTACACACATTTGTGTATGTGACAATGTTGGATTTGTTTCTCTGAAACTGCTTCGCTTACAGATTCCACTTTACTTAACATTATCACTATTCCTTGAACACCATGAACAAGGCCTCGACACACATTGTGCAAATGTTGTTCTATTTTTCATCCACGGGGTGACATTGCTATCTATAGACCATAACAATGCTGGCTTGCACAGGACTCACAAGGATGCTTTTCATTATGAATAAACAAGCATTTCCGGGTTTAGTTAGGAGAGCGCTTTGCTGACATTGACAAGGTCTCTCCATGCTGAAGCTTCGTACCAGCAGCTTGCTGATATATCTGCAAGGTTGTGCAGCTCGTAACCAAGATGGGGACTTACATTCTTTCCCTTCAGGTAACCGGGGTTGGATCATCCAGTCCGGGGATTCTTGGCAGAACATATACACACACGCCCTAGACATTTAGGTTAGGGACTGCATAGTAGGAGTACGTCCAACTGTCTATATTGTTTCATATGCTTGCATATGTACATTGTCTTATCACAATGGTGGAGCTTTTTGTTTTGTTCACTGTCCTGGTACTTCTAATATTTTTCATCTGCTTCTATTGATCATTGCAGCACATACTTTCTATACAATTTATTTATTTATAAGTTTTATATAGCGCTAGCTAGACCCAAAGGTATCAGAACGCTTTACATATCGATCCGTGGCGTTACATAGAAGAACATACAAAATAGAATGATCAACAACATGAAGGTAATTACCAAAATAAACATGTCAAGGGAATAGATTATGCAGTCAAGAACTATTCAGGACATTAAAAACAGGATTAAGGCGAAGGACAAAGCGGAAGCTGAAAAAACATCAGAATCATACAACTGCCTATAAGGACTGGAAGGATTTTGTGACTTAATTGGGAGCAAAGCTTAGTTAGAATGAGTATTAAAGTATTTGTTGCGTAGAAGGAGTTTAAGGTCCCGTTTGAAGCATGGAAAAGATGGGTTACAGCGGAGTTCACTGGGGAGTGTATTCAGGTTCCTAGGAGCATTACCAGAGAATAAGCGAGTCTGTGAAGATTTCGTTTTCAGTTTGGGAGGAATGAGAAGAAGTGAGTTGGAGCTTCTCAGCACCCTGGCTGAGAAGCTCCAACTCACTTCTTCTCATCCCACAAGAATCACATTGGTCCAATAAACATTAAAAAGGTTGCGTTGTTATACTGATTCATGCTTTTAGGGCATTCTCTGCAATTGTGATCCTGATTAACAGTGCCTTGGAAAGACGCGTGCTGTGTTAATTATCAGGACTAATCAGTCCTGGGTGAATTTACACTCTATTTTGGACCATTCCTGTCTAAACGTAATGTCATCAAGGAATTTGCGTGGGATGAGGCTAACAAGTAGGCCGTTAGGGGCGACATTGGCGCACAAATATTCTGTCATAATTAAGCCATGTAAGGCTATTTTGACCTGTTGTTTCGTCAGTGTTGTGATCATATACAAGTCATCTGTCTGGCTACCCCTGGGGGAGACGTCCTCCCCGCTGAGTAGAGATGGTGTTCTGAGTATCTCTGCCACCACATCATCATCATAACTCAACCCGAATGTATGACGTTTCAACGCATATATTCACAACGCATGCCTTTACTATTCCTAAGTCCAGCGCGCCCCCTACAGCAAGTCGTTGATACGACTTGCGATGTAATGGCACGCTTGGTAACAATGCGGTCGTTGTAACGACCACGTTGTGAAGCCATACGTTGTGGAAACAGCGTTGTAAACGCTGTTTACCCTCAACCCACCTCTATGGCAGTCATCATCCGAGAGCCCTACGTAACAATTTAACCTTCGGCCAATTCTTCGCCTGCGATGTAACTGCGATACACTGAAAGGATACGAAGTCCAAGCCAAGGACGTATGTACTAATCATATATTGCGTGACTACCCCCAAAAAATAGTCACACAAGCATGTGTCAGAAGATACCTTATGCAATTCCGCAGGAGCTGAAGATGAACCCAAAGCGTCTCCACTAGTGCCCACGCAAACCGTAAATTGAATCCCTCTGCATTGAGCAACAGCAGGGGGTACAGGGGAAGTGGATAGACAAGAGAAACTGCCTTGCAGAGTTCGTTTTCTCAGCTTTTCTGACTTCTGGCTCCTTGTATTCTTTCGATATGGATTCTGCTAAGTGGTACCTGCAAGAAATAATAAATCATTCAACTCATACTTTGCTCTTGCTCTTACATTAATTTCACTCTATATACCACATATCTTCTAGTACAATTACCCAATAGCATGCAAGGCAATTGCCTCTCTCTTAATGTTTTTCTTCACCAATGAAAGAATATGTTGTTGAATCTTAAGTTGTTGCAGAATCTTTTGAGAATTTTGTCTGGAACAGTTCCTTGTGAAGATTTATCAGAAACTTAGTGTTCATTCAAAAATACGAGACTGTACAGTGAACTATAGTAATTGTCTTTTTTATTCCAAGAATGATAATTCACTAGGGTCAGTTCCTTAGTAAAATTGTCTTTTCTCTTACCAAAAACTGCTCGCAAAACAGGTAGCGTTAAGTTAAGAAATTGAGATGGCACTACCTTGTTCTTGTCAATAGCTCTAAGGGTCGGAGGTTCTTAAAGTGACTTCTGTCACAATCCGAGAATTCTGTGGAAAATTATTTGAACATGCGCCATGCTAAAACACTACTCTCGAGCTCGAGTTCCTTAACTCTCTCAGGATACTAACAGGAAAAAGTGTTACGCAAGCCCAAAGAAAGAACACTACTTCATGTTCGGGTTCAAAACTGAATTCTCCTCAGTAGTGAGAAGCGGAAGAAAGACGCGTCCTGCGCCTCTCAGGATACAGTTGAAGTGCAGCGTTCAACTCTTGAGCATGCGCATTATGTTCTGCTGCCACCTCATGCGCCAATGAGCTAGACCGCTGACTCTTCTTTCTTGACACGCGGTCTCTGCTTATCCGGTTCAAAGCTGGTGAAATGCTGAATTGATTCAGACAATGTTTCAGAGCGTTTTTGGTGGCTGTAGAAAATTTCTCCAATGTGGATATTTCAGAGCTTTCCTAAATCTTACATGACCTTTTGTCTGACTGTTCCTCATGTGAGCACTGGCTATAATGTTCCTGACAGCATGCAAGAGGGCTCGGAATAACAACTGGGATGCCCTATTGGAGACGCGAGAGAAGGAGCAAAACGATCTAATCACCTGCTTGATCACCTTAACACTATCATCCAATCAGATCCAAAAGATCGTCAAAAAACACTGGTCTATCCTAAAAACAGGCACCCTCAATATCCCGAACCCCAGGATCGCATACAAACAAACACAGATCCTGAGAGACCTTCTGGTCCACACATGACCGCAGATCACCCCAAAGAATCGACAACCTACACTTTGGGGATTACCGCCAATAAAGGGCCACTACCCTTATAAAATGTGCACTGTATGCGATCTCACAAAATCAAGTAAAGAAATTAATGTAGGAGAATCCCACCCATGGTACAAAAAGGACATACCAATTGCAACACCAAAAATTGCATACACCTTATTACATGCCCATGTAAGCTACAGTATACCAGGATGATGACAAGGTCAATAAAAACAAGGATCACAGAACATCGCAGCAACGTGATGCAAGCGAGCAACCACAAAAAATGTCAGCACATTATGTGACCACCAATAACACACCGGAGGATATTAAATGGGCAACTTTGGAGGCTAATGATCACTGGGAGCAGAGATCGTTATTTAATAGAGAACAACGCTGGATTTTCCACCTCAGTACCAATATACAGGGACTGAACGATGATATTCCCTAGCACGAATGCAACAGATGACCCAAGGCAGACATCTGCAGAACTTACAGTATGATCATTAGCTAACATTCCCTAACATCTACAGTAAGATATCTAGCTAAGGATTCCACAACATTCATCCTGCTTCTTGGTGCACTATGAGACTGAATAAACCAACTATGGATCATCATCCATGAGGGCCTCAAGATATTTGGAAAGTATCAAGAAATTCCACTCATACTGCCCTTACTTATTCACACTATGCGAAATAACACAGCATGATTTAAGGACACTGTTCCTAAATATCAACATTGTTTTACCGTGACAGTGTTCCAAATTACCAACATTATTTTACCCTACTACTGAAGACTACACTGGACAATTGTCCGCATAGTGTCTGTCGGGTATGATGTGCTTAGAGGCCTTTTGGGTGGACCTTGGTATACCAGGAATATAAATGTAAATGTCAATGTCAGAGGCAACTCTTTGTATCACCTTGAGACATATATAAGGGAACTTCTATTATGCCAGATGGATACATCCACATGCCACAGCAACTAGCCCCACATAGTAGCACCTAGAGGGATATATATATATATATATATATATATATATATATATATATATATATATATATATATATATATATATATATATATTCCTCTCCTCGCCACAATCCTTCGGAAAAACGAGTGCAGACCTCATTTAGTGCAGAAATATAATTTATTTCGCCAGTCCTCTGCCATTACGCGTTTCGGCCGTACAAGCGGCCTTGATCACATGACAACGCTCAGCAGCTTCACCCTCACATTTAAAGTGCCCGTGCTTAATTACAATCATGAAAATAGAAAACATGTTAAAAGATACATTACATGCATAAATGCCTCCTGTTTCATTACAAATCTTTTTTAGTTGATTTGGTTGTTGTTTATAATTTCTCTTCAACCTCCTAAATAGTTATCCACATCATAATGAAACATATAACCACATAATTATTTATATAGGTTCAGACTGAATATCTGCTTAAATGCCTCCTGACACATGTTATAATTTCCATTAAAATGACATCATATATATTTATGTGGTTAACAAATTTCTCTAAAAAAAGCACATATTACCTTTTTATTCCTTTAAGTTTAAATACTTAAACATTTCACGGTTTCCTCTGCTCCATACATTCTATAATGTTCATATCTTTTTTATATATATTTTTCAAATATATTTATATATATTTGAAAATCACAGATAAATCTGTTAATTCAATGTTACCCCATTGTAACAATGATTTCATTGTGCGTTTTTTTCTCTTTTTTGGGTTATAGTTGCGTAAATGCATTTATGCACATCTGTAAATCATTTGATAACATTATCAATATGCTATGAATGGGCAGATAAAGTGACTCAGTGCTACAGTACTTGGAGTTGAAATCAATAGTGCTATAAATATTAAATATCTGAAGGAATAGACATATAAATTCATTATGCATAGGTACAGATTATCATAGTATATTCTTTAAATACATCTTACTATAAAACTCGTAAATTACTCCATGATGTAGGGGAGATATCTGAAGGTGTCAATAAAGCGTTAACCTTTAAAAACATGCCATAAAAAACCTTATGTCAAATAGTAAACAAAACTATAAAGAACTTTAAAACATCACTATAAAACCACCCTAAGTCTAAAACCATTCCTAAAAAAGTTAGGCTAGTTCTAAAAATTGTCAGTGGCTACAATATAATGATGACTCTCACCCAAGGTTCTTCTGACATAATTTTTAAGAAAAAGGCGTCTCTTCATTATTGCATTCTGATTGCCTCACCCACTGTTTGATGCCTGACCTATGGGAGACTGACTTCATCAGTTATAAAAACGTATGCAGATCTTCTGTAATATTGAGCCCGCCTGGAGACTTGGAATCAAACTCTAAAATATAGCTCGTCTCCAGGCGTCTCAATTTAGCTTCTCTGTCACCCCCTCTTTTCATAATAGGTATGGCTTCAATGGCATAATAGCGTATTGTGGACAGTTTGAAAATGTCTTGCAACAGGGTAATTTTGATCCTTATTAATAATTGCCCTGATATGTTGAAGGATACGTTTATGGACTGCCAATTTTGTGCTGCCTATATATTTCAATTGGCAGTCACATTCCAATACGTATACACAATATTCTGTCTTACAAGTAAGATGCTGTTTAATTTCTTTGACTATATCTGAAAAAGCAGTTGTATACGTTTTAACATTTATTCCAAATTGGCAGGCCTTACACGAGAGACATTTGAAGAAACCTTTTCTTATTGTTAACCACATATCTTTATGACAGCTGTCGTGACTATTTTGAACCAACATATTCCCCATGTTTAGTGATTTACGAAAGGAGATTGATGGATTAGCGGGCATCAGGTCACCTATTACTGGGTCTTCCCGAATGAAGTGCCAATTATGTCTTATGATGCTCCGCAGTTGTTTTTCCTGTTTTGAGTAAGTGAGAATCAGTCTGACAGGCTGCATATGTAAGTCTTCCTGTAACGGTTTTGTTTTATAGGTGAGGAGATCCCTCCTCGACCTTGCTTGAGACTTTCTTATAGCAGCGTCTACTGATTCACTACTATACCCCCTCGTTAAAAATCTAGCACGACTCTCCATTTGCCTCATCCTTGCATCTTCTGGATCACTACATATTCTACGGATGCGGAGCATTTCCCCGTAGGGAATGCTCCTGATTAAATGTGGAGGATGTGCACTCGACGCATGTAAAAGTGTATTCCCTGCAGTCGGTTTAGTAAAAAGGGTGGTAGTTAAAACATTATTTCTAACTAAAACCTGAACATCCAAAAAAGTCACTGTGTACCTACTGATTGTTGAGGTGAATTTAAGGTTAAAATTATTATCATTGATTTCATTAATGAATTTCAAATCACCTTCTTCACTCCCTCTCCACACAATAAAAATATCATCTATAAAGCGCATCCAAGATACAATGTTGGCGGTATATTCATGTTCATATTTACGCATGAGGACCAGTTCCTCCCACCAGCCCATAAACAGACAGGTGTAACTGTGGGAGAAACTGGCCCCCATAGCCACACCTTGAATTTGCTGATAAAACTGCCCGTTAAAAAGAAAAAAATTATTTTCCAAATTGAAAAGCAGCATATCTAAAAGCATACGTGTATGTTGTGCATATATTATAGATCTAGTACTGAGATAGAACTCCACTGCTCTCAAGCCATCTTGGTTTCTAATACACGTGTATAGAGAACAGACATCCAGTGTCATCAGCAAAAAATCAGATTCCCAAACAATTTCATTCATTTTCGTTAAAAAGTCACTGGTGTCCTGGATGTATGATTTTAACTGCTTCATATGCACCTGTAAAAAATAATCAATGTACCTTGAGAGATTCTCCATTGGCCCATCACATGCCGCAATAATTGGCCTGCCTGGTGGTTTCGCCATGTTCTTGTGGACTTTAGGTAAAAAATAAATATGAGGTGCCATCGGATGTTCCTTTTTGATAAATTTGTACTCATCCCAGCTTAAAAGACCCAAACTCTTCCAGGCAAACACATTTTTAAAAAGAGAATCTTGAGTGTTTTTAACTTTAGTGGAGTACTTTTTCTATAACATTGGAGATCATTCAACTGACTGTATGCTTCTTCTAAGTAGTCTTTCATGGGCCATAGGACTATATTTCCGCCTTTATCCGATGTTCGAACAACCACATCTTCCTTCTTTAGTTTTGAAATTAACTGATTGTATCTGGTCTCTTTGCTGGTATGTACTCTTTTTGATCTATTCGTTGCATGTGTTAGTTTTTTAATCTGGTTAACAACATGATCACTGAAGGCATCCAAGCCGTCACGCACCGATATGGGGGCAAACTTTGATTTCATTTTAAATGGTGTTTGAGGCCTAGCTTGTGTGCCTAAAAGGGGGATATTCTGGCTATTTGATGATTCCCCACTTTCCAATTGGCACATATCCCTATATAGATCTACATCCGAGACTTGCAGGCCCGGCATATCTTTTTCCAATCTTGTTGTAGAGACTGTCGTCGTAGTTTCAACCATGGGCCTTAATAAATGAAATTTCTTGAGTTTTAATTGTCGTGTGAACTGATAAACATCCGCTCTTGTTCTGGTGTATTGGAAATTCATTTCAGGGCAGAAAGATAATCCCAGGGATAGAATCTGAGCCTCTGGTGCTGTTAGGTTAATATTGGCAAGATTTATTATTGTGTTTGCCTCTTGTTCTCCTTGTTTCCCATCAGTACTTTGTGCGCTTCTTTCAATATTGCTTAGTTCCGTTTGGCCCGTCCTCGGCCCCGCTTCTTTGATTCTCCATATCCTGCGGGCCTGGCGTCTCCCCCGTCTCCTCTGGGATTTAGTTTTGTTACCAATTCTTGTTTGCCTGGTCGTAGTGTTTCTCTCCTGCCCTGTTTTAAAATTCCCAATTCTTCCCCCAATGTCAGCCTTATACCCAGTTCTCCATTTTTTCTATTTGTCCCCTCATTTTCTGATTCACTCTCGGGTACCGAGCTTGTCTCCGACAATGAGGATAGTTCAGCATGTTGGTTGCTTGCTCCCTTGTCTCCCTGTATTCTTTTGTTTGCCGTCGCTGCCCTTAGTGAGTCATACCGACGAGCAAATGTGAAGATCTGTCCATTAGCATAATCATCCCGATCTCTCATAAATTTGTATGTTTTGCGGGCCTTTATTTTATCTTCCTCTTTTGCCAGTCTGCTCGTCATTTCTTCCCTCATTTTCAGTGCTTGCCGTGAATCACCTTCCTGTTGTTTAATTTTTTCTTCAAGGGCTTCAATTTTGCTTTGTAAGTCAGCCCTGTCTATTTCGGCGTATTTTACGAGTATTTGTACCAACCGCCTTGAAGACTCAAGGTTACATTCACCCCACTCTGCCATCATTAGGGGGTTCGGCGTCTCATAACTGGGGGCTATCATAATACGCAGCCCCCTAGGGTTTCTCCCTACATCCAGATACCTTTTTAATGAGCACGCCTCCCACCATATATATATCACTTTTCTTCCGTATCAGGACAATAAATTTCCCCAACAGACGGACACGGACCCAAAGTAAGTGTTCAAATTTTAGTTTACTCCGTATATATACAGACAGATAGATAGATAGATAGATAAATAGATATAAGAAACTATGCTTGATCAAATAAAAAAGACACCAGTCCAAGATGGCCACCCTCTGCAGTGCGACACCAGTCCAAGATGGCCGCCCTCGGCAGTGCCAGATAACTATGGATACCTCCAACCTCTTTGAGGTTATCATTAACTGTTTAGACCACTGGTCTAACTAATACATATTTTTTCTATTAAAATACTAATTTGTCTTCGACAATACAGCCTAACATCATGAGCATTGTTAGAGGGTGGTTTTTTCACCACAAAACTGACACTGAAATGTGATATCTGAAATAACAAGACACATGTCTGAAAATGCAGGAATCGAGTCAGGAGTGGCACTATTTATTTAAACAAGTAAACAATAAGTGTCAAAAACACATCATTAATCAAGGGTAAAAACATGCAGTCTGGCAAGTTTAAAATCACGGCATTTCAAAAAGAGAGAGAGAGAGAGAAATTAAATATCAAAGCACAATAAGGCAGTATAACCATATCAAATGTTCAATCAGTCAATAAATCAAATAGCTAGCTGGGAGCACCTCGACATGATTACACTATATGAGGTGATCAACGAGTTGGTCAGTGGACAGTCCTTTTGTACAGTTTAAATGAGGAACTGTTGACCGCAAAGTCTAACATTAGCAGGTGTTTGACTGCAGAAAATAACAAAAGCTGAACATTTTATCAAAAACAACTTGCGACACTTCTCGGAAGCTTTAAACCGGAAGCTCCTTATAAGGTACATAGTTCATCAAAAGGTTATTGTTTATTTTGATCCATGACACTGTCTTAATTTCTTGTTCTTCTACAGAGAGTACAGAGTCTATAGACAGAGAAACCCCAGTAAAAACAGATCAGATAACAATAGACCCAATAGATAGGGAAAATCAAGCGAAAATCCATCTGCCAAAAAGCAATAAAAAAATTACTGTTCAGGCAATAATACATTCCACGAACAATCACATAAACGATTCGGAATTCACCAAGAAAATAGTTACAGATCTGATTACGGAATTTAAGGAAAAAAAACAACAACGTGGTGAGTTAGAGATGGCACCAAAGACCAAAACATTGGATCACCTCCACTCAACTCCTAACAGAGATAAACTTGCTGAGCAGAATCAATGCCATGATTTCCCTTTAACCCCCTATGTTACCAAGAGTCTGGAGGAAGATGATTTGCAAGCTTCATGGTTGCATTCTACATTAATAACGGATAATGCAGAACTCGTGAAAGCCTTGGAGACAAAAACAATAAATCAGACAAACTTGGCAATCATTCCTGCAACATCACAAGCAGAAATTATAAATCAATCATACAAATCGAATCAAGTTTTTGCAACAAAATCAATTGACACAGCAAAAAATCAGGACCTTTTCTGAATTATAGAAATACTAAGCCACTCCTCATCCCAAATTCAAATGGATTCAAAGTATAACTCAATATATGGTCCAGTACCTAGCCCAAGGCAGGATCAATTTGATATGCAATTAGGAAAAAGTCCAAGTATATCACCGTTACAGCTGGATAACTCCAAAATAGGAGGATATGAAACCTATAAATCTAAAAAGTACATCAATCAAATTGATACAGACAACCTATCCTCCCTACATTCGTCAATACTAAGCATCCTACAAACGTCTATTTCTGTATTAAACATGCAATCGGATACATTAGATCTTCAGATCGATCTCATGAATATTGTGGCAACACACGTTTCCAGCATTAACACCAAAATAGATATGCTTATTAAACAGCTGGTGAAAGCCCAAACACCTAAGAGTACGGATCTACAAGGCAATTGCAAATGCGACCAAATAATAGATAAATTAAGTACTTTGCCGTCCATATTATCAGACATATTGAAAGAAATAAGGCATAAGGAAGATCATAAACTTTCTGCTACGCAAATCCGAGAAGAACAGATTAAACAGCAGGTGCATTTAATAGATAACACAATGGAAAAGGAAACACAGAAACAACTGGGAGGACAACGAAATGTGTCTGATTGTGCCAGCGCAAATGGAATTCAAAATGCAAATGGAATTCAAAACAAGCCATCAATGATACATTTAACATCTAATAGCCCACAACCTTTGCCTACAGATACAGACACTTTATTTACCCAAGTATTAACAAAAAAGCAAAAAAAACATGCTAAAAAGGGAAGAACGTACACAAATGGTTCCGTGCAAAAAGATGTAGATGGCAAGAAATTCTATTCAGTGTTCAATGCCACACAAAAAAGAAACTTCTTCCAGAAATAAAGTTCACAGAAGAAAAACTCTCACTACTGGACAGATCATCGGACAGAACACTGTTGCCTCCGATCAACAAGGTAGAAAACAAAGTTAGTGATAACAGCGAAAAAAAGTGGAAGACAAGTCAGAAGGATAAAAATAAACAAACCCTACCCAAACAAGTTCTATCTCCAAAGAAAACAGACGCAAATAAAAAAAAATTAAAAAAAGGGCGATCTGCCAGACACCTTGCAAATGGAGACATCAACTTCAGACGACCATGACGTTGAACACGATACATCATTAAAGAATATAAAAGGCCAAAGACCAATTTAGACGACTCGAAAATATAAAGGTACCATCTGGCAATTTTCTTGGGGGGAACCCTTTGGAAAGGACCATACCTATCAATAGTAGTCAAGTAGAGGCTTCGGAAATTACAATGATTTCCACTCACTATAACAAAAGTAATAAACACGAACGTATAATAACTTCTAGGGTGGACAAAACAATCGTGATCACATGCCCCCTATTAGAAAGTAATACAGAGAATGAGCTTAACTGTGCAAGAAACATCGCTCTGCCCCCCCTTGATGACAAAAATATAAGAAATAATACCGCCCATTGTGCAGGCCAAACAAAACATAAAAGGCCAATGCAGGACCGTTCAAATGAAACACTGTCTGAACACATTTTACCATCAGAAGCAAAGGATACCACTGACCGGTGGCAAATCACATTAATTCCTCTATATAGTTCAAGAGGCAACCAAGATATTTTAAATAGGGGAAATATTTTGAGGCTGCTAGCTGAGGTACGATCATTATGTCTTATCAAAACAACAGATTTATTATCAGTGAAGTTTTTGCCAAACACACATAACGATCAGTCTGAGATAACTCTAACATCATGGAAGTCAGAAAAAACAGCGAATCAAATTCTCAGTGCCAAAGAGCAATTCGAATCATGGGGCATATCAATAATAAAACCTACTTTGCAGCGCTACCCAGCTCCATTGGCACATTGGGATAACAAGTATAGCGCTCATACTCCTGTATACTCGATTCTGCAGAACGCCCGAGGATCAACGGGCACAGAAATAGTAACACCAACAGAAAGAGGACAGAATCACAGGCACTGGTCACCGCTAGCACCTAAAAACTCAAATATGCAATGACCAATCATTGAACCAACACGTGCCCTGCAAGCTGCTATACTAAATATATATTCCTGGAATATTGCAGGTGCAACAACTAAACTCATTGATAGTACCATAACAGAAACTTGGGCTGCATATGATATCATAGCGCTGCAAGAGACTTGGCTGACAGGTCCATTTCAACTGCCGGGTTTTACATTACATCAGGTGGATGCTGTAAAAACTAGACGTTTTGGAAGACCGAAAGGCGGATTATCGGTCTATATATCAAACAACCTTAATGTAGAATCAGAACAGATGTCGGTGACTTCTACAAATATTCAAATAATCAAACTTAATTTTGTCACTGATCATTGGATAACTTAAATAATCTTTTTTCATATCTACGCTCATCCAAACGCCCAAGATAAATCGGCAACATTCAAAAAGTTAATACACGAAGTAGCTGAAATTAGATATAATACCCCGAATTGGGAAATAGTGATTACAGGTGATTTTAATATCCATCTTATTCACACACCGGATGATGATGACCAGTTAACAGCAGAAAATGAAATCTGGTCGGTAAATCATCATTCGACCCATCCTTGGAGGAAAGCCAATAAAGTAGGCAAAGAACTAGTCACCACCCTAGAATATTTTGGTTTGAGAGTAATCAATGGGAGAACACAGGACGATAATCCTCCAAATTTAACATATTATGGACCGACGTCTGGGTCCATAATTGATTATACTATTCTTTCCTTACCACTAATACAGCAACTAAGCATGTTTAAAATTAAGTGCACTACAGACAGCGATCATTCAATCCAGCAAATAGCTATAAATATAAATCCAGACAGATATGAGCTTGCTCCAACAATCGATGAGGGAAGTGTAGTAACTACCCACAAAGGACTGAATTGGTCATCTCATCGACTTCCAAAACTTGCAGACAAAGCTAAAATGATTTTGGAGGATAGTATAGCGTTATCTTCAACGCCACTAAACGCCTGGATCAAATTTGTGACAGAATTGATGAACCAAAAATCAAATTTAATATTGAGACGGACCAAAAGTTACATCCATCCATCATCACAGAAAGTTAAAGAGTTAAAAAAAGAATTGAGAAGAGAACTGAGGAAGGTAAAAAAACTAGGTACTCAAGCAAACGTATGGGATAAATTAAAACAATTGAACAAGGAATTTAAGAAACATGTCTGGCAAGAAAAAAGAAAAATGACAGAAGAGTTCTGGGCAAAGCTGTTCTATAATTGCAAACAATCAAATACCAAAGCTTTTTGGAAAACAATAAATGGCTTAAACAAGGTAAACAACGTAACAGTATCATCAAATGTTACGGAACAAGATTGGATAGTTTATCTTACAAAACTCTTCATTGACAAAGACCAGCTACAATTAAATAAAACCAATAAAGTCATTGAGACTCAGCTAAGAACCAGGATCAAAATATTGCCATGTCATGAGTATGTCACCGCTTCAGATAATACATCTTGTATGCTCTCAAGAGTTGAAAACATGATCAAAGCAGGAAGAAGTGACAGTGCCCCAGGTCCAAACGGCATTCCACAGGCAATATTTAAACTGAACCTAAAATATTGGGCTAATCCGATAATGGTATTGTTTAAAGAGGTGGAAAACACAGATATGATTCCAGATAGCTGGAGGGGATCAATAATAAACCTATCTTTAAGGGAGGTGATAAAACAAAGCCATCGAATTACAAATTAATAGCCCTTATTGACTCAGAAGCAAAATATTATGCATCACTAATATTGGAAGATTTAATAGAGTGGTCAAATACCATGAATTTTATTCCACCACAACAAACAGGATTTCGGAAAGGGTATGGTACCTCAATTAACATGACAACAGTTGCACTAATTGCGGAAAAAGTTAACGCCTAAAGAAAAAACTGCAACTCTGCTTTATCGATCTGAAAGCAGCTTTTGATCGGGTGGATCGACCACTTCTATGGGTTAAACTAAGACGGTGGGGTATTCAAGAAAAAATCTTAAGATCAATTGAATCGCTATATACAGAAACATGGATTCAAATTAAGGTGGGGGATGGGACGAGAATATCAAGAAAAGTACCAACTGCAAGGGGCCTTAAGCAAGGGTGTGTGCTAGCTCCACACTTGTTTAACCTCTTTACGGCTGATTTATCCACCCACCTGGACCAAGTTAACTCCCACGCTCCAAGGTTAGGCCCATTAATGATATCCCATTTATCAAATGCCGATGATATTGTGCTGCTGAGTCACACAGAAGTTGGACTCCAACGATTGATTAAAGAAACTGTGGCATACACAAAACTCAATAAATTGGAAATTAATATTGCTAAGACAAAAACCATGTTTATTGGGAATAATCCCCATGTCTCACTAAAGATTAAGCTAGGTAATGCAATCATAGAAGAAGTCAGCACGTACAAATACTTGGGATTCAATTTTGATAAAAACTGTAACTTTCATGCACACCAACAGTATATGGTTAGAAAAAACAATACTCTAATACATTCTTTCTGTTCACTTCCAAAAAAACTAGACGGCCCCTCCTATAAACCATTGCTCTCTGTCATCAAAGCAAAATTGCTTACATCGCTAACTTATGCAAGTACGGTGATGCGTGGTAAGGATTCCAAAATGTTGGATAGACTACAAATTAAAACATACAAACGGGTCTTTGGTCTTCCCTGTAATGCTTCCCCTGCTCAAATCTGTTTGGAATTTGGATTGACTCAGCAAAACATAGCAAGAAGATATCACTTTATTAAATCCATGCACAAAATACGAAACAATCAGTCCAGCCCTTTAATCAGCACTTTATGGGAATCTCTGAATAACGATGGAAATTCAAGTTACAATAAGTATTTGTTATCATCTTTACAAATATCTAATACGGGTGACTTATGGGACTTGAATCCGATGCATTCTACTTTTTGCCAAGCTACGAATAAAGCAGCAAAAATTCATTCGCTAGTTGACGATAAAAGCATATTCTCACGGCGATCCCACGCCTGGATGACAGTTCAAACATATGTCACATTGCAACCGGCAACATATCTACATCTAACCTATCCGGCTTATCTCAAGAAAAAACTATTGGCCATTCGCTTAGGTGAACTGCCATCTTTGGCAGATAAACCACTATGGCGATATAAAGGACCAAAAATGTGCAGATTATGTGATGCCCCAAAAAAAGGACTTCGTGCATTTGGTCTGCATATGTCCCTTACTAAATAATGTACGTCGTCGTACACTTTTAAAGCGCCTATTTAATTTAAATGAGGGAGGGATTCGCACATGTAAAACAGCTATCATGAGAAGCCTGGATCCCACAGACCCTCACTTAAACTGCAAACTCTTGAAGTTTTTACAATTTCACGATAAAACAGTTAAACAGAATTGCAAGCTGCTTACAACAGCATAAGGAATTGCCCCACCTTGTGAGCATAAGACATTGATATGATATTGACACAATTGTGGGAGGTTGACACTTGGAGCTGCGGATACTTTTATAAACAAAACTAGTAGTGAATTTTACACTGATGACATGCCACTTTATAATAACGGAGAAGAGTATCAACGATTGAATTGTAGAAATTGTATATGATATGCTTCAAAGAAGACCAATATATATATATATATATATATATACATACATATAATTTTTTTTTTCTGTATTGTGGTAACATTAATCTATGCTTTTAAGAAAACTGATTATTATTATTTTTTTTTTTTAAAAGGATTTCTTTTATATGCACATCTTTGTATTGTGACGGTTTTTATTAACTAATAACAATAAACGTATTCTTCTATTGAGCCCCAAGTGGCTAAATCTGGTGCAGACCTCTTATTCATATAAGCTGTTCTCTCCTTCTGGATCACCATTCTTTTAGGCTTAGCAGAGTAACCTTACAAACACCCCAAGTAGTGGCTTTGTGTTTTGTCATCACAACCTCTGAAACAGAGAAGCCACTCCTCAAGATGCACTGCACTCTGCCACTAAGCCTTGTTAGACAGCTACTTTGCATTATGCTACATTTCATTGCCAGTGCAATTTCAGCAATTAGATATTGTTTTTAATTCTTCTGAAATTTCATAAGCATTGAATATTCCTAGCTGGAATACTGCTCTGTCATATGATTTAATGACAGACTCAGGATATAGAATTCTTAAAGGTGGACTAGCAGAAGATCAACCGGCCTCCTCAACCTATCGCAAGCCAACAGTGTCCTCCATTATAGACTTAACATTTGTGCATTACTCCTATTTTCATCTGTGTAAAAAGTACGCTATCATACCAAGATTCGAGAGTGATCACGATCCTCAAAGGTTAGTCATCTACATCATCATGATTATTGGGAGACCCATGCAATGGCTAATAGTGGCAGATTGACCGCTGTGAATGGGAAAAAACTTATTTGGAGTAATGCGTTAAAAGAGAAGGCATCTAATCTAGAAGGAATCATGACATTGAGTACCGAAAAAGATATTATACTACTAAAAACTGGGGACGGCTGGTTAGATGCTTGGCAAGTTATACTAAAAAATATATTATCTAGCCTTGTGGTGAGCTTACAGGAATCTCGACCGAACATTATAATTGCACACAAAACTTTATAATTAATTGAATCTAAGAGAATTTATCGTAAGTTGATGCAACATATTTTACAACTCCCGATATCTAATGAGTGTAATCTGAGAATACAAGACATAAAGAAAGAATTCAAGAACAGAAATTTACAAATAAAGCGGGATAGTGTGAACAATGCCTATGCAAAATTATATCATGCTATATTAACTAGGAATGATTGAGCATACTGGTCCCTGGTGGGACATGGTACAAATTCATATAAGCAGCCAGACGATCTATTTATCCCGAGCAATAAGTGGGAAAATCATATTCAAATTTTATATAAATCAATTGTTACCTGTAATTATACATTGCCAAAAGTTGATGGAACATTTGCAGATATAGCGAAGAAGAAATAGTAGAACAAATAACGGGTGCTTACTCATCTAAGGCAGCAGGACCAAATAGTATCCCTATAAACTTGATCAAGTTAAGCATAACCTTTTGGAGTATGTTGCTAAAACAGCTGTTTTCGCAGGTAATCAAGCATTGAAGGATACTATCTTCCTGGAAAGTAGCGATTGCCCATCCAATATACAAACGAGGCCCTAAAGCTGATCCGTCTGGCTATAGATTAACAGCATTGTTGGATTTTGAAGGGAAATTGTTTGCAAAACACCTTCAAAACAAATTAAGGGCGTGGGCAGAGGAAAGGTCACTAATTCCAATAACACAAACCAGATTTCGCTCAGGGTTCTCAACAATTAATAACATAATTTCATTGGCTCTGTTAGGAAAAAAAGCAAGCGTGCAGAAAATAACGATTTACGCCTGTTTTGTGGATTATTCCATAGCGTTTGATAAGGTAAACCGACAAAGGCTGTGGAGCAAACTAACAACATGGGAAGTTGATCCGAATCTTCAGAATTTTATTATCGGCCTGCATTCAGAAACATGGCTACAGGTGAAATTGGCTCACGACAATACAATATCGCTAGAAATTGATACCATAAATGGCCTTCGGCAAGGTTGTGTCCTCGCACCGTTGTTATTTTCTCTCTATATTGCTGACATAGATATAGCGTTAAGTTCTGATATGGGTATAGAACCAAAATTAGGAGGTAAAGAAATACCATACCTAGCATATGCGGATGACATAGTAATCTTGTCTCTAACTCCGAAAGGACTCTAGTACCAACTGAACCAATTACATACTTACAATACAGCAAATGGACTGATAGCCAATATGTCCAAGACGAAAATTGTGACGTTTGGACAGTCTATAAAACCTAAAGAGTGGATACTGGGAGAAACGTCAATTGAGGTAGCGGAACAATACAACTATCTTGGAGTAATCTTTGATAATAAGTTATCATGGTCAAGCCATTCGGTCAGTAAAAATGCAAAATCAACGGCTATTACTAAACCAATCTCGAGATTCATTGAAATGTTCAGAAGGAATGCAATTAGCCCATCACTCAAACCATTACAAATGAAATTAATTCCGTACTTATTATATGCATCTCCAGTAATGAGTAAGAAAGTAATTCTCAAATTTCAGAAAGGTTTTATGAAATGAGTACGCACCTTACTACATTTATGACAGGCAACCCCGCATTGCATCATAAGATTGGAATTTGGTCTAAAATCGCTGGAACTGTTGCATAAGAGAAGTTGTGTGAACTACATTATTGATTGTGCCATGGCTGATCCATTCACATAGAAACATCTAATATTTGAAGAGCTAGGGAGTGACAAAGTCAGAGATTTAGAACTGTATAGTGTAATGATGGAATTGGGATCTTATGGTCTGCCTGATATACAGGATGTGGGGTGAATGGCCGGATCTGTGAGGAAAAATCTAATACGCAATATGTTAACTACAAAGCAGTGGAATTTAGATCTTTTACAAGCTGGAAAATATAAACATGGATTTAGTAATCAACACATATACAGTACAGGGTCAAGAATATTTATATTTAGGATGGAATCTACCTAGTTATATAAAAAGGACATTTCTAAGATTCAGGCAATTTTACATACCTATTGGGGAGTTCGAAGGGAAATGGAACCAGGCACTTAAAGGTATACAAGCATGTCAGGTTTGTGGAACTTTTGAAGAAACACTTGAACATTTAATATGTATCTGCCCTAAGCTGCTGCCCATAAGGAGGACATATTTACTCCTCTTGTTTAACAATGCTAAAATAAGAACAATGGCAGAGGCCGTTCGATACTGTTTCAGGCTCAAAGAGAACAGTGCAATAAAAAGGATGGTAATGTTTTTAGATCATGCTTATAAAGCATTAATTGCTTAGACGGCTTTTATAACAGGAAATTATGTATTTGTATGAAACTACAGATTGAGCCGAAAATGTTTAGGACTAAATTGCATGTGTAACTCTTATAGGTAAAGGACCATAAATTGTATTTACATCAGGGAAACGCATGAATAGAGTCCCTATGACAAATCGGATGGATCCATCTTACCAAATGTCACATTAGCACTTTAACTCGGCAAATGAAATAACTTGATTTAAAGAATACAATGATACAGTGGTAGACAGAGACACAATGGGGGTTATTCTCAAGAACGTGCGATGATCATCGCCAAAATAGGTTAACGCAATTTTTCATATCGCCGTCTATCGAGTGAAAATAACGCTGTGTTAACGTCTTATTCTCAACACGGCGGTAACATGCAATAGTTTCCCGATAACGCGTCAAATGTCCGCGATAAAATTACCGGGACGGCGATAAAGATCTAAAGCCAAACGTGAAAAAAGTGGCGATGGGCCCAACCGCGATAAAAAAATCAGCATAAGCTGCGCTAGGCCTGCAATTCACACACGTCAGGCGGGAAAAATCACTATAAAAGCCGGAAAAAAAAAAACACAAACAAAACCAAAACAACTGCGAAGCACAATGGAGGTAGCCGGAGCAAGTACAGAGGACAACCAGAACCCCACAAGCCCCACGGAGGACCAGCCTCGGACCTCGGGGTCAGGGAAGGGCAAGGAGAAGAAGAGGAAGACGCGGTTCAGTCCGCAGGAAAACAGGATCCTGATAACAGAGGTGATAAAACACCATCAACAACTGTTCGTCACCTCCACTGTGTCATTGGCAACAAAAAATGGAATATGGCAGTCCATCGTGGACAAGGTGAATGCAGTCGGAGTGCTGAGGAGGACAATGGAAGAGCTCAAGAGGCGCTGGAATGGCGTGAAGCGCAAAACCAAGCAGAAACTCTGCAACAACCAGAAGGCAGCAATGCAGACTGGAGGTGGGAGTCCAGCGCCACAGGAGGAGCTGGGTGAGATAGAGGAAATGGTGTCCACAGTCATCAGTGTGGAGACGGTGGCAGGATTGGGGGACCGGACACTGCTCAACATGACCTGACACAACAGCAACAGGGTGAGTAATGACCAGGGACTGGGGGGACGGGGGAGATGGGCACAATGGCACACATGCACAATTAAGTATAGCACAGTGCACACCCACAATGACTCTGGATCATGTCCCTGATCCCCTTGGCACACTGCAGCACACCTAGAAACAGCAAGTAGGCCCCCGTCGACTATGTGCCCAGAGGGGGCCCTTCCCACACATCACCAATCTCACAACCAACCCATGCACATGTGCCAAACCCAGCAAAGCGGCATGTCTGTGAGCCACACTGACAATGCAAGTGACACTGCATGATGAATAGCATGGCTGCAGTCAATATATCATGACATGTTGCACGCCACGACACTGAGGTGGCTGAGTGTGGACCACATCTCTAAAGGAGCAGGTAACACTCTGACACATCCACGTGCACAAACAACCCCTGACGTCAACAACACATCTGCGGACAAACCATGCCCCAGAACCCCAACTCCCACCAAGAGCCCAATTTACCCAAGTATGCAACATCTCAGCACTGTATAAGCACAGAAGTCAAAGGCACACCGCCTGAAAGGGATAAGGGGCAGCAAAATCAGAGCTGCAGGGGAGACTCTCCCAAAATGCAGCACACACACATAACATTCAGAGCACATCAACATTGACAACAATGTGGTACAAACTGCAACACGTTAACAACAGAACAGACTGGTGCCCCTTGTGTGTAGAAACTGGCCAATCACATTTTTCATAGCAGGGAAATGTGAGATGATAATGTACAAGTACAAACACACATCCGTGATGTTGTCGAAATGTCCACTGTCCCGCATCAAATAGGCAGCTCCTCCCAAACAGTCACAATGTACATTGTCATGCAGTCTGTATGTAAACTTGTACAATGCGTCAACATACATGTGAACACAATGTTAAACTGCATCTCCACTTCACATTGTAGAGGGAGAATCAACACCTCCTGCAGAGCAGACCGAACATCTCTTCACTGATGACGAAGAGGACCTCCACACCTTCGACACCGACGCCCTCCAAGAGCTCATGGACAGCTTCAGCTGCATCGAGGAGTCATCCCTAACCCTGGGCGGTGAACTACGCTACGCTCGCGGAGCTTGCGTAGTTTCGGTAACTTCGCGATTCGCGTAGAATGCGAAGTTACCGTGCACTACGCAATTTGCGGCGTAGCGTAGCTGTTTTTCTTCTTCGCGCGCTCAATATAAGTTCTCGCGCGCGCGGTAACGACCTACCGTGATTCTGTATTCGCCGACGCGACTTCCTATCCGTTCGCGGGCGCCACGAGATTTGGAATCCGGCCGCACAATCCCGCGAGAGTGTGCGAACGCGAACACGTCATTCCGACGCGCGATCTGACTTCCGGCGGCAGTGTTGGTAAGATCGCGATCCCGAACACGAAGAAACTACAATCTGGCGAAGAATATCTCTCGAGCATCATAAAACCTTCTCGAAAATGATGGTTTTGCTCCAAAAAACTCCTCAGATTGTGATTTGGCTGTAGTTTTTTGTGCAAGGAGTCCTTTTTCTTTTTTTCCTTTTTTTTCCAAGAGGAAGGAAGTGCCCCTGATTCTCAAACTTCCTGTTCCTGTCCAGCAGGCCCCTCCCAGTGCTTTGTCCATGTGCTGTTCAATTTCATTTGGATTTGGAGCTGGAAGGATCACTTTTTGTGTCTGTCTGATGCATCATATCATTGGATTGGATTTGAGGACTCTTGGATTTGAAATTTTACAAGTAAGTTGGAGAATTGGTGTACTTGTTTGTTTGATTGGGGCTTGTTTGTACCTACATTTTTTGGGGGATTTCCATCGTTTTTAAAATGTATTGTTGTGGCCTGTAGTTTCGGCAGGGGCCTAGTTGTTTTTCTTTGATTGGAATTTCAGCCAGTAGGCCCAGACTAGAGCCAGAGGTACCCATGAGTGCCTATTTCTGTGGTGTCTGTTGAATTTAAACATCATGTAGGGCATGCATGGATGGCATTGGATTGAATTGGTAAATGTGGTTTTTGGGGTGTATTTCACTTTTTGGGTGTAATATATACCTTTGTTGGATGTGTGTGTGTGCTTGTTGTGTAACTTTCCAACCTTTCGTAGCCCTGTGGATTTTCGTTTTTGCATTTTTGTATTAAAGCTGTGTTGTTTAGCACTGCAGGCCTCCTTTGTCTGGTCATATTATTATAGGCCTGCTTGAGTTCATTGTTTTCCATGGCCTGTTGTGACTGTGAGTGACCACGTGGCTTGGGGCCATTTTGTAGTGGTAGTTTAGTAGTGTGCTGCTTTTTCCATATAGGCCTGCATGTCTTTTCTTTGTTCCCCTTGGCTTATGCTTGTTGTGAACTTGTGGGTGGCCTGGCCATGTGGTGGCGGCCATTTTGTGGGACCAGCCACTGTGCTTTTGCCATAGGCCTCCAAGCTTGCGGCCTAGTCTGCCAGTAGGCCCAGAGGTAGTCATCCTCATGGGTGCATAAAAACTGTTTCTGTGTTGTCTGTTGAATTGTAACATAATTTAGGCCATGGATGGCATTGGATTGATTTGCAAAATGTGGGTTTTGGGGTGGTATTTCAGTTTTTGGGTGTTTGTTAAATAAATAGGCCTTTTCAGCCAGTAGGTAACCCTGGGCGTTCAGCTCGCGGACTTTGGGCAACTCCGCACTGCGCGACAACGCGGACTTACACTTTTTATCTTCTTCGCGCGCTCAATATACGTTTTCGCGCGCGCGATAACGACTTTTTGTGACGATCGCGATGCCGAACACGAAGAATTTACAATCTGGCGAACAATATCTCTCGAGCAGCATAAAACCTTCTCAAAAATGATGATTTAGTTCATTTTGCACAAAAAACTCCTCAGGTTGTCATTTAGATGTAGTTTGGTGAGCAAGGAGTCACTTTTTTTTTTGTTTTACAATTTTTTTCAACAGGAAGGAAGTTGCCCAGAGTCTCCAACCGCCTGGTCCTGTCCTTTGTCTTCACTTTCTTGTTATTTTGGGTGGCCTGGCCATGTGGGTGGCAGCCATTTTGTAAAGCCAGGCATTGTGCTTTTGCCATAGGCCTGCATTGTCTGTCTTGTGTTCCTTTTCTTGTTGTTGTGTGTGGCCTGGCCATGTGGTGGCGGCCATTTTGTGGGACCAGCCACTGTGCTTTTGCCATAGGCCTCCAAGCTTGCGGCCTAGTCTGCCAGTAGGCCCGGAGGTAGTCATCCTCATGGGTGCATAAAAACTGTTTCTGTGTTGTCTGTTGAGTTGTAACATAATTTAGGCCATGGATGGCATTGGATTGATTTGCAAAATGTGGGTTTTGGGGTGGTATTTCAGTTTTTGGGTGTTTGTTAAATAAATAGGCCGTTTCAGCCAGTAGGTAACCCTGGGCATTCAGCTCGCGGACTTTGGGCAACTCCGCACTTCGCGACAACGCGGACTTACACTTTTTATCTTCTTCGCGCGCTCAATATACGTTTTGCGCGAGCGATAACGACTTTTTGTGACGATCGCGATGCCGAACACGCAGAATTTACAATCTGGCGAAGAATATCTCTCGAGCATCATAAAACCTTCTCGAAAATGATGATTTAGTTCATTTTGCACAAAAAACTCCTCAGGTTGTCATTTAGATGTAGTTTGGTGAGCAAGGAGTCACTTTTTTTTGTTTTACAATTTTTTCACGAGGAAGGAAGTTGTTGGGTGGCCTGGCCATGTGGTGGCGGCCATTTTGTGGGACCAGCCACTGTGCTTTTGCCATAGGCCTCCAAGCTTGCGGCCTAGTCTGCCAGTAGGCCCAGAGGTAGTCATCATGGGTGCATAAAAACTGTTTCTGTGTTGTCTGTGGAATTTTGACATCATTTAGGCCATGGATGGCATTGAATTGAATTGCAAAATGTGGTTTTTTTGGAGGGTCTATTTCACTTTTTGAGTGTGTTAAATAAATGCCTTTTTTGCGTGTGTAATTATAATTATGTGTTGTTGTGGTGGTTGTCTAACTTTCAAAAGTGTTTTTAGCCATGTGGATTTTAGTTTTTGCATTAAAGCTGTGTGTGTTTTATAAGGCATCCTTTGTCTGCCCATATATAGGCCTGCTTGAGTTCATTGTTTGCCGTGCCTTGTGCCTGTGAGTCACCATGTTGCTGGGGGCCATTTTGTGGTGGTAGTTAGTAGTGTGCTGTTTTGCCACATAGGCCTGCGTGTCTTTCCATTGTTCCTCTTGTCTTACTGCTTCCAAATCCATCCCCAGTGCCAGCTGCAGCTCCCTGATGCTGCTACATACATCCCACGTGATGCACAAATTTAGGCCAAACATGCTCCACTACATTTTAGTTTTTGTTCTTTACTATTCTTATTCTTTCAGAGTGTACACACTAGCACTACACAGTAGCCAGGAAAGCCCTGGCCTTGTTGTCAACGTCTCATAAATGGCTACACTGTGTGTTGTTGTTCACCAAGTTTCTAAAATTTAATAATTGAGGCCACCACACACTAAGTTCTATATTATATTTGTTTGATTTGTGCTATGTTTGACTGATGTTCTGGCTTTTTTGCTTTTAGGTGCACAAAGACGGAGGAGGAGGTGTGTCATCATTGACCGTTGCACTACCAGACATACATCCTGCTGCTGTACACACAACACAACGTGACGTGTGACCTGACCAGACATCTCTGCAACTGAGTGCTGCTGACATCTGAAGAAGATGGGCCCAAAGAAAGCAGGTACCAGGTCCTCCAGTACCAAGAAAGTTGCTATTGAGAAGAAGGAACAGAAGAAGGAAGTGACACTTAAGTCTGGTGTGCCGGCCAATACCTTTTTTGGGCAAAAATAAATTACGCCTGCAGCAGCGGTGTCCGGGGGGCAAGCTGGGGGCAGCACCTCCGCATCAGTGGGCCCAACCCACCAACCCAGGCCCAAGCACATGAGTGTGGAAGAGGTAGCCAGCCTAATGGTGGAAAGCAGTGATGCTGAGCCTGAGATAAACTTATCGCTATCTCAAAGTAGTACCCAATTAACGCAGGAGGAAACACAGCAGATAAGTGGTCAACAACAACAGCCACAACCACCGCCCGCAATAGTAGTTGTTGTTCCTCCTGAAGTAGGGGCAGTTCAGGAAATTGAGCCTCATGCAGAGGTAGAAGAAGAAGCCACTCATTCAGAAGATCCATTGTCTTCCAAATCTCCAGCAAGGAAAAGGAGGGGTAGTCCATCCAGTTCTACGCCAAGCCCCCCTTCTGATGATCTAGATGCCACTTGGAAGCCACAAACTGAGTCTGAGAGGGAGCCACGTTCCAAGACCAAGCTAGGGAAAAGGAAAGTTCCAGAAAGCCTTACACTTATGGAGGTCGATATAGAACAGCAGGATGATGATGATGAGCCAGTCATCACGAACATCACTCCCGGCCCCGAGGAGATGGAGACCAACATTATTACCCTATCCAAAATCGCTGCGAGGGATGTAGCACGCATACCTCCACAGGTAACACCAACATGACCTACAGCTTCCATATTTGCATTAGCAAAGGCCCGGCAGCGACCTACATCCAGCACAACCACCACCTCAGTAGGAGTAGGTAGTGGTACAGCAGCACAGAGTCAAATTCAACACACACCCTCCAGTTCATCCGGCATTGGAAGTGGCACCTCCAGCAGGAGGCCAAAGTTAAGCTCCCCAGTTTGGGACTTCTTTACGGTTAGCGAAAAGGAGGAGAACATTGCTATATGCTCCATTTGTAATAGCTCTGTTAGTCGTGGTAAGCTTGGTACAAACTATGGTACCGGAGGCCAAATGACCCATCTGAAAAAACACCACTTGATCAGCTGGGAGGACCACCTTCGAGGCATAAAAAAACTGCAACCATTGGTGTTGGTGGGGATAAAGGAGTAGAAGATCCGATCACAGTGGAAGAGGAAGGACAGGGAGACATTCTCTCTGGTAGTGGTACACAAGGTGTCCCTGACCCCAGCAGTGCAGTGTTAACGTCGCCCACATCTTCAGCAACATCTCAGTGGCACAAGAGTAAGAGTCAGCCTGAGACACCAAGGAGTACCAGGTCTGCAACCCAAAAAAGTGCGTTGTTGAGCCTAAGAGAAAGGAAAACCATGCAGCCTACCATTATCAGCATGTTTGGGGGAGAGGGGGCAGTACGAACGCAGCCACCCAATAGCACGTTTGTACAATGCGAAGCTGGCTAAAATGTTAGCACTGGACCTTCTCCTTTTTCTTTTGTTGAAGGGGTGGGTTTTCTGGAATTTGTGTCAACCATCTGCCCAAAATGGCATGTTCCCAGCCGCTACTATTTTGCCAGAGTTGCTGTTCCAGCACTACATCACGACGTGCTGGAATTGCTTGGAAAAGCCTTGAAGCAGAGTGGTGTTCACAGTATCCACCTGACAACAGACATGTGGACCAGTTGCCAAGCCACAGATTACATGTGCATCACTGCACACTGGATCTCTTTGCGGGGGTTAGAGAACAGATATCTGCTGGTGTTGACGCTGCTGAGATTTTTCATGCCACTCGCAAACATGCAACTGTAGCCATGTTTGCCATGGAGAAATCTCATACTGCTGCAAACATTTTGGAAGAGTTTAACACCAAGGTCTTTGAGTGGCTGCGCCCAAGAGGGCTTACGATTGGTTTCGTTGCCACGGACAATGGCAGTAATGTAGTTAAGGCCATGCGCAATGGTGGCTATTTCAGGGTCCCGTGTTTGGCACACTGCATTAACATTGTTGTTCAAGACTTTTTGAAAAATGAATCCAAAGTCAGCAACTTACTGGCCACCTGCAGAAGAATATGCACACATTTCAGCCATTCTTTTAAAGCCCGGAAGCAGCTGAGGGTCATTCAACGTGAGCATAAAATGCCAGTCAAAGCGCTCATCCAGGAGGTGCCAACACGTTGGAACTCAACTTATTACATGCTTGATCGTCTGTTTGAACTGTACATACCACTCAATGCTTATGTCATGCAAAGATTAGGGGAACCTACTGTGAGAGGCATGACCGTTGAGATGGGTCAATGGGACCTCATTAAATGCCTGACTGAGATGCTACTTCCTTTTGAGATCTTCACACGTGAAGTCAGCAGGGAGGACTGTACTATGGGCCAAGCTATCCCATTGTTGCACATGCTAGAGCAACAGCTGAAGGAGGTGTTCTGAAACGTACGCAGGTGTGGATGACAAACAAGATGCATATCATTTGGCGGAGACCTTAGCCGCTCGCTTATCTGAAAATACAAGGATTCAAAATAACATTTTGTCACAACCACATTACATTAGTGCCACAATTTTGGATCCACGGTACAAAGTATTTCTGAACAGCAAGGCAGTAATTTCTTTTTCAGAAGTGGATGTTGCCAACTACAAAACTTTGATAGCTAAGGAAGCCACTGTTTTCGAAAACGAACGGCTGTTAATTACAGGCCCCCACCCCAGGCCATAACAAGTACTACAGGGCATCCAGAGTTAAGTTCTACTTCGGAGCCTGAGGGCAGTGCGTTTGCCTCCCAGCAGTCACCTACACCAACAATAACATCAACAACAGCAAGAACAAGATCATCCACAGTACAATTTGCAACTGATTGGTTTCTACGGCAGGGGTATGGTAAGTCCAGTGCTGATGCAAAGGCAAAAGAGGCCGAGGGCACATCGTAGCACCCCTGAACATTGAGCGGACGGTCCAGGCCTATCTGGATGACCCAACAGAGGTCTTCATGGATTGAAACCCATTGGTGTATTGGTATGGGAAAAGAAGCCAATGGACAGTGCTCAGCAGGCTGGCGATAAAGTATCTGGCTTCCCATGTCGCAAGTGTCTCTTCTGAGCGTGTTTTCAGTGCTGCTGGTGCCATTGTAACTTCGAAAAGGACCAGTCTCTCGCCCAAAAGCGTGGAGAGGTTAACCATGATCAAAATGAATCAGCACTTTCTACCACCGGATTACAAAATACGTGAATCACAGCAGGAAGAGGAGAGCGACTTGGATGACGTAAATAGTGCGTTACAGGACCTACTTCTGTCCGAACCACCAGAGTTTGAGGACGAGCTCCTCTTCCCTGACAACTAGGCTTTCAAATTGTTACTTTCTTCCTTCCTTTATGTGTCTGTGTATCTGTCTTTCTGGTTCAAATCAAATCACAACAAATCCATCACCACCGTCTTCTCTTTTTATTTCCCTATTGGAGTTACACGTCTGTGCATTTAACTGTCCACTCTTCAGAGTCCTGCTTCATCTTCCTGTCTCGCTCTAGTACATTTCCATCAAGCCAGACATTGGAGTACAAGAAATGTTGCCTTTAACAGTCCCTCCATAAGAAGTGAAACGTGACTATAGCTATCCTCCGTTTTGTTTCGGAGCCGAAACTCATCAGTGTCCGAAGGCTACCGCCTCTGCAGGCGTCCACAACTCTTCACTGTCAGAACTTGGGCAGGCATCCAAAAGTGAACTCATCACTGTCCGAAGGCTACAGCCTCGACAGGCATCCAAAGCTCCTCACTGTCAGGACAGAAGGTACTTGGCAGAGAAAGACAAGACTCTTCGAAGAAACTTGCTGACATTTGTGCAAACTCAAATGACCAGCAATGAGCGCTACCCAGGCCGCGGCCCATCATCACAGTGCTGACCATGTGAAGCAACTTAAACTGTGACAAAGTGCCACAGATGAATAAGACGAAAACCGAAACAGCGACTAACACTCAAAATGAATGTGGACTGGAGTAATGATGAGGCCACTGCCCCGTAAAAAAACACACACACCTGTCAGAACTAGGCATCTGATGATCTGACAGCCAAAGAGAAGAGCAAGACAGGTAATGATGGAATACATTGGATGCTTGCAGACTCTGAGCGATTGCTGTTGTTTGTTGTTGATGTTGTGCATGAAGTCGAACTCTACTCTACTAGTTAATCTACAAAGTGACTCAAGTCAGTGACAGTTAATGTTTCCCTTCTTGTTGTTAATAACCAAATTGTACTCCTACTACTGCAGGTGCAGGCCAATATCTGTTGCAATTTTTAATATGGAATATGGACTTAATCGGAGTCACTACAGACTGAGTTGGAGTTGGACAACACGTACCACACCATGATGATGACCATACTATCTTTGCAGTCAGTCAGTTGGATCGGAGATGATTGAAGGAATAACTGCATTTCACAAAGTGGCATAAGGTAAACATAAACACAACAATTCAACAAGAAAGTAAACACAGCAGACCTACATGTCCATGTAGTGGTGGAGTCGAGTCAAGTCATGACTGACAGCGGCACATTGATTTTGTCACTTAATTTTGAAAATGCTAAGTTGCTGTATATATGCCTTTTGTCTGGCTCTGTCAAAAATTAAGGTAAATGGAGGTTGGGTCACGGACGGGCTGGTGCTGTGGTGGGCCTGTTCTGTCCTGTTGTTGTTGTAGCTTAATGCTGTAAACAGAATATACACGATATATCCAAGCCGCCTCAGTCTGAATGTGTTCTCTCTTCTCTTCTTGGACTCCACCGTAATTGATGCTTTTTAATATTCATTGATTTTTCAATACCCCTTTTGTTTTTCCATCTAGACGTTACAGGCCGGCCTTTACCCTGTGCTATACTGGGAGACACAACACAACTCACATTTACCTTACCAATCCGCATCAGGAAGGCCACCAAGATTGATGTGCGGAGCGTCCATGGAAGATAGGACCAAGAGGAAGGACGAGATTCAACTCCACAATTTGACCAGGATAATAGTAACTTTAGTATCATTCATCATTCATCTTTTAATTAATTGGAATCCTTTTTTCTCTTCAATCATTACGACTGTGTGTTGTTGTTTGTTTGCTAATTGATCCCTACAACTATTTTTAATTTTCTTTGCTATCTTTAAAAGTAAGCCCAGTACAACATGGAATTTGGGTCTCTGAGGGCATATTACAGGCAAGGCAAATTGCGTAGAATATACTGCTGCCCTGTACTGTCTAATTGTCTAGTAGGAGTTAGTAAGTACTACTCATTAACCATCAAGTTATCTTCATCATCATGCATGCATTTCCTTTTTCTCCCTTTATAGATTTTTTGGGTAAGATCATGGTCGTCTGCCAAGATTGCGCTTTGCTTTTGTTGTCCATGCGTACTGTTTTCTTTCTCCAACCTTTCCCCAAACCCCCTTCCCATCCATTCATCAAACCCTAACCCTCTTCCCCCGGGCTGTGATTTATATTGAGGTGTGATGTGACTACATAAAATGTACACCAATTGATCACACGCTTGCTGGGGCTGATGTGGTGAAAGCAACACTAATTAAATTTCAAGGCAGGGCGAGGAGCTTCTTCTGCTTGCCCACCCATGCTCAGTCTATGCGCAAGCCGTCACCGGCTAATAGTACATCATAATTAATTGCCAGCATTGATTGGATTCATCATCAAACTCCTACCACACAGCAGTAAAGGTTACGAATTACGATTGTGTTAAGTTAAGTGACTCACTCGACACAACTACAGTTTGTAACTTCTTGTACTAGGCTGTCCCCGCCACCATTATGTTTTATTTGACTTTAGCAGTTGCAAATGCAATATTGTTTGTTTGGCAGTCTTCTTCTGTACTGTATTTTACTTCGTTCTACTACTCCTCCCACAGTCGCTTTCAGGCAAGTGACTGTCTCTTTTATTTTTTTAGCAAATGCTGCTGCCAGTGTCTACTCTACTACTACCACCACCACAACCATGGCATCTTCTCCATTCTCTTGGGAAACCATGCAGCCATCGCTGTGCCGAACGTAATCATCATCAATCACAGGTAAGATAAGTTTGGTGGGAGGTATAATGGACTAGGAGGAGAGACTGTCAGTACTAGTAGGACAAATAACTCAGTGAGGAGTACCGCATCTATCTGTTTGTGTTACATCATCAGCAGATTATTTAAATCAAACACTGGCTGCGGCCCTGCAGCAGCAAGGAAACCATGTGACGTTAATTCGTAAAACAGTAACCCCCACAAAACATTAACATTGTATGTTTAAGTATAAATATAATTTATTACCCTAACAAAAATAAACTATCCCACACCTGACCCACCCCTCTCCCTAACCCCAACCAATGTCCAAAACGAAAAAAAGTCCAAAGAATGTCCAGAAACCCCAACGCCCAATTCCCACCCACCAACAAAAGGAATAAAAAGGGGCAATGCAACAGGGTCCTATAGTTATATTCGGCGGGCTTTAAGGTGTTTGTCCACCAGAATTTTGACACGCTCCTCTAGTTGCTCCTCTAGCCGTGCCACCCGGAGGAAGATCTTGCGTCGAAATGCCCTGCAGTGGCATCCATGGTGGGGGACAGCAGTGCTGGCTGCAAGAGAATTGCGGCGGCGGGCGGCTGCCAGACTGCGGCGCCGTACCACTGGAGGTCTGGCCTGGCTGGGGCCCGGGGCATCGGACGAGGCTGCAGCTGCTGCCGCCTCCACCTCCTCCGCCTGAGCCACCAGCCGCCGGTACTCCTCACAGATGGCCTCCAGTTTCCGGCACCGGGCCCTGGCTGCCAACTCCTTCCGGGATGGTTTTTCTTGGGAAGGAGTACTATCTAGATCAAGAAAGAAAAAGAATATTGTTGTAACCAGTACTCTTAGCAAAACAGTAACACAAAATTAATTCAACACATAATGGCACAGTAGCACTAGCAAGAAGCACAGTACATAACATTTCTGGTAATAATCTATCTATCCTCCCACTTCCTCGGCCTGTAACATTTGTGGGAGTTTCAGGCATTATACTAGCACTATGGACTCCAGTACACAGTACACCAGTCTTCTTCTTATCTCTACTAGTTTCCGAAATGACATAACCTGGTTGTAGCCGGCATGCCAGCTCGGTCATCTATGCTTGCACCCAAGACAAACATACGAGTCATGATGCAGACTCACGTTAGTTTGATTTACTACTGTCTGCAGGTGGGGAAGCTCGTATTTTTCTATTACGGGTGGCACTGGCCATACTCTCTCTGTTACATGAAGGGCAATTGGTCAATTTCACTTTGACAGTGCTCTGGCTACTACAAAAAGGCAGATTATATATCTGATCCAATGATCATTGCTTTTATATGGGACGACGAAATAAGGTCAGTAGCGGTCGGTGGTGGGACTCGGGGAGTGCTGCTGGGCGGTGACGTAGGGAGGGGCAGGGTGTGGGGTAGTAAACTATGGATTACGGCCAATTACAGGTAAGTAAACATATAAATAAATAAAACTAATTTTGTTGCGCCCGCTGCATCGCTTTTGGCGGTGCAGTGCGCACAATGAAATTCGCTTTATTTATTTTAATGTTTACAGTAAAGTTACCTGTATTTGACCGCGTAATACATTGTTTACTGCTACCCCCCACCCTGCCCCTCCCCACATCGGCTTTGCTACTCTGGCGCGGTTTCTTTTACATTCCCTTAAAACTAAAACTGTGCATTCCGTGACAGTCTCCACCTATGCTGTCTATAATGAATACATACAGGCATCCATCCATTCTAAGTAAATGTCAATCATTCTTCTTAATCTCTCCACAAACCTTACTTTGTTTCACCAACAACAACCCATGCGTCCACTCACTCCGTTGCTTGCCTTGGCTTAGAGTTTCACCCAAACACCGCTGATGATTCTTGCTATCCACAGTATCCACCCATACTGTGTCACCCACCCAGGCAGGCATCCATTCTTCTTTCACCTTCCACCCATCCTTCAACAACACATGCATCTGATTCCTATCAGCCACCTATCCATGCTTCCAACGTATCCTTCTCTGCCAGTCATCATATTAAATCTCGCCCGTCCTTCCTCCTTCCACCCTTCTTTCCCTTTTTGTTCAACACATCCATCAAGGTCATCTGATCTGACTTTTAGTCTCCTCCATAAAACTTTCACAGCTGAGTTGGAGTCAGATAGAAGAGGCCATTGGTTAATCAAGTCACGCTGGTAATGCTATTGCTACTGCATTGCTAATGCTAAGTAAAGGGTGTCTTCTCTTCTTCAACCGTTGTATAATGTTCACTACAACTTCATACCTAATAAGTCTCAACAACAGTACAGTGAGTGAAGTCAACACCCTTCCAGCTAGTACAATGTCAATAAGTAATGAATATAACTTACCACCGCCCGCCACTGCTGCTGGCTCACCCCTGTAGCTCCTGCAGGTGCCGCATCTCCTGCCCCCTCCGGAATGGTCGGATCGCCGCTGGCCCCGCCAGCACTGGTGGTCGCTACTACGCCTAGATAAAAACATGACACATTTTTAGATGTCTGTGTACACCTCCCCCTATTTATTCTTTTTCACTAGCAAGATTGAAAAAAAAGTTAATACATACATATTATACATCACATTCACTAGTCCAAATCGGGTACTAGAGTCAGTAGACACTAGTAGTGTTATGGTCCCTAGGGTCATTATTTATTATACTATACTCTACTCTTTGCAAAGTTAGCCTGAGCCATGCAACCATTTTTCGCTTCATGTCTTTTGCGCATGTTACCTCGCAGCTTGTTGTGCAGTAACAGTAAGACGCCTTTTTGAGCCCACATGAGCACATACAACTACTGTCTGAGCGTTGCGTACAAGAGGTCGAAAAACAAGCCACTTTGTTATGGAGTTCGATTAGTCCGTATTGCTTAGCCATAAGTAACATGTTACACTTTTTTGGCAGGACTGAGAAATGCTTGCATTATACTATCTAACGCGCACCGTTTTTCTCAGGCAGAAGATTTCCTTCTACGAACCAGAGATTTGCAGAGCTTATGAATGATGCATGTAACCAGTAATTCTACGTTCGACGGTGAGGAGTCTCTCAGAATTCGCACAGATCTTTTGTCTTCTATCATCATGCACTTGTAGTAACAATGTTTATTGTTTTAATCTTATGCATTTTGCTGTTGGAGCTGGCTGGAGTACACTGAATTTTATAGGAACAACATACAGAGCTTGTTAGTTGAAAATAAACCTTTTGAACTTACACATAGACTCTGTGGTATTTGGTGTGGTGGTGGTGGTGGTGGACTTACACGAGTGAGTGAGCGAAAGGGTGTTATGTTCTGGGTTGTGTAATCATTGGGTATCTTCGGGTGGGGGTTCGGGGACCTAATAAGCCACTATAGCTAGTCGTTCAGGGGATTGTGGGTTCACTTCTGACTGAGGTGTGAGGAACGTCCAAGTTCCAAACTCCCATCACCAACATCCTATTTCCTTGTGCATAGTTCTGCATGGGGCTGAGCAGAATCCACACATCAGTAGTAGTATGTACTATATCCTATCAAAAATAGTCAAATATCTGGTTGGGCATTTTATTTGTGGTAATTGTCAAAGCCTCAAGATTAAGAAGCCTAGAAGAGGACAACCGAAAGGACTGGACTCAGTGGCTAGAGCTATTGGTCAATCTGAGTTTTATTCAAAACCGTACAATAAAGAGTGGCAATGCAAACTTGGCAAGCTTAGCGACAGACTAATAGTAGTACAGACATTCATAGCAGAGGCAGTTAGAACTTAGAGGCAGGGATAACCAGAATTTAGAAACAGATAGTCAAGTCAAGATCAAAGAATCTTTTGTAAAAAATATAATTAGGGAGTGGAACCAGAATTAATAGTTCTGAAAAAATAAGGTGCAGTAAAAGTTAGGGCAATATAATTGTTAATATTAACCACTGGAGGACTTACTGGGACCAGCAGCAGGGCCCTCGGTAGAGGAGCGGTCCTCTGGTGGTTGTCCCGCCGACTCGGACCCCATCTTCTTGCCCCTGGGTGCTGCAGATCAGTGATCATGTAAGATATAATAAAGAAAGACACAAACATTAATGATTGCTGTGAAACAAATAAATTATCTAAAAAACGCTCAAAAAACGTTTTAGGAAACAAAAATTGCAATAAAATTGACCTATCTAATCCGATCGACTACTGGCTTGCGGGATTCACGGACAGTCTACTTATTTGGGAACACTAATTCAGTGTTCCATTCTGATTGATTCAAATAAAATCCAGAACACTAACTAAGCCTAAGTACCACCTGACCTAGCCCACCTATTCCAGGCGGGCCAATTGTTCATTAAGTCTGCATTTCCATTTTTTTAGCCCTCAAAAATGCATAGATGAGAAGGAGGACACATGCATAAATTGGTGCATAATGCATACACCAAATTGTTGGTTGGTTGCGTCTGATGTTCTGCAGCTGACTGACACTGCTAAGCTTACCACTCACTAAACAAACTACAAAAGGTTCTACTAAGGACTGGGGTAAGCAGCACTCAGTGACAGAGGATGCGTCACGCAGACCGCTCAAAAATTATCAACTAATAGTAACTAAACCTAGTATCAATCCATCCACCACTATTTGACAGGAGGACAAAGGAAGGACTAGAGTCTCTCTAGCAATAGCATTACCTAACTGAAGTTCTCTAAAGTAAACTCTTACATAATAATACGGACAAGCGAGCGCAAAGTTGCAAACAAGTAAGAGTAGCGCCCAGCACCAGTGTCCTACAATCACAAAAGATTTTGAAACGTAATTTACCTGCAATGTAAGTAGCAGTATTCTTGTTATTTGTAAAAAATCTATACACAAATCACAATACTTATACTACTATATATATTAGCTACTCACCAAGCCCCACGACCTCGACACCTAGCAGGTCCAACAGGTCCTGCTCCCGGTCGAGGATGTCTGACCACCGGTGGGCCAGCTGGTTATGGGTGCGCCGGACCCCTGAGCAGCGAAACACTGCCCGGCGCACCTTCGCCCACCGGCGGTGGCAGCTCCTGGGTCGGGTACCCGGAGCCTGGCCTGCCGCCTGCTGCCAAGGTCAAGGGGAGGTGGCGCTGAACAAAAAAACCAAGGGCGGCCACCTCCGCCTCACTAAAAAGCTGGCGGGCTTGCACCCCTGCAGGGCGCAGTCTGCCACAAGGCAGGCGGCTCTTGGGCGCACGCGCCTTGCCCTTCGAGCCGTTGCTGCTGCTGCTACCCTTCGCCATGGTTCTGGGGTGGGAGGAGGCGGAAAAGAAAAGTTAGAAGGGAAAAATAAAGTTAGGGGAAGAAGTAGGAGCTTAAAGAAGAAAGTTATATAAGACAATCGAAAAGTAAAAAAAACACAGTAAAAAGTAGAAAAAAATGCAAAATATAGACTTAGGCAGAGAGAGAGATAGATAAGAAATAAAGAAAAATTGAAAAACAGTGTAAAAATCTAAGGATTGCAAAGATTGAGGGAGGATAGAAAAGCAGGCCCAGAACCATAGCATAGAGTGAAAAACAAGATGGCCGCGCCCATCGCGACTGCGTGGGTAAGTTCGCGCGATATTTCTCCCCGAGCACGCAAAAAACGTCACAAACACGTACAACGCGTTCCCGAACATGGAATGCGCATCGCGAGCACGCTATATGCGACCCAGAATAGGAAATAAGGGATCGCGAACGAGCGGGACAAGTGAAAAACAAAATGGCCGCGCCCATAGGCGACCACATGGGTAAGTTCGCGCCCCCGAGCACGCAAACAGCGTCCCGAACACGCACAACGCGTTCCCGAAGAAGAAAAACGCATCGCGAACGGGCGCGACAAGCAGCTACGCACGCTCGCGTAGCTACGCGTAGCTCGCATAGCGCTCCGACATCTTCGCATAGCTTCGCGTAGCTTCGCGTAGCGCGACTACGCGAACTACGCCCAGGGTTAGTCCTCACCCCCTGCACAGACCACACAGCAGGAAGCACCCACCACCACGGCTGACTCCCAGGACCCCCACAAACAAAACATGGCCTTCCAACACTGTGTGTTAGGGTGCCAGGAGAAGATGGCTGATCAGGTGTGGGTGGGGTTCAACCTCATGGCAGCCAAACTAGATGCCATACGTGGGTGTCTAAGTCCCATCAGGGACCACTTACAGTCCCTTACAGACACCCACAGTCCACTCCATGCTCTGCAATGATCCATGGCTGACATCGCTGGAGTCCTGACTCTGAGACAAGGACAACTGTCTAGTCAGAGTGGCTCCAGCAATGTCAGCCGGGAGTTGGGACACATGCGGAGGCTCATGGAGAACATGGAGCGGATGCAGGCGGAAAGAATGGCTGCCACGGCTGCACACCAGCGAGATGTAGCTGGGATCTTCCATGCCCTGCAGACCCACATCATGGCATTGCCGCCACAAGGCCTGGCGCCGATGAATGCTGCTGCTGCTTCTACATCCAAATCTCCGCCCCCTGATGTGTCAGTGACACACAGTGCTGCAGACAATCCACCTCCGGCCACTGATGTGTCACTGCCACACAGTGATGGAGACAAAACAACACCACCCACTTGTGAGGCACATGAAACATCAGAGGACGAAGATGCAGATGAGTCTGCCTTAGTGGTAAGAAGGAAGCGGTAGCATTCATCTCCGCCATATGGCCTGTTTCTGCTTGGTTCTGCCCTCTGCATCATCACCTTCCACTGTCCCCCGATACACTCTGCGACACTCACCTTGGACCTCAACATGGAGTGCCATGTTCTGTTTGGTTACCAATGACACAGCAATCAGACTGCGGACTGAACTCTTCCTCTTCCGATGAACTTGTCATTCCTAAAGGACTCCGGCTGGCCCTCCACGGGGCAACAATGTAAAGTGGGGTTTGCATGGCCCTGTACTGCTCCAGCTTCAACACTCCACTGAATGTGAATAAAACATTCAAATTCACACAGATGTGTCATGTCCATGATCATTCAAGTATGAAAGTATGGATGAATGTAGGATCAGTGATTCCCCCATACGTCCATGTTGCTCATGTTGTGGGACTTGAGTCACAGGGTGCAACATTGCCGATTGCGGTCCGGGTGGCGCCGACTCTACAACAGAGACACACGCATTAGTTACTTTCTTGTCCAGCCCAGAACTGAACCACGCCCAGAGCCCCGGGCTCATTGTTCACATCCCTACGCTGGACTGGAATACGCCAGCCCAGCCCACTCTGCTTACGCTTACAGGGGACGACGACAAAGCTACATGTCCCAGGTCTTCCCTGTAGTGATCTGCTGATCACTGGTCTAGTTGTCAGCATGCCACAGCCACTCCCTGAGGGCTGGGTTACACCCACACCACAACCATCCAGCACAGGCCTCACAGGACATGTGACCCTGCCAATAAAAGGGGCCTACCACATAACATTCCCCACTGCCGGAGGTGACATGATGGCGTCCGCACCACGAGACTCAATCATAAAGGGGCCATGACTTGTGGCGCACTGGGTTAGTGGCACCCGATGCACTGCGGCTGGCACGGGCCTACCGCCACGGGACGATGACTTGCGGTGCACTGAGGTAGGGGCACCTGAAGAGTTGAGCGGGTGTGCAGCCTGCGATGATGCGTAGACCTCGATACGCCGTCCTGCCAATCAAGATTCGATTTGAATTGAGGGCCCTGCTGGACCGCAGTGTATGCCGAAGGCAGCAGTTAGCACTCACATGACTCCGCGGTGCAGTGCCGCAGGGTGCGCTGGGGGCCTGTGGCGCGGAATCCAGCGATCGGCTGAGGAGGTTGCACTGGCACGTGGTGGGCCCTCTTGGAGACACGCCGGTGGCGGCAGGTGAGCATTGAGGCCTGGGTGCGCAGGGGTGGCTAGTCATCGCTGAGCGGCGGACCGGTCTGTGGACCAGTGCTGGGGTGCAGCAGGCGCACAGGATCGCGCAGGCACCACCGGTCACGGTGGCGGCCTCGTGGCTGGGTGGGGGGCGCTGCCCTGGCAGACACGACCCTGCATCCGATGACGAGATGTGCACGGTTTGTCTTGGGACGTAGCCACCTCGTCTCCAGTGTAAATCTGGCCGTTGAAGGTGGTCGGCCACATGTGTGTAGGCCTATGGACAGGATATGACAGACACAGAGACACACGCAGTAGTTACTTTGGTGGCCATCCTGGAACTGAACCACGCCCAGAGCCCCGGGCTATTTATTCACGACATACACCGGCCAAGGCCACTCCGCTCACGCTTACAGGGGGGGGCGACAAAGCTACATGTCCAAGGTCTTCCACACTGCCTGAGGTAACCTGTTTGCGTCCACTGTCCACAACACTACAAACACCAGCAGTATATGTCCACATGGACATGTCTGTGCTCTGCATACTGAAGTCTGTCCAGCACATCAACGCCACACTTGGCATTGTGTACATTCTTATTGATGGGTCACTTTCCTCCTTCGCACATACTTGGTTCCCACCTCTCCCCACATTCTGCAATTGTGTGGCAGAGATGCCATGCCGTGGATGGTTTGTCTACATGGCTGGCCACGGTTACCACAGTTACTTGTGTTGTCGTGTCTGGTAGTTGGGCATGTTGATTGGCATGTTGTATGTGATTTTGTAACGTGTGCATTCCTACAGTTGTGAGTTGTATGATTGTGGAGTTGAGGTGTGTGGTGTGTTCAGTTGGTACTTACCCACGAGCAGTGCATTTCCATAGGTGCCATCCTCAAAGCGCTGGTTGGTAATGGACTTGCTAAAGATGTAGGAATCATGCACACTGCCTGGGAAGTTTGCGACGACATCCGTGAACAGGCCCCGGTGGTCCACTTTTGCCTGCACATTGATGGAATGCGTGTGGTTTCTGTTGCGGTTATTGTGTGCAGTGTCGGCGGGGGCACAAGTAGTACATGTGTGCAGTCAATTGCCCCAACACGTGCGGGAAGCCAGCTATGGCGTAGTTCCCTTGCTTGGTCTCCAGCTGTTCCTGCTCAGTGTGGGGGAAGTGAAGGTGCAGGGGTATCAAGCTGATACAAACCGTGATGCTTACAGGTATGATAAATCCTGCATAATAAGACCGTAACAGAAGTTTGTGTGGTCGTAACCTTCCTTTTCTTTCCTACGAAGGTTACGCCCACACAAACTTCTGTTACCATCTTTTTATGGAGGATTTATCATACCTGTTAGCATTCCGGTTTGTCCAAGTGCAATACACTGTACCAGATTACGTTTGTGACTATACGGACGCTTGACTATTGTCACCATTTATCCAACAGGTTTCTGAATATTGACTTTCAGAATATGGAATTGTATTGGGGAGTTCCCGCAGCATATGCAGTTAATTGAATCCACACGTTGCCCTGATGAAGTTCCCCGTTGGGAATGGAACACGTTGGCTGAGCTTTTCGTATTGTTGATTTATGTATTTGTAATAAAGAACTGTTTTTACACTACTGTTGACTACTAGACTTCATGACCTGGCGCACCCCCATTTCAGTAACTACAATCTTGGATCTGGAGCACAGAGGCATCAAGCAACGGCTGGCTTTGGGGTTGGTTGCGCAGGAACACTACGAATTGGAACTAGCGTGTGGTGCGGATACAGGGGCCCGCCGTTGCTTTTGTGGCCATGCATCCAAGACATGTGTGTGGAAGTTTGATAGGGCTGGCTGTGAGACTCCTCCGACTCTGGCAGTTGTTGGTTGGAAGGTACCAGAGGCCAAAGGGGCAGCACAGCCAGCAGCTTTGTCTGCGGAGGGATGTTGGTTCTCCGCTGTGTTGGTACTGTCAGCCTGTGGGCAATGTGGGTCAGGATGAGGAGGATGGTTGTCCTTTTGAGCCTGTAGTGGGCAATGGCATCCTCTGGCATTGAGTGTCTGAGACTTGTTTGTTTTAGGAACGTCCGCTGTCTTCTTCTGCGCTGCCTAGGTGGTAGTCCAGGGGGGGTGATCCGGGGGGTGGTCCTGGGGGTGGTGGCGGTGGGTGTTGTGGCCCTCTTGGATCTCCAAGCTGCATGATCATTGGCTCCATGGCATCTGTTGGTCTTCAGATGTGGCTCTGGGCTGGGCTCCCTTTCTACTGCAGGTTGTCATCCTGCTTTACACCAGTAAAAGGCAGGTGTTAAATCCCTGCTGCTAACGCGCCTTATCGCCTGTTTTTGGATCACATTGCAGATCTGGCTGGTCGTTGAGAATATCGCGAAGTGGTGTTTTCGTGTGTTTTTGCACGGGAACGCCTACTCTGCATATCATTAGCGTTAGTTGTCGCTCTCATCCGTGGCAATGTTTTTTGCGGAAGCTATCGCTGGAAAACTGGCGATATCGGCAGTTTGCACCAGCTTGAGAATAGGGCGATAAATCTATCGCCACTTTTGCGGCGCTAAAGTGCCGATAAATAGGCGATAAGTCCTTGAGAATATGCCCCAATGAATGGAAACCACGATGTGATCTTGTGTAAATACTGTATTCCGAAGTGTGTATCACCTTTTATAGTAAGTTTTAATTATTGAAATCAATTTGTCTTTTAAATGCTTGCATTTCTTATTGTAATGAAATGATTAATACAATAAAGTATTTTACTACTGCTCTGTCACAACCAAACTTCATTCCACCATGGTCATCATAACCCTGTCGTCCCGATAGACAGTTTTTCACATCCCATTAACTGAGGCCTCTCTAGTACTGCCTGGTACTTGTTGAAATCCTGCCAGCCAATGTCTACAGAGTACTAAGGTTAGTGTTTCTCTGACTTGTATGTATGCTTAGGACCAGGTCCATCGGAGTCCAATACAAACACCTTGCTGTCTGGAAAATTCCCTACTTTTGCCCACTGGGCTTAGATTCTAGGATGTTTTTGCCTCCTGTGCATTAACCAAATGGTTGTAGGCATTTTGAAGGAAATATACTAGCGGCAATTCTGATTCTGTTTTATTTTCGCTCAAAAATATTTTAATTAGATATTTCCTGACATACGTAAAGTTATATAATCTATGTTACCTACATGTATTCACAACAGTTATATTTTTTGTGATATTATGTTTCCTGTGGAGCTAACCATACCAGATGAGCACAGCTTTTTCTGTGGCAGCATTTGTTTCCTCTTGCTTGACAACTTTGAACTGCCAGAGCTCATGTTAGCACAACAAACAAAACCATAGAAGAACAACAACATAAAGCAAGGCTTTGAGTCATCCCTTTTCAACCACTGGGTTGTTTGCTGTGGTCTTCATGTTTTGGTTTGTTCAATGGCATTTTGCGGATATTTACATCTTTGTACTTATATTTTGCAGTGACAATTGGTTTGCAAAGTAATCAACCACTCATTATTCATCTTAGCTAATGAGCTTTAGGAGAGCTCATCATAGCAGCTTCAAAGAGGAAGCTTGTTTTTGTACTTGGGGAGCACATTGTTGTGGCATTTGTCTTGCCAATCACAACAGACAACACATCATCGTGCCAATCATGAAATTCCCATATTGGTATCTGCACTGGAAATGGCCATCCTATTGATTGAGAAATCATCACTTAGGTGCTGGTGCTCTATCCTACCTGCTCAGTGTGCACTGTACACTGCCATTTTCCACACAGTCCTCACACACAGAAGGCTGCAGTTCACACAAAACTCCCACAAGTGGCCAGAGGCAGAAAAGGCAATGATCAGACGCCCATGTGCACTACCTGCTGTGTGTGAGCCCACCTCTCCTTTACTTTACTTGAATATTCTTGTACTCAAGACTCATAGTAATAACTAAAATGCAGGAAGAGGAGTCATCAGGTCTCTCTTATTCAACGTAAGTAACCTCAAATTCTCCAAGCCAACTAAGCCCCTCATCATTTTTTATCCCACAGATGTCAACTGCAGACCATCCGCAGAGAGGTAGAGAGGCAGGAAGCTGGATGCAAAACCCAGTACAGCCTGCCTATTTGAGGTGGGTTGCCACAGACACTCACAAAGGCATTGGCAGAAGGGTACCACACATGCCTCCCATAATTGGATGAAGGAAAATGTTTCCAACTCTCTGGCCTTTCACAAAAGAGACTGGTGCCAACAGAATCGTATTGTAAATCTGATCCATGCCTTAGAGTCACTGTCCACCTGCGAACTCCTCTGCCAATAGCTGATGCTGCTGTAAATGGCTATAAATCTTTCATGGATTAATGGAGGAGTGTAAATTCCCACATGCCTAATTGGTTGTGGGATCCACTACATGTGGAGTGTGGTTGGAAAATGTGTCAACTTGTGTTTAGCCATTTTGTTTTTCCTTCATCTGCTGGATGTGCCATTGGTACATGGTAAAATAATACACTATATTTATTTGGTGCTCATAGTCATTTGCTATACCAGAGCATGAATGTTCAGATTTTGTTTCTTCTGTGCATGCTTTTGATTCAATTTGAAGAATCATGTGGTATTTTTGGGTTTTATGTCCATTGCTTCTACCATTTCATAAATTTATTTTAAGATCCTAAAAACTCCAGTGTTTCTTTCCCCAGACGTATGGAAATATAAATAGTGCGTGCTTTATTTAGATTGTGGAAACAAATTTACAGAAATTTAAGCTAGCATCTGCTAATGATTGATGTGCCTAATCATCTTCAACAAATAGAAGAGTACTGGATTTCTTGAAGCTGTTTCTATCTGTTCTTTACAAAAAGTGGTGTTAGTTCATCACTTTGACTAAAGTCAGCAAGTTAGCGTAGTAGTTAGAGTGCTTGCTTCTCTTTGCCATTTTTTTGTATGAGGAATGTTTGCATTGCTGCTCTTACTCGTGCAGTAGTTCTTACTTGTGCCTATTGCTTCATATGCTTTTTGTCTGTGTGCCATAAGAAATATTTCACTGCCACTGTTATACTAGTGACAATGCTTTACCTGTTATCATTCCCTGAGTGAAGCTTGTGCTTCACTGCCCGTACAGTCTTGCTGAACTGAAACTGGAAATGCAAGCCGGTCGGGCAGGACTGGCCATAGCCAGAAGGGTGGGGGCCGTATTTGGACCGGTGGGGGGCATTTTTGTTATTGTAGGACGATTTTTCAGCAGTGTTGCAATATCGCCCCCCTGTAACAAAAGCAGCATCAGTGTTTCTGACCAGCAAACCCCCCACCCCTGGGGCCGGTCCGACTTTATTGCCAGGGCTGGTTTGCGTTCTCAATCTGGCCCAGCAAGCCAGACATATTGGCTATTCTTTGCTTGTTTGGTGTGCATTCAGTACTCATATTGACCAGTATGTCTCCTAGTAGGCACACACATGATGTGCAGCTGTAGAAAAATTACCCCCCTTAGTTGTGGTTATTAATTTAGGTTCACTAACTCTCACGAAATTTGCACGATTCAATGAAAAATGAAATAATGCAATATAAAAGTGTTATAAATGGGATTCCTGGAAACTGGTCAGGCAGGCACCACCACTCTAGTCAGGGTAAGCTAGATATAGAATAAGATAACCTGTGCTCACCCTCTGGTAGCTAGGCACAGAGCAGTCAGGCTTATCTAAAGAGGCAATGTGTAAAGTTCTTGTGTCACACACATAAAGAGTAACACAATGAATACATCTCAAAAAGACTCCACACAGGTTTAGAAACATAGAGAATATTTATTTGAGCACAATGAGACCAAAATGACAAAAATCTAATCAGTAGAGGTCGAGACATGAATTTTTAGAGATTCAGTTAAAAATAGGGCTTAAAAGTCTCTAGCAGTCAAAAGCTTACTTGAGGTCCCAAGGTACTGGTGCAAATCCAAAGTTCAGGACAACCGTGATCGACAGCAGGCCGGCTACAGGACCCAGACAGGTCCTTCTGAATAAGTACCTCGGATGGAGCTTTTGTCTATGTCGAGAGCCCACTTCATCATCATCATGCCGCACAAAGGGGGTCCTGCGTCATCGTCGAGCTCTGTTGAAGTGTATGCAATGCATCGTAGTTGAGCCACGCAGAACGTCATGATCAACAATGCAGACAGTGGAACCACTAGCTTCGGGCAGCCTCTGCATCGGCGTCGCAGGTGCGATGTGGCGGAATCTTTCACGCAGTCAGTGCAATGCATCCGTTTTTTATGAAAACAGCTGCAGATTCCAAATCTGAGGCCCATAGCTTGGAGTGTGCACCTCAGGCAAGGGTAGGACTCACAGAAGGCAGAGTCCAGCAGCACCAGCAGAATTGTAGGATGTCTTTTGTGTCCTTGAGCCTTCAGAAGAACAGGAGGCAAGCCAGCTAGCCCTTGGAGATCACTTAAAGGGACGGCAGAGTCCTTCAGCAGAGTGAGGGAACAGCAGACAGCAGGGCAACAAATAGAAAAGCAGTCCAGTTGAGCCCTTTAAGTAGCACAGCAGTCCTTCTGACGTAGGTTCAGTTCAAGATCCAGAAGTGTCTGCTGATTATGGGGGGGGCAGAGACCCAGTACATATACCCAAAAGTGCCTTTGATGTAGGGGGTGACTTCAAAAGATCTCTCTGAAGTGCACAAGGATCACTTTCAACCCAGTCATGTCTGTCAGGCCACCTGTGGGGGGTAAATCAATGCTTTGTGTCTGGACAGGGCACTACCTATTTAAGGGTGTCAGACCCTTCCATTCCTCCCTGCCCAGGAAGACCTTTCAGAATGCAGATGAATGCAGATGAGTGATCAGAATGCAGATGAGCCTCACTTTTCTGTGTTTGTGGCTAGAGGGAATGCACAAAGTGTAGGTGTCACCCAACCCACACTTGAATAGCAGACAGGCAGTTTGGCACAAAGAGCAGTATATACAGAGAAATGTCCACTTTCTAAAAGTGGCATTTCTAAAATAGTAGTGTTAGATCCAACTCACCAGTGAGTAGGATTTATCATTATCATTCTAAGCATATCAAACATGATAAAGCTACTCCTCTCTGATCAGGAATCACAGCTTAAAAGTGTATTAAGGAATTCCCAACACTGGCCTACGAGAGGGCTAATCCTCACAGTAGAGAAAAAAGACTGTTTGTCACTACCAGGACAAGCACAACTTAAAGGTACATGCCCTACCTTTTTTCCTACACAGTACACTGCCCCTAGGGTTAATTAAGGCTTACCTTCGTGGTGACTTATTTGTAATAAAAGGGGAGTTTATGGCTTGGCAAGTAATTTGAAATGCCAAGTCAAAGTGGCAGTAAACTGCACACACAGGCACTGCAGTGGCAGGCCTGAGACAAGTTTGAAAGGATAGTCCTGTGGGTGGCACAATCAGTGCTGCAGCCCACTAGTAGCATTTGAAGTATAGGCCCTGGGTATTTGGTATACCACTTTACAAGTTCCATAGCAGTACAACAAATATACCAGTAAGGTATACACCAATATCATGATGTTTAGGGGAGAAGCACATGCCCTTTAGCACTGGTTAGCAATGGTACAGTGCTCAGAGTCCTAAGGACAAGAAAAAGAATAAGCAAAATGAGAGACAAAACGCAAAACGTCTGGGGAAAGACCACACTAAGGTTGACAGGTCTAACAAAAAGCATGTTACTTGGGGTGGTTGAGAGAGGCTAGTCAGTTATATGCCTTGACATTGCCATTTTAGAAAATTCAAAACAAAACAATTTTATTAAACAGCTCAAATTATTACCATTATTTTATTTTTATATACTGTAGGTTTTACTTATTAGACCTGCTTTACTGTGGAGTACTTTGATAATTATATTCAAACAATGTAAAATAATTATAAAGATAAAAAGCAATTGACAAAACATTTAACAACCAGTAAGTCTATATTTGTAAAGATTTATTTCTATATGAATTTACATATGTCAAACAGTAAGTTGAACCGAAATGTCTATCGATTAGATATATAAAGCAAAACTGACAACACAAATGAAAAGCTGAGCAAATAAAGTAATATTCCTGCAGTTTTCAGATGAATTCTAAAGAACATAGGGGCATATTAGCAAGACCCACGTTAAAATTATCGCCGTTTTAGCGGCAGGAAACTGCCGCTAAAGCGGCGATAATGGGCTTGCTAATATGCGTTATAGAATTCCAATAGAGCCCAGGTTAGATGTCCTGCACATCTAACCTGGGCTTCTATTGGAATTCTATAACGCATATTAGCAAGCCCATTATCGTCGTTTTAGCGGCAGTTTCCTGCCGCTAAAGCGGCGATAATTTTAACGTGGGTCTTGCTAATATGCCCTATAGATTCTTTTCAGTCTTACCACGACATTCAAAAAACGCATTCCCACTAATAAATTTAATAAAGAAGAAGATGTAGAAGCACTAGGTTTTATATTTATCACTTTTGATATGCCTATCTCAAACACAAATTCCAGCATTTGCATCGATTGAATTACAAAATGTTATCTTAAGGCACCAAAAAAACCACCAATCCTAAACAATAATAACACCCTTCTTAGTTTAGTGGATGTGAACTATCTAAATATGGAGTGTTCTTAGATCCTCCCCAAACCACCCCCAAGCAATTCTAAGATTGAAGTAATCAAATAATTATGTATATAGTTACTGCTGGCAATGCTAGTGCCAAAGCTTTGAACAGGAGATACTCAATTATGCTATACTTGGAAAAGGAATGAAATCTAACTACATCTATTAGAGTTTTACTGCACATTTAGTGCAAACGTTTTAAAACAAATATATGAACACTAGTCCGTCAGTGCTTGGGGAATTTCAGATCTATTTTACTGTCAAAAGATGAAGCAAATCCAAGTTCTGAGAGCCATGGTTGGAGTGAGGAAGGCAGAATAACTCCTTAAAGAATTGATTAGAGTTAGACACAACCGTGAGAGTGCATAATTTTCAATTGTGTCTGGGTACTGCCTTCTCAGTAATCTAGTGATCAGTTGTAATCACTTCAGAAACAAATGAAACAATGGGCACCAGCAGAAGATCTAGTTCAGGCAAGGAATAACCCAGGTCTCAAGGGTGTACTGAAGAGTCAGTGTTACAAGTCCACAGTGTAGATTAAAAGGTGGGTATTGGAGATCAGGAGCCAGATGTATTAGGAGACAGGTAGCAGAAAGTGGTTGCAAAATGTGTACTGACTTTTTGCAAACTGCATCTGAATTTCTAATAGGTCGCATCACAGAATCTCCAGTCATAAACGGCTGCAGAACGACCTGCCTAATGAATATTAATTAGTCAGGGTGCCACCAATCCTGTATTTGCATTTCAATATGGCATAACTTTTTTTAAAACAGCCCATGTCTCTTAATTAATTTGGTGCATCTTTAAAACAAAATCTGTTTGGAGACTCTTTACGGATGTAGTGGCCTCCCCATTCTGGGTGTGCCACACACAGAGCTTACTATATCTCGTCTTTATTCATCTGTGTGTAACCGCAAACTCAACATTCTAAACATGCATTCACTTCACTACGCTCTAACACTTATGTCACAGTTCTAAGGAGTCCATCAGGAGCCAAAAGGTTTCCGTCCTTGTTAACTCATGTGGCAGTACATCTCCCTCTCAGTTAGATAAGTTATTTTTTACAAATATATTCAATCATAGCTCTTTGATGAGTCTTTGTGGCGCTCTGATCACACAGCCCGACCGTGTCTCCTTTCCTCTAGTAACTGTGACCTGCTTTTGCTGTTCACCCTTGTGACTGCATCCTGAATGATGTCCTCTGGGTATTTTCTTTTTTTTTTAAATTTTCTAAACATATCCCTTTTTCTTTTGTCATATTTGCCTGTGTCCGAAGCAATCGAAACTTGTACAATGTTCATTGTGAAGAAAATAGTGAATGAGCTTATCTAAATATGGATTTTGAAGAAGAAGAATGAATATGAAAATTCATGAATAGTCAAAATTTGGAATTTTCTTGTTCAATCAATAAATCAATCAATCAATCAGGGTTTTGTATAGTGTGGCTACTAACCCGTGAGGGTCTCAAGACGCTGAATATAATTGTTGTTTACACAGAATATATTGACAGTGTTCATGTAAAGAGCAAACTGATTGCAGCAAAGCAAAACAAAGAAGAAACCCACCAGGGTTCCACAAGTAGTGCTGGGGGTAGACATTGTCTGAAGCAAGGTATAGTGTGGACCAGTCATAGCCTAATGCACCTACGATGAGAAGGTGACACCTCACTAGCACACTGATAATTTTGTATTACACAAGAAACCCATCGAAAAACAAGGGAGTGCATGGATTTCTATAGAATAACTATCAATATGCTTTATGGAATGTTTAACAGAAGGCAAAGCACCCAGAAGTACCACACACATCTGACACAGGTGAGTCAAGGCAATACAATATGTATTCGGAGACACAGATAGAAAGTTAAAGCGCCTTCAAAACAAAAGTTGAAGTGGTGTTGAATGGGAAAAGAAATGGCTTAAGGCCTTTCAGGGAATCATCCGCTATTTAGGGTCAATCTGAATCTTTCATGGGATAGTTCCATCGTCTACGACTCTAATACTTATTTGTAATAATGCAACCAATTCTGGGGCCGCATCTATAGCTCCCATATACGGTTCTTGCTTGACACTGATGTATATATGCAAGTAACCACAACCACCATCTCTAATGCTTCTTCTATGGCAATGAGGGGTGTTGATCAATCATCTATTATTGTGAATCTTGCCCCAGAAGCAACTCCTTTTGTTATGGTTTTAACTAATGTCCCCTGCCTAGAGGATGAGAAAAAAGAATCATCTGACCAATTAGGGCAACAAATTATACTCTACTTATGGAAACAAGAGGGTAAGTTCCACTACCTGGTGAAAAGCATTATCTTTGCCAAAAGGGTCGGATGGTTAGTGGTTCTGCTAAAACCTGTAATGATGATTGCGCAATCATTACTCTCTGTCATCCTGCCCTGGTGTATGAGATATATATTTTTTTATAACTCTTTTTATTGGTACATAAACAACGATCAGTACATATAAGAAGCGATTATATTGTGTCATCATTTCTTATTTTGATTCCAGGTCATATGCAGTATATGATCTGCTACAATCTTAACTAAATACAGACAAGTTACATCACAATATCTCTTCTATGAGCCTCAAAATGTCTGCCATGCCCCCCAGATTTTCTCTCCTTTCTTAGGGCATCCTCTACTCTTGTATATCGTAGCTTACGCCTGCCAGCACCAGTCAAGATCATTTTCCCATTCCTCCACAGATGGAGTAGCGGTTGCACCCCATTTCTTTGCTATGTTTCGCTTTGCCACTACAGCAGCTAATGTCAACCATTGTTTTACATGTCTCGGCCAATCCTCGTTTCCATTGGTTATCAGAAGTAACCACTTTGGATCTAGTGGAACTTCCATGCCCACCACCTCTTTCATTACCTCAGCTATTTTCCACCAGTACACCTGCAGAATTGGGTATTCCCACAGTAGATGATAGTAAGACCCCTCAGACTCGCATCCCTTATGACACAATGTACTTTCGCTACGTCCCATTTGGTGGAGCACAGACCTGGGATAATGTACCCTATGCAGTATTTTAAGCTGTATAAGTTGGAACCGTGCCCGTATCGCCACTTCTCTTGGACCCTGGAGCACCTCCACCCATTCCTGATCTTTGAACAAGCCCACGTCTCATTCCCATGACGTCCGAAAGGTGCCCAGTGGGTCTGGGGCATTATTAATTATCTTTTTGGAGATCGGAGATATAGTTTGGTCCTGCATTCGCTCTGTCAGTATCCTGTCTTCTAACGGAGAAGCAGCCTCCAGGGTCTCTCCTTCTCTGAGATATCTTCGCAGGGCATGTCCTACAGAATATATCTAAGCCACTCTCCTTTCCCCATGTCATATTCCCCCTGTAGATCAGCAAACGTGATGTATGCCCGTCCCCTCCAGATGTCTCCCAGCGTCTCCAGCCCCAGTAGTTCCCACTTAGCGAAGCCCCCTGCTTACTTATTTCCGTCAGTAGATCGCCCACCCATGGAGGTATCATTCTTGTGACTTTACCCTCCCATCCCAAGTACTTCGTCGCTGCATTCCATGCCTTAATCGCTGTTGTAGTATGCAGTGGGAGGTTCTTACCTACTTGCCTAGTGTAGAGCACACTCTGCGGGCCTCTCACTCCCATTGCTAGTCTATCAACCCTATATGCTGGGTCCTTCCTGTCCTCGAAAATCCACCCATTCACGTTCACTAACTGAGCTGCCCAGTAGTAACCACGGATGTCCAGTACTGCCAGACCTCCGTCATATACCCCTCTTTGTAATTTACTCAGGGCTATACGTGGGGCCATTCCGCTCCATAGTAGCGCACGGAGTTCCGCATTCACTCTTTGGAAATAAGAGAAGGGCACTTCATATGGCGTGTTTTGCAACACGTACAGTAGACGTGGTAGTGCCATCATTTTGAACATTGCTGTCCATCCCATCCTTGTCAGGGGGAGCGAGCACCAATGTTTTACATCTGTTATGAGTTTATCGAGCTGGGAGCCCGCGTTCTGTCTGTGAAATTCTTGGGGATCTCGTGTTATGTAAATCCCGAGATACTTAAAGCCACTCCCTTGCATTGCACATCTGGATTTCAGGGTGGGAACCTCTCCAGCCAAAGGATATAGCAGTGACTTATCCCAATTAATTTGATATCCCGAGTAATCCCCATATATGCGGAATATCTGGAGGATGCAATCTATGGATTGTCTCGGTTTTCTCATGTACCGCAGAATATCATCTGCGTGCAATGATATTCTGCCCTCCCACTCTTCGCCTATCGGTATTCCCCAGATCAAAGGGTCCTGTCTTACCCATGCCGCGAGTGGTTCCAAAGCCAACGTGAACAAAATTGGAGATAACGGGCATCCCTGTCTGGTGCCTCTCTGTAGGGTAAACACCCGGGATATCGTGGCATTAACCCGCACCCTGGCTAAAGGTTGCTCATATAGGAGCCTGACCTAGCCAATAAATTTGTGACCCATACTGAACTTTTCTAAGACCGTGAAGAGGTAATTCCACTCTACACTATCGAATGCCATTCTGGTATTGAGGGATAGCAGGTCTGATGGCTCCTGCGGGAATTTCTCTGTTACATGTAGTATTCCAAATAGCCTTCGGAGATTTAGCCTGGTGCTTCTGTATGGCATACATCCAGATTGGTCCGGATGAATAAAGGTGGTAATCACACCAGCCAAACGTGTGGCTAGGAGCTTGGCCAGCACTTTCACCTCATAGTTGAGCAGTGAAATTGGTCAATATGACCCACACTCTGTGGGTGGCTTACCAGGTTTTGGGATTGTCGTTATCACCGCCATCCTTTGGTCCGGCGGTAGTATGCCCACAAGCCTCGCCTGGTCGAACATATTTAGCAGGTGTTTCGCGGTTACATCTAACATGGCCTTATACATCTCTACTGGTAAGTCATTCGACCCAGCTGCTTTCCTGGATTAGAGGTATCGAGTTGCTGATCTGATTTCATCAGCCGTCAGGTCTCCCTCCAATCGTTCCCTATCCTCCTCCGAGAGTCGCGTCAGGGAAATGTTGCATAGAAAGTCTCTACAGTCCTCCTCTGTGTGCTGCAAGCGGGATGCATAAATCCCCTCATAATATTTGGCAAACTCTTTGGCTATTTCTGCCCCCGTTTCATACCTGCCCCTATCTCATCTTGCAGTCCTGGGACCAAGCTTCCTTTCATTTGTCTTTTGTCCAACCAGGCCAGCAGCTTGTTGGCCTTGACACCCATGTCATAGAGTCTGTGCTGTGTGGCCAGTGCTTGCGCTCTGGTGCAGTCTTCTGCTAAATCCCTCAGCTCTTTTTGTTGCACCTTTAGGAGTTGTCTGTCTCTGATTGCTTGGGAATCGGTTCCTAGTGCTCGAGCCTCCAGACTTAGTATTTTTTTTTCGAGGTTAAGGCCTGTGAGGTGTTTTTTTTCCCTAATGGCGCCTATTTTTGCCTGTGCTTGACTTCTGAGGACCGTTTTAAAGGCTTCCCAGAGGGTCACTGTGGATTTAACTGTTCCCACATTATCATCAAAAAACTGCTCTGCCCCTTCACGCATGACTTCTCTGAAGTCTTCGTCCTTAAAGAACCATGGATCTATTCTTTGTGGCAGTGTGTGATCTCTCACCAGGCCTGCTAGCTTTGTTTCCACTGGGGAGTGATCAGAAATCCCTCATGCCATATGCACGACATCCCTAAATTCACCTAGTCCATGACCCTGTGCGATAATGTAGTCAATGCTTGAGAGGCTTTCAGACGCCGCCGATAGGTCAGTGTATTGTTTCGAGTTTGGGTGTTGGTACCTCCAAATGTCACCCAGCCCAATCGCCTCAAGGAGTCCATTCAATTGACCTCCCTTTCTCATGATGCCTGTCCCCATGGGACCCCCCGCTGGCCGCATCCAGTTCCGCAGACACAATGTTGTTCATATCACCTCCCAAGACCAACCTACCCTCAGGCAGCTGCAGTAACAGTGGGCCCATTGCTTCCAACATGGCCTTCTGGAGACTCGGGGGGGGGTACACCAAGCAAAGGGCAAAGGTTAATTATTTTTCCTTCCTAAATCCCGCTTACAACAGCATACCTCCCCAAGGCATCTGTCCGTACCTTGCTCTGGATGAAGGGAATTGACGTCTGGTTAGGATCTCCACTCCCCTGGAGCCAGAGGCATAGCCTGCGTGTGCTATCAGAGTATACCCATACCTATCTAGTGCCTTTCAATAGTTACCTTTAAGGTGTGTTTCCTGCAAGAGGACTACATCTGGCTCATGGCGTTTGATAAATTGCAGCACTGTCGACCTCTTTAGTTTTCCATTGAGGCCATTCACATTCCAGGACCAAATCTTCGCTGAAGCTTTGGTCTGTTTATGGACTGCCATCTATGTATATATTTCCCGTCTGTACCCCCTTCTCCACATTGATCTTCTTTTCGATTGTAGGCTTACACTCACTCCCTCTACGTAACTCTGTGATGTCGAACCTAGTAACAAATTCACCCCCCCAACTCCCACACCCCTCCCTGCTACACTGCTTTTAAGGTTGTGGAAACCCCAACTCTCCAACCCACAAAGCGCCTGTCGCCCCTTAACTTGCATAACGGTTTAAACTAATATGTTGGGGGGGTGCCTGGTCCATCCGGACCTAAGTTAGATGAACGCTGCTTAATCCCCTCCCGTCCAAGTCCAGTCCCTGACTGATAGCCTCTATACATGTCAGTTGAGTAGCTTTTGCTGGATATTCCGGTCGGTGCAGTCTCAGAGTCTCGTTACATCCATGTGCCGCTCTGGCCTTCAATCAGGAGCAGGCACAAATTGTTTCAGTCTTACCTCAGCTCCGTTTTCACCACTCATTCCTTTGCCTCATTGGAAACAGTAGGGCTAGTGGACCCCGAGGAAGGAGCCCGCTGATCTGGCCCCACTCCCACTTCAATGCCTCCCTTGTGGGCTTCACTCCATCGGTTCAGATCTTTGCCTTGTCCCCTGCCTACTGTGCGCCATCCCTCCAGCCATTCCCAGGGCTTCTTCTGGAGTTGCGAAGTGCCAGGTTTTCCCCTCTGCAATCACCCGCAGTCGAACTGGGAACAGCATCATGTATTTAAGGTTTCTGGATCGCAGCTCCTTTTTGATAGGCTCAAAACTTCTTCTCTGTCGCTGTACTTGAAGCGTAAAATCAGGAAAGAAACTAATCACAGTATTTTCATATGGTAAGTCCCCGTTCACCCTGGCCGCCTGCAATATTGCGTCTCTGTCACGATGGTTAAATATTCTGGCAATAATTGTTCAAGGTGGGGCTCCTGGCCTAGGAGGAGGCATCGAAGCACTGTGCACTCTCTCAATGGAGAAAAACTTTGACAGGTGCGGGGGTTGCAACTTGTTCACGATGAGATCCTCCATGAACAGGTCAACCCTTGGGACTTCCGCTCCCTCGGGGACACCAACTACCCTTATATTGTTCCTCCACGCTCTCCCCTCTATGGTCCTCTAGCCGCGCTGCCATATGTGCTGTCTGTTGTGTTAGGGTGAGCACCTGTTCCTCAAGGCGTTTTGTCTTCGACTGTAGCTGGGCAATATTTGTTTCGGCCATGGGCACTTTTTCAGTTAGTTTGGATAGGTCCGTCCTGATCAGGGTGACCTCCGTGGATACTGAATTTTTTTTGGGTTCTAGAGATCCCTTAACGTCTCGAATCTCCGCCATTATCGCGGTCAGCGAGGGCTCTTCTGCCCCGCCCTTCTCATCCGCGTTCGTCACTGATCTTGTGACTGCGTAGTTATCCATTTTGTTGGTTTGTACTGGGCCAGCGCCTCTGGGTTTTCCCATCTTTCCTGTGGCGGTTGCCAGGGTCCAGCCGCCGGGAGCTCACCACCCCCCCTCACCGGACTCTCTATTTAAAGGGGGCCGCCTCACCTATTCACTCCTGGAACGAGTTTTTAAAGGGTCCGCCTCTTCAGACGCCCCGGAGATCGGCACCCGGGCCCAAATCACTTGTGCTGGCGCATAAATTTTCTTTTTTCCCTGCGAGTTGGCAGCAATTTATAGGAGGTTCAGATACCTGAGAGAGGTCCTCCTGGTAATCTCAAGTGAGTTAGTGGTAATTACGTTGAAGTCCCGCTTGGGCAGCTCACCACTGTTTTGGGAGACAGAGAACCTAACAGCAACTCCTAGCGCCGGACCCAGAACACTGTCTGCAGCTGGGCCACTCTAATTCCTAGGCAGTTCCCTCTCACCTCACATGAAGGTGCGGTAGGCGTCTCCTCTAGGCCTCCGACACCACAAGCCCTTATCTTTGTCGGGATCAGCGTCTCTTGATGGTCCCCCCCACTGCTCCTGGCATCAGGTGCCTCACCTCACCGATCCCCCATCGTAGCCATCGTAGGGTCTCCGCCCCTCCAGCTCAGTCTGCTCTCCTCTTCCGCTGCGAGCCTCTTGTACATGGGGCCAAGGCCCGGCTCTCACCCTGGATCTTCACTGGGAGGCCAATGTGAGTGTGGCCCCCCTCGCTCTGTGCCCCGGAGTGGGCCTCTCCCTCGCCGGGGGGAATAAATATCACGGACCAGGAGCCAGCATATCGGCTCTCCTCGAGAGGCCTTGGTGATGCTCAGCAGTTCCTTTGTTTCAGGGCCCAGCCTCAGCTGTCTCGCTGAGCCCCCCCTCGCGATCACGGCTCAGTGCTGCTGTGCCGTACCTCGCCCCAGCCATTGGTGTTGGTTCACGCCAGGCGGCATGGGGAAACACCCAGATCATTGCTCACCCTGCCCCAGCGAACAAGCTGTCAGCCAATGCCACTTCAGCTCGCCCTTCGGCTGGCCGATGCTCCAGGCCGAGACGGTCTTCTGCTGCGAAGTGCCAATCCTCAGGGGGGCAAATGGATCGCTGATCTCGGCGTTGGGTGGGCTCTCCCTTGCCCTGCACTGCACCACTGTTCTCCGCCGCAGCCACTGCCTCGTTGCGGTGACAATTCACGCCGGGCAGCAGGGAGAAACACACAGCTCGTTGTCCACCCGGCCCACAGCAAACAAGCCGGCAGCCAGTGCCACGTCAGCTCGCCCCTCCGCTGTCCGATGCACAAGGCCGAGACGGTCTTCTGTGGCTATGTATCGATCTTTAGGGGAGCAAACGGATCGCTGATCTCGGCATCGGGTGGGTGCTCCCTCGCCCGCTGCGAGTCTCTGCCAAAGATAGGATGTTTAGAGGTGCGGATAATGTTGCATGTTTAGGCTTGGAACGTAGTTCCACTACACCGTGGCCATCTTAGTCCATGGTCAGGCCACGCCTCCGGTGTATGAGATATTTAAGGCCTTGGAGAATGCTGATTATTCCAACAGTGACATAAGGGCAGTGCCTCTGGGATTTTTTTACGGACATATTCATTTTAGTAGGTCCTTGCCAACCAGGGTTATCTTCCAGGGGACAAAACATGTATCAGTTCCAACTGCTAATCGTTTTTCTACCTTGGAAGTCCTGGATTCCATCGAAGACTTGGCAGCCATTGTAGTTCTGAAGTTTCTGCTTATTTGTATGAGTGACCCAACCTGTATGGTAACTATACTGCAGGTGACTCCTTTCCTTTAGAGAGGGGAATATTAAGATCTCTAACAATAATAACTCTGGTAATTTGAATGGTTCTAATTCATGTTTTGGAGATCCCTCTCCAGGTTATGGGCCTCAGAAGTGGGTTGTGCAGCTGTTTTCAGAACCAATGCAGTGCCCTATTTTGCTGATGCATTGCCAATCCGGAGACCGCCCTGTATGTCTCGACAACAACACAGCACTGATTCAAGGTCTCTACCACGAGGCTCGACTTCAGCGCACCTACCCGACTGCAAGGTTCGAAGATGACGCAGTGTCAATCCGAGGTCTCAACCCCGAAGCTCGACTGTGATGTAACGACCCACCTATGTGAATCGGAACTGACGTATTTCCTTCACTGCGTGGAGACGATCAACGCATTTTGGTGCTTGCGACCAAGAAAGGTACTTTGTTCACCGGGGCCTGCATGGGTCCAAGAAAGGAACTTTGTTCACTGGGGCCTGCATGGGTCCTGTAGCTAGCCTATGCTTCCACAAGGTTATCCCAAACTTTCACTTTGCCCCGGTCCAGCACGACCTAAAGTAACGTTTCATTTCTACATGTTGAATCTTTGTCGTTTTGGTCTTATTTTACTCAGATAGATATTTTCCATTTTTCTGAACAGTTGTGGAGTCTTTTTGTGGTGTATTTACCGTCTTGTTGTATGAGTTATTGCACACATACTTTACACGTTGCCTTCTAAGTTGAGCCTGCCTCCTCTGTACCAAGCTACCAGAGGGTGAACACAGGATAATTTAGGATTGTGTTGTGACGTACCTTGATTAGGATTGTGATCCCCAGTTGGACAGGGGACATACCTCTGCCAACTAGAAACTCAATTTCTAACACCAGGTCAATACTGTCAGGGACTTTAATGTTAAGGTGGACAAGGAGCTGACACCTGAATATCTCTATTTATATATGTGTCCTATAAAGGGCTTCCCAGTTATTGCTGAAAACTGTGATAAACAGGAGGCATTTCTTTCAAAACTTGCCTTTTAGTGATCATAACCTACTCTACTTGTCTTTGAAGATATTTAGGAGTGTTAGACCAGATTAAAATCTGATAAATGGTTTTTTTTAACCCATAGCAGGTGGTTGTAGATTGAAATATGATGGAATTAACCCAGATGAAATTTTAAAAAGTGTAATCATAAATATTTTTCTGATTTTTATAATTGTTGAAACTTCTCAGAGTGTACTGATGTTACAGTGCTTGGCTCATTCCATCGGATAACTAGCAGAAATAATATTTTATTAACTAAACTTCACGTTTTCACTGTTAAGGCCAATGCTAATATATAGTATAATAGGGCATGTTCAAAGATTGATAGGAACCTGGGACAAGCCCTCACAAGGTTGCCAAAAGATAGAAAAGAGGTGGCAATCTGTTAACAGAAATTTAGAGAAGCAGTTAGATACAGGAAACACAAGTTGAAAGAAAAGGCATGGGAAGATGTTCTTCTGGCCTGTAAAACAGGCAATTGTCAGTTCATTTGGAAGCTTAAGCCTGACAAGAATGTTGAATTATTGCCAGTTCAATTATGCCAGAAGACTGGATTATGCACTCCTGTTATATAGACAATGAGATTCCCAAGAATTCAAATGATGGTGTACTTCCACAGAGACCTGCCAACCTAGTATGAGCATGACCTTCTGTTATTCAGAATTTAGAGATGCAAGTATGAATAGCCCAGCCCTGAAGGCTCCTGGGCCAGATAGGGTTGATATGGACCTATTTAAAAGCAATACTGAGCTTTGGGCCCCAATGGTCACCAGAGTCATCTTGAATGCAGCTAGTAAATTAAGGTTCCCTGAATCTTTCTCACAATAAATCATAGTTTCAGTATACAAAAATGTTTAAAGAGGAGATCCACTCTGCTATTGTCATATCTCACTGATAGGCTCTGTAGTAATAATAGCTGGAAGGGTTATACTAAAATGAATTTTAAACTGGGCAGAGGAGAAATTGTTTTTTCAGATGCCCAGTATGGCTTTAGATCAGGCCTCGGAACCACAGAGCAGTGTCTTAGATTACACATTTTGCTACAGAAGTACACCATCATGAACAGGGGTTCTCTCCACTTGGCTTTTATAGACTTGGGATAGGTGCGTGACCATGTGAATAAGCCAACGTTATGATCCATACTTGCCAACATGGGTGTAGACTTTGGTATCTTATCTTTTTTACAACACCTCCACAGTAACCCAGTGGCGTAACGAAAATTGAGGGGGCCCCCCTGCAAGGTGCGTGGAGGGGCCCCCTCCGGACTCTATCAGGAGCTCTCCGGCCAAAGTGCTGTGCTGAAAAGAATGTGGTCCTTGTATGTGGAGTCATAAATATGGCCCCTGATAACAAATGCAGGTGGTTCATATGTCCAGCATGAGGGGCACGTGATCACTGTGTGTCCTGTGTGCTGTGTCCTGATTGGCTGTGTGTTCCTAACTTCATACGGCATCTGACTTTATGGTGTTTTGGGAATGCGCGCACCCCTCTGGCCATGTGTGTTTTATTGGGGACAATTTCCCTGGACTGTTATTGTGTCACTGCGCTTATCTGGGAGATGGGCCTGAGTTCCCTGTTCGCACATTTGTCTGCTGGCTACATGCTACCCACCTGCGTCCTGTCAATCAGCAGCCTCAGGCCTAGGTCACACAGCCTGCCTGACCATGCATTTCAGAGTTGGGGTCGATGGAGAGTTCATGATGGGTGAATTTGACAATAGTGATGCCATTTTGTTCTTACGTGTGAATGTATCATTAGAAACATTGCCATTGGTTCTATCTATATTAACTGAAGGAGTTGATAATGCTTAAGCAAAGGTCATCTGCACATTCCTTTGCTTCTGTTTCTAATTTTGCACAGAAACTGAGAAAGAAACATATTCCACATATATGCATTTTATACCAAACTAAAAACATTTATGTTGCTTGCTATGGTGCACAGGTATGGGCCTACATTAATTCTGGCCCCTTACAGACAGAAGAAAGAAGAATTTGCAGACAACTATTGTCCGGAACACAATCATGTCTATATTATTCCTCTCATGTGGACCTAGGGATCCCTTATTTGACATATATGATCCATATTTTTCCCCTTTCATTGTGGATTTCCATCTGGACCTCGGCGATGCAGTGTGCGCAAGGTAAATTGTTTTATTTATTTCATTACTTACCTTACTCCTGTCCGTCGTATGTCTGACTCCACTACCCCCCCACCCTGCCCCACCGCCCTGCAGCACTCCCTCGCCGAGCCGCCACTGGTCGTGCTAAAGCACAAAGTAGACACAGGCGAAGTACTGTTCATAAAGAGCCCGTAGATCAACTCCCGCGGCAGACTGGGCTGGGCCTGACAAAACCCATTGTTGAGGATTGCGTACCCTTACCTACGGACTGGGATGGCATCGTGGACAGATTTACGTCTTCAGTGCTTGCATGTATGTCCCCCTTGATGGACAAAATTTGTTCTCTGTAGTTTACCACTAGCCAGTTGATCTCATCTATAAATGTTTTTCCAGGTCAGCAGGCCCCTGCACAACCGTAGTTAACCAATACCTACTGTGGCACTGTTTGTAGTAGTAATCTCCAAGTAGTCCCCTCAAGTCCACTGGATAGTGAAGGACCTTGTCAACCATCACAAGTCCCTGGCAATTAGTGTCCTCCACAACGGGTAGTAGGAGGGGCAGAGTGCCCAAGAGGGCAGAGCCTATGCTCAGGGGCTGTGCATAGGGCACAACAACAGGGGACAAATATCCAGGTACACACCTCCCTTTCCTAACGGCAGTCCCGATTGAACCTCCCCTCTGATTGCTGCCCTTATGTAGCTATTTAACAGGAGTTCCCCCACCCCGGGGAAGAATTTTAAGTGCACATCAAAAATAAGGGTGTTACTGGCTGACCCATCATACGGCTTTTAAAATCTCCAAATATAAAGATATATTACTAATAAGGAGGATGGGATTGGTTGGCCCTTTGCCTAAAAACATCAGAGGGGACTTTGTGGTTATTAATTGTAGGTGGCCTGGCCTGGCCAGGCAGCTGGTTAAGAGCGTGGCTAGGGCCAGTGTGATGAGAGATGATATCAACCTTGTTCCCCTGGGATTCTTCTACAAGCATTTGCTACCCAGGCATAGGATGGGCCCCGGGTCCCCATCCTTCAGGGCTGTTGCTGGTGATGATCTGTCGGTATCGACTCGAATAGATTTCTTCCTCTATCTTACCTGGATGGCATAGACTGACGCCCAATAATGCCTTCCAGAAATAGCGATTCTCCAGTCATTGGGCTAGTAGAAGTGAGGGGTGACGTTAGTCCAAAATTACTACTCATCAAGGTGTGCCCATCGCCCATTAACTCCTTAAGTTCTGACACTACCTCTTCCGGAGTATATACCCTTTCCCCCTGCTCTGATGCGCCACCCCCTGTATCGCCCTCAGGAGGAGCCACATGACTTGGGTGATGCTATCTCTGACCGGCTCTCCCATACTAAGATTGCTTCCTGGAACATATCTAGCTTAGTGTCCAAGCTTCCATGCCCCAACGTGTGCTTATTAATAGATTAATTTGATATTTGTCTGTTCCAAGAGACTTGGTCTCTTGTACCGCAACATCGTGCAGGGTTTGTCAATTTCTTCTTGGATGCGACTGCCTCAGGGAAGGGCAGCCCCTCAGGGGGATTGCCAATTTGGATCAAAACCACCCCATGCTGTACATTTAAGGAGATTGATATGGGCTGTGCAGATGTACAGTGTGGCTCTCTTTCTTTTTCATCTGGTGGTGTACACTACCTATATAATTTGTATTGTAGGCATGGGGTTAAAGGTGCCTAGCTACAAGTAATTGATTTGCTTGGTACCCAAGATGGCAGACCTACCAGCAGACTCTTTTAAAATACTGGCAGGCGATTTTAACTGTAAATTTGAACCATTGTCCTCCCTCCCTGAGGATCCCATTGGTGATGAGGACCGAGTCTGGGGTGTCTCTGGTCTCACACTTCCTCCTGTCAAGAGGGGGACTGTTGTCGTTTTACAGCTAAATGCGTTTACACTTAGTAATGGTCTTCCTGCTTGATATTAGACTATGGCCTATCTTGGTCGATTTGGTTGTAATCCCCAGGCAAGATAGTGATCATAACACTCTGGGGTCAACATTGGGAGCCTTGGGCAACACCCTTCTGAACACCTTACATGTGCCTTTGGACGGAAGGTTGGTTCCAACCAGCAATCAGTGTAGGCTTAATTGGAGCACTCTTGTAGAAACAGAAGTATTCCTGGGGAAAGTGTTAGAGGTTGCGTCCACTGGCCTGGACGCATTAGTTGCTGAGAATGTACCCCTTGATCATGCACTCTCCATGATGAGACTGAGTGTAATTCATAATTCCATGGTTGCCTTTTTAGGAATTTATTCCTGGTAGAATCTAAGAATATCTCAAGAAGGAAGAAAGAGGTACCCTGATATACCAAATTGTTTCGAGGGGCCAGACATGCCCCCTCTAGAGCCAAATAAAGTTGGGTTTAGAGATGCTATTCAGGAAGCCAGGTCGCTCTACAGAGATTCCATTCTTAGTGCTAAAATAATTTGGGAATGCACAAAATGGGATTCAATGCTGAGTGGCATCAAAGGCAATGAATACTGTTCTTTCTGGCGCATCATAGCCAATAGTGATTCTGGCCCCCACGTTCCATTGACCAATAATATTTCTGCTGTTGCCTGGGTTGAACAGTTCTCCCTGTTATTTCCGTGTGATGCCAATCAGGATCTATCCCAAGTTGTACCCATCGGCCAGGTAACTCGAGTGACTCGAGTGACAAGTAATACACTTCTCAGCGATGCTGCAGTTGAGCCTCATATTAAGCCAGCGACACATTGGGTCCACCATATATCGAGCACAGAGATCTCCAAAGCATTATGCAACTGCAAGTGGGTGTGCGCCAGGCAATGAAGTCCAAGACACTCTTGTTGTATGAAAAATGTCTTTATTTCAAATTAGTATTTCCCATATGTTAATAGCACATTCAGCTCAGCCAACGGGTTTCGTTCTCTAAAGGAGAACTTCATCAGGGCTGAAAATGACATGTAAAAAGACACCAAATCAAAACACAAACAAAAAATCACAAGTAAAATACAGTATAAGAACGGCACAGGACTTAAACAAAGAAACACAATAAAATGTTAATGAAAAATCAAAAACACTCATGGACACTTGTAATGAGACATGTAACAGAACGAAAAAAACATCCTTCAATAAACAACACCACATTTCAAAAGGCGAGAGGAACATATACCAATTGTCAAACGTGTAAAAGTAGATTCGAAATCCTAACACAAAGCCATAAAGACTTGCTTATGTGATACGTTTAAAACATTGTGCAGAGAAATCACAGGATAGAAATGCCCTATTTTATGGTTTAAATCTTTTATTAATTTCCAACAGTGAAAAACAAAAGACCCCCAGCTCCTGAGGACCGTGCACTAAAGACACTCAGTGTCGTAGAAAGCAGCATTACCATAGTAAATGCAAGGAGCGGGTCTACAAAAAATAACAACATATAAATAAGGAAAGGGAGCAAACAAAAGACCCCCCACCCCGCCCTCCCCGTCGTCCATAGCTGGGTAATAAAAAGAGGGAGAAAGGAAAGTTGCGTGCTCAGCGTGTCCTCTTAGGCTTATGTGTCGAGCTGGCCTGCGGGATTTGTGTGTCGGCAAGACGAAGCAGCCTGAGATAGCGGGGACAAGTCAATTCGCGGAATTCAGTAGTGAGCAAAGTCAAGAAAGGGCGCCATAGGTCTGGGAATTCGGCCCACCTGCCAGTCAGAGTGAGGGTCAGCTTTTCCATACCTAATACTCGCCAAAGCCGCTGTAGCCATCCCAAGTGTGTCGGTGGCTGTACGGATCGCCAGTGTTCAAGAATATTTTGGGTAGCTGCCCCTAATGCGATCGCTATCATTCGACCCCTCCTAGACTTTAGGGGATATGAGATAGGGTTAGGGAGCCCCAATAGGATATAGGCGGGGAACCGTGGGATCTGCGTATCAAAGTGCCTGTCTACCTCATCTAAAATGTGAGCCCAGTATGCTTGGATGTGATCACAGCCCCACAACAGATGTGTTAGAGTGCCTATTTCCCCACAGCCTCTCCAGCACTGGGCACTCTGTTGTGTATCGAAGCAGTGGAGGCGTTCCGGTGTATAGTACCAGTAAGTGGCTACCTTCGTCAGTGTCTCTGTGAGTCCCATGTGGTACGCCGAATGTCGTGCCCTGTGATATATGCCCTCCCAGTCTTTAAGGCTGAGGTTGCGTCCCAGCTCCCGCTCCCAGCGTGTTCTGCCGGCGTTATATGTGTGTGTAGAAGTCGATAATAACTGCTTGTAAAGGTCAGAGATAAGCTTCTTGTCGGAGGTACGGGTGACGAGCCACTGTTCGTATGTGGTGAGTAGACGTTGGGCACCTGGCTTGATAGACGGGTGGAGCGCCCAATGTCTAACCTGTAGGTATGGAAGACGCTCCGACTCAGGTATGCCATAGTGCTTCTGCAATTGGGGAAATGGAAGGACCCCTTCCAAGTCAAAGAGATGGCCAAGTGACCGGCACTCAGTGGGGCGCCATGCCACAAAAGCCTTTGCTGCAGTGCCAGGGTGAAATTCTGGGTTGTTAAAGAGGGGTGTTAGGGGGATGGGAAGGAAGTCAGGCCTTGTGCTAAATTAGTTCGATCCCAGACCTCCATAAGTGTGCCTGTGATATAGGACGCATATAGGTTGGGTGGCCTATCCGTTTTGCGAAGAAAGGGGATACCCTGTAGGGGCCTAGCAGCCACCGCCTGATCTTGGAAGAGCCAATGTTTCTCCGATTCGGAGCGATGCCACTCCACCAAGTAACGAAGTTGTGCAGCTTGGAAATAAAGTTGTAGGTCTGGGACCCCCACCCCCCCTTTTTCGGGAGGAAGGATAGCTATCGCGTGCTTAAACCGTGGTTTACGACCCTGCCAAATAAAATTCGCTAGGTCAGTTTGGGTCTGTTGAATCCAACCCAGGGGGGGTCGGAGGGGAAGGGTCTGAAAGAGGTACAGGATCTGCGGGAGGATAGTCATTTTCGTGGCTGCGATTCTCCCCATCCACGATAGAGTGTGGTGTCTCCATTGCCCCAGTTCCTTGCGGATGTGTGTACGGAGGTTGGCGTAATTAATGGTGGCGGTAACAGGTATGTTGGGGCCAAGCTGAACTCCTAGATAAGGAATCGATGAAGTCGACCATTGGAGAGGGTGTTCCTCTTGCAAATGAGCTAATGTGGCGGGAGTGAGAGAGATGTCTAAGGCGATAGATTTCTCGACATTGACTTTAAAGCCGGATGCCTGCCCAAAGCAATGCAATTCAATGAAAAGAGCTCGCATCGCGGGGATCGGGCTCGAGAGAGATAGCAGGACATCATCTGCATATAGGCTGATGGTGTGAATATCCCCTCCATATTTGATGCCCGTTATAAGGGGGTGATTGCGAATCCGCACAGCCAGCGGCTCCATGTAGAGCACAAATAGGAGGGGTGAAAGCGGACACCCCTGCCTGGTACCCCTACCTATGGGAAACCGCGAGGATGTTTGACCATTCACCCGTACTGTCGCTTTAGGTAGGCGATAACAGTTGAGAATCCGGGCACGCAGTTTATCTCCTAGGCCGAATCGAAGCAAGACCTGCTCCAGATAGGGCCAATGTACCCGGTCAAAAGCTTTTTCTGCGTCTATCGCTAGCAACATGTATTCTCCTGATGTGCGGGACGCCTTTTCTATTAAATGGAGTATCCTCTTGGTATTGTCACTCGTCTGCCGCTGTGGGATAAAACCAGCCTGATCAGGCTCTATTAACTGGGCCATGTACGGCGCCAGACGCAGTGACAAGGATGCTGGTATATAACTTAATATCTACATTCAGTAGGGATATTGGCCTATAGGCACTGCAGTGCGTTTTGTCCTTCCCGGGTTTCGGGATCACCACTATCGATGCTTCCAGCATCTCCTCTGGGATGGCTCCATCTTGCGCAAAGGTATTGAAAAGATTGCGCAACAAGGGGGCTATTTGAGCGCAGAAGGTTTTATAAAAGGCCGCTGTGTAACCGTCTGGCCCAGGTGATTTGCCCAACTTAAGGCGGGAGATCGCTGCTATAACCTCCTCAGTGCCAATGTCTCTGTCTCAGGTATTCGGCCTGCGCCCCGCTAAGAGTAGGCATTGCCGCCTTCTCTAAAAAGTCACTGCAATGTAGGGGTGTTAGGGCGTCGCTGGCGTACAGCCTCGCATAAAAGTCTCGGAAGGTTTCCGCAATCTTCCCATCATCGGTGGTAAGATCCCCCCCGGCGGTGTGGATAGTCTGCACCCCCTGGCGCTGCCTAGCTTCGCGTAGCTTATAAGCCAAAAGACGACCACACCTATCGCCCCCTGTATAGTAGGAGTGTCGGAGACCTATCGCCCCCTGTATAGTAGGAGTGTCGGAGACGGAGAGCCGCATACTCGGCTCTGTCCTGGTCAAGTGCTGCAAGCTGTTTCCGCTCCGTGCAAAGTTGGCGCCAGGCCCTAGCTGCCCCAGTACGTTGATGCATTTGTTCAAGCTCCTCCACCCTCTGCGTCAGCTCAGCTCGCTTGCGGCTGCGCTCTACATTTTCAGCTGTGGATATAGCTATCAATTCCCCTCGTATCACTGCTTTAAGGGCCGTCCATTGTGTCGCCAGTGAAGTGTCTGAGGTGCTGTTGTGTGCTAGGTAATCCGTGATAGCAGACTTAATTTGATCGACAGTGGAGGCCCGGTGTAACAGTGTGTCGCGAAGCCGCCAGTGTCTCAGTGGTTGTCGTGCAGGGGGAATTGGAATGAGGCAATGACTGGAGAGTGGTCCGATAGGGATGCTGCCAGAATCTCAGAGTCAATGGCTAGCTCCTGGAGTGAGGTGGAGCTAAGAAAGTGGTCTAATCTAGCGTACGTTTTGTGTGCTCCCGAGTGAAAAGTGTAGGCTCGGTTATGGGGGTGGAAGTGTCGCCATAAGTCAACTATACCCAACTCCCGGAGACGCTCTAACCCAGCCGGGGAAACAGCACCCACCTGGCCCGTGCGCTGGCATGAGCGATCTTGAGTGTTATCGAATACCATATTCAGGTCCCCCCCGAGCAGTAAATGTCTCTCCGAGTGAGCGGTTGCCTCAGTGAGTGCCCTGTGGAAGAACGTGTCTTGGCCTTCATTGGGAGCATAGATGGATCCCACTATAAAGGAAACTCCGGTGACTTGGAACTGATATGTGAGTAAGCGGCCCCTAATCTCCGCTTCCTTATGAAGCACTTTGCCTTGGAAGGAGCGGGAGACGAGGATGGCGACCCCAGCGGATTTAGTAAGGTTGGAAGAAAAGAGCTGCGTGGGGAAAGCGCGTGATTTCAGCCTGTGGTGATCTTTAGGGATAAGATGTGTCTCCTGTAGGAGGCAGATGTCAGCTTTGGATTGTTCCAAGTAGTTGAGTACTGCCCTGCGCGTAATGGGGTTATTCAGGCCGCGTACATTTAGAGTTAGAATTTTAGTGGGTGTGTGCGGCATCGGGATTGGTAGGAGAAGCAAGCTGGGGCATAGCAAAGTCTATACTATCTGACTGCTGAGCCGCATAGCGTGGCGAGAGAAAGTGGACGAGGGGACCCAACCCAAAAAAAAAACCCAAAAGAAACCCTAAACATAAACCCCAAAAGAACCTCCATAAGGGAACAGTTCGAATAATTGTAAATAGTGAACAGTGTCCGTCATCCTGAGATGACCAGTCGAAAAAGTAAGGGGGTTCCGTGTCGTGACCAATGGGGAGAGTGCCACTCCACCCGCCGCCCACCTAGGCCCAATGAGGGAGTATGCAACATGACAAAAATGGTATCTCAAGTTCCCATGTGTCATTTAGTGCTGGGGCCCTCTCCCGCGAGGGCATCCGACACAGCCGCGAGAGCTGCCTGCTGGTGCTTGGCTATGTCAGCTTTGTGTGGCTTCCGGGGCCGTCTTCTTCTGCCCTGTCGCTGCCATCCGGATGGGGAGGCCCCAGGGCCAGTCTCATCACCACGGTCATCTTCGTCCTCGTCCGGCAGAGTGAGGCCCAGCAGGCGGCACGTGTCGACTAATGAGCGAAGTTGCAGAAGCCTTCCGTTGTGTCTGAAAATCAGGCGAAAGGGGTGTCCCCATGAGTACTGGATTCCCTGCTGTCTCAGATGTTCCGTCACCGGGCGGAACTGTCGACGCCGTTGCAGGGTGATCAAAGCTAAATCTTGGAATAGCACTGGTGAGTGGCCCCGGAAGGAGAGAGGGTGCTGGGATCTAGCCTTTGCCATTATGGTTTCTTTCACCCTAAAGTCCTGTACACACACCAAATTGTCCGCCGGGGGGGCACCAGGAGCCCGGGGTGGCCCCACTCTATGTGCTCTGTCAAGGACAACCTCGGAATCGTGGGAGTCACCCAAGATATGTCGGAAGAGACTGGTGGAAAAAGCAAACAAGTCTTTGGTATCCTCCGTTGTTTTTACCCCCGGATTCTGATGTTGTGCCTGCGGGACCTGTTTTCCAAGTCCTCTAGATGCGATTGCATGTCCACGTGTTGATCCTGCAACCTAATGACCTCTTGCTGAAGCATCGTCAACTCTGTCGCCACTGTGTCACTCTTGTCCTCCAGAGTGACCACGCGCTCTCCCACAGCATCTACATCCCTCCGCAGCTCTTTGACCTCTGCCGCAAATTCTGCTTTGACTGATTGTATGTCCTCTCGGAGAGTGAGAAACAGTGACTCCAGAAAGGCCTTAGTTATGGGCTCATCCCCGGCCCCTGCGGAGGGTTTGGGCGTTTCCCTCCCTGGGTCGGCCGTCTCCATGCCGGGGTTGGACAGTGAGCGGCCGAAGATATCTTTGATCGGCTTTCCCTTCCGAGTTCGCGAGGTGGACATGCCCCTCTGGCGCCCCCGGACTCGGGGCCCAAAGAGGGGAAAGCTAGGGGAGCCCCAGAGAGGTCCGCGAATTGATCAATGGAGAGCCTGCCCGCTGAGCTTCAGCCACCCGTGAGTGTCTCCTCGGCTACTTCCAGGCTCCTGTCGCTGCCGCGGGGGCCCCACTCGGAGACGGGGAGAGAACGCTACAACAGTGGGCTCCTCCCTCTGCCCCCGGAGTACTGTGCCGCCGTCCCCAGACGAGGTGGCCCAACTTTGATGACGGAGTGCGAATCCAAGCGCCCGGTGCACGAGGTAAGTTACAGGAGGCGGTAGAGCCAGCGCAGGTCCAACGGGCAGGGCCCCCTCCAACAGGCCCGACCCTCTCAGGCCTCCCCACCAAGTACGTCCTGAGCTGCAGCCGGGCTACGGAATCACTCCAGTGTGGTCAAAGGGCTGCTCCTATCACCAAGCTAGGCCCCCGCGATGGCAGGCCGGGCAAGCGCAGTGATGTGCGTGGCAGGCGGTGTGCGTCTTCTCCGCCCCCACCAGCCCGGCTCCACGGCGGTCGGCAAGCAGATGTGGAGGCCTCAGTCCGGGCCCCCGCCGCTGTAGTGAGGGTCGTGACAGGGATCCCGCCGAAGGCGCTCGCCCCGCCCGCGACCGGGAGCCCAGTTCTCCCGCTGTCAACCAGGGGGCGCTCGGAGCCCGAGGCGGAGACAACGTGATCCCCGCTCTCCGCTACCCCGCTGTCACTCACCGCTCCAGCCAGGCGCCTCTGGGCAGTCGTGCGACCCTCTCTTCCGCTACTCCCAGGCCTCGCGCCGCCGCCCTCCCCCGCTCCTCCGCCGCCGAGAGTGCGCCGGCCCCAGGGGGCGACTCGGCGAGATTGCTCACTCCTCCCCTCGGGACTCCAGCAGCCCCCACCGCTCCTCTGGAGGCTCCAGATGCTTCGCCTCCACCTCCAGCGCGGCTGCACCAGACGCCGGGGATCCCTGGGCCCAGCGGGCCGCGCGCAGCTCCTCTCTGGGCCTCCCCCAGGCGACCGGCAAGGGCAACGGTGTACAGCCGGGCGCTCCGGCGCCACCCAGGTCAATCCCGCGGTCCCCGGGCGCCTCGCCAGCCACACTGCTCTCCCGCAGCACTTCCCCAGGCCCGGCACCTCCGAGGATCTCCGCCCTCAGGACCCAGCCGCTCAGCAGCTCTCACCGCTCGTGCATCTCCCGGATCGCCGGAGGGACGGCTGTTCCGCCAGATGCTGGCCCCGATGGTCGGCCACACCAAACCACCGCCTTGTCGCGGCCGTCCTCCAGCGGAGCCCAGGAGAAGCGCCGCTAAGTTCACACGCGGCCCCCGGGCTCGCCGCGTTCTGCGGATTCCGCGGGCCTGCAACGGTCGATCTGGGACGTCCCGGTCTCAGCGGCCCCCGGCCTGGTCCCTAGGCAGTATTTGCCTCCCGTGAGAGGTCAGTAAGGCTATTTCGGCGGGCGGCAGGTAGGAGCTCTAAATCTTGCGTCCTACTTCGCCGCCATCTTGGCCACGCCCCCGAAATGCCCTATTTTAAAGCAAACCTCTCACAGTTATTCTGGCCCCCACGTCCCATTGAACAGTAATATTTCTGCTGTTGCCTGGGTTGAACAGTTCTCCCTGTTATTTTCGTGTGCTGCCAATCAGGATCTATCCCAAGTTGTACCCATCGGCCAGGTAACTCGAGTGACAAGTAATACACTTCTCAGCGATGCTGCAGTTAAGCCTCATATTAAGCCAGCGACACATTGGGTCCACCATATATCTAGCACAGGGATCTCCAAAGCATTATATTGGATCATACCAAGTAAAGCCATGGGATCGAAGGTTCAGTGCTGGTTGGCCTGACTTCATGTCCGCACCCACTACGTTCTTCTCTGCAGCAGTAAATCCTGTTCAGTGGTCCTCATGGAGGCCTCGTTGGCTGTAGCTTCCAGCCTCGTCCTGTTGGGGATTTTCAATTTCCACAAAAAAGACTAAGCTTGAAAGTAGAAATATTCACAGCGACTTGCTCAGCGGCTCCCTGACGATGTCTCATCCTCGGACCCTGCAGGCAGCTTTGCCCCAATGAACTTCTACCTCCTCAGACACGTTTTTCTGAAATTTCTTTGAAGATAAGCGCTGACATGGCCCAATACACTTTTTGTATCTTACTTGTGCTCCATCGTGAGGGGCCATACTTTTCTACTTTAACCCGGTCTTGTGTGACTAGATGTCCAAGGTTGGCGCTTTGATCATTTAGGGGCTAGTTTTTTCCTTAAAGTTTATTTTACTAAACTGGTGTGGAATTTTTCTTTTGTTGTGTTTTCATATTATTACTGTTTATGTGGTGCATGACTTCTTTACACATTGCCTCTAAGTTAAGCCTGAATACCTTTGTGCCAAGCTACCAGAGGGTTGAGCACCGGTTAATTTAGTGACTTTTTTGGTTCAACCTGACAGGGATTGTTACTATTGCTTGGCCAGGGTTGATACTCCACTCAACCAACAACCCAATATCTCACAGTGGTCAGGAAGTATTTGTGAAATTGCCCAGACTACTCATAACTAGCCACCAATCATGACCTGACAGCAGTATTCCTCCTACACTATGGGGCATATTTATGTGAGGGTAGCAACATATTTGCACCACGCAATGTGGTACATGCATGATGCAAACCTCTAAGTCAGATTTTTGAAGCCACACAAAACCACTTTGCGTGGCTCTGAGTTTCTTCAAAAATCCAGAGTAACTCAATGCAGCTCGAATCACTGCATTGTGTTACTCTGCCCTTGGAAGGATTTCCATGGGTGTTCCCATGTAACTCCCATGGATTTGTACGTATTCCCTAGATTTGCAGGAACTTGGAAACCTGGAGATGCGCCAAAATCTTTCACCTTCCCTTTGGAGATGCAACAAAGAGAAATATCTCTATTTCTCCTCCTTTCTTCCTCTTTCTATGTGTGCTGCATTCTGCAGCACACACAGAAAGATGAATATGCTTACCAGGGTTGTTTTTGTGCAGGAAGATGTCCCTTCCTGCTCAAAGACAATCCTGCATGCAACACAGGCACCCTTGTACCATAGCACAAGAGTGCATGCGTTGGCCCTAGGCTGCCAAAAGGGCACCAGATCAAGGGAAAGGACAGGAATGCGCAGTATTGCCTTAAATATGGTGCATTCCTGTCCAATCCCTGTAACGCATGGCAGCGCAGCAAGGTGACTTGCTGCACTGCTCTGCGTCACAAGCTCATAAATGATCCCCTATGTTTGGAAAGATGCTAGCAAAGGTAGTGCACCAAGGATATCTGACTCATCTTAAAGGGTCCACGGCATGTAGTCTTATCTGTGTAAATTAGGAGTAGCATGCAAATAGAAACTAGACATGCTTATTTATTGCATAGATTCAGATTGTTTAACTGAGTCTTACCATTCTTATCATGCAGCTGCAGAGATTTTCAATGTCCTCTACCCTCCAGATTCACTCTTGAAATGAGGATCTCTTATTCCCAAGGTAAATTGTTTGATATATGGTTGTCATCATTTTTGTCCACAGAAAATTTTGCAAAAGCAGAGTAAGCAGAGGAGAAATTATTATAATGCTTATAGTAATGTACTTTCAATAATGGAGTATCCCATGCAAGCACGCGTGTCATAAAATAACATAAATAAAGAGTCCAAGTATTAATCTTGTACAAAAGAGAAACCCACTTATTTACATGCCAGTTTCATGGTGGTTGTTAGATTTGGGGGTCTCTAGTTGGCAGAGGTAGATACCTTTGTCCAAATAGGGACCCTTGCATCTAGTCAGGGTAAGGGGTATACACTCCTAAAATAACCCCTGCTCACCCCCTTGGTAGCTTGGCACAAGCAGACAGGCTTATCTCAGAGGCAGTGTGTAAAGCATTTGTGAACACATACAGTAACCCAGTGACAACACTACAGATGGACACCACACAGGTTGTAGTATAAAAATAAGTATTTTTATATAGACTTAACACAAGACCACAAACGACAAAAATCCACAATACTGTACTTTAAAAATGGTAGAATTAGCTCAGTTCTCTTTAGATGTAAAATGCTACACTTTGAGTTCAATGTACCTTTGGATGCGTATCGCTGTACAACGAAAGTGTTGCAGGGAAGGTGATGCGTCGGTTCCTTACACGCAAGAACGGTGATGCGTCGGGTCCCTACTGCTGCGTAGGGGATGCGTAGCTTCTTCTCCGCGTGGGGAGGTGATGCGTCGGTTTCTTACTGTGCTTCCGTGGCGATGCGACCAGCAGTGCAGTGATGCGATGAAGATCCGGTGTAATGAAACAAAATGGCGTATTCTTCTTGATGCAACAACGATGCGTGCACGCCTGACTGCCGTGCGGCGACTCAACGATTCTTCTGAGCCGCGACAGGCCCTGCGACATGCTTCTCTGGTGATGCGACGGCGTCTGCTGCGATGGCGACACTCTTCTCCAGGGATGCGGGCGCCTCGGTGATGCGATGCGACAGAGGCAGCGGTGGCACGCTTTCTCAGCGATGCGACGACAGCGGCTACAGCAGCAACACTCTTCTCCGGTGATGTGAGGCGCTTCGGGTGATGCGATGGTAACAGCGGCAGCGGCGGCACGCTTCTCCGGTGATGCGACGGCGTCTGCTGCGACGGCGACACACTCCTCCGGTGATGCGACGACAACGGCTGTGGCGGAGTCACGCTTCTTCGTCTTGAGTCGCTCTTCCAGCTCCCAGCGACACGCAGTCTCTCAGAAGGCCCAGCTCAACAGCAGGCACTTCAATTCCCAGCAAGGGAAGGCAGGGGAGCTGGTTGGTGAAGTCTGTTGTCCCTGAGACTTCAGCAGGAGGCAAGCTCTATCTCAACTCCTTGGAGATCCTTTACAAGTTGATGAAAGTACACACAAAGTTCCTTTCTCCTTTCTTTGGCAGTCAGGCAACCACTGCAGGCCAATCCCCCAAACAGCACTCAGCTTAGGGATAGTCTCCTCCTCAGTTTCTCTGGTTCCTCTCCTCAGCAAAGGTTCTTCTTGTTTCCCAAAAGTGATCTAAAGTTCTGGGGTCTGGGTCCCCTCTTTATACTCATTTTCCCTTTGTTCTCTGAAGGCAGAGAGGCCTTTGCCTAGTCCAAACCAGTTCTGGTCAGTCCTGGAGCACTTTGTTGACAAGACTCCTTCTTTCCTTTCACAGTTGTAGGCCATGGACATCAGACGCACCACAGGAGGTGGAGCCAGCATTGTGGAGGGAAGGCACAGCCCTATTCAGGTCCCAGGTGCAACTCCTCCCACCCATCTACATGCAGATCTCTCTATTCAGCCCTGTGCTGACTCACCCTGTCTCCTGGAATCCCCCAGCCCCTGTCACTCACAAACCAGACATGGAATACACAACCTAGCAGAGGCAGGCTTGGATAGTTAGGCAAGAAAATACCTACTTTCTAAAAGTGGTATTTTGAAACACAGAATGTTAAAACCAACTTCACTAAAAGATGTATTTTATCATTCTGAGTTCAGGCATACTAAATTCGTTTTTCTACCATGTTCCCTGGGTCAGTTAGGATTATAAGATGTAATAATCAAACTGCCCATTCTGGCCTATGGGGAACAGGTAGCCTTGCAATAGTGAAAACGAAAATGGCTGTAGTTCACTATTAGGACATGCCACACACACCAGGGCATGTCCTACCTTATACTTACAATGCACCCTGCCCTTGGGCCTACCATAGGGGTGACTAATATGCAGAAAAGGGAAGGTTTAGGGACTGGCAAGTGGGTGCATTTGCCCAGTCAACATGGCAGTACCAGACTGCACACAGGCTCTGCAATGGCAGACCTGAGACACACTTTTACAGGCTGCTTCTGTGGGTGGCACAACCAGTGCTGCAAGCCCACCAGCAGCATTTGGTTTACAAGCCCTGGGCACACTCAGTGCACTGTACTAGGGTCTGACAAGTAAACCAAACCAACCAATCATGGAGTCACTAATCCATACATCAATTTATAACAGAGAGCATATGCACTTTAGCACTGATCAGCAGTGGTAAAGTGCCCAGAGTCATAAAACCAACAACAACAGGTCAGAAAAAGTACAGGAGGAAGGCAAAAAGTTCAGGGATGACCCTGCAAAAAGGGCCAAGTCCAACACAACCCCCTTCCAGCCAAAACGCAGGATAGACCAATCACTACCTTGATGGGCTTCCCTGCTTAGGGCGATAAAACCTGGACCTGGCCCGCAACTGCAGGGGCATACTCCAGTTCTACACCATTCTGAACCTATTGGAATCCCTCTGTCCATACTCTCAGGGCCCACCAAGCTAATCCATGGGGAACCCTTCTCCTCACCTGTGGACACCACCTGTGCAGCACCTAACCTTAACTTGCTCACAGGTGTGTCCCAACAGACAGTCAGCAAGCCACAGTGGCCACTGACAATGGTCAGGGATGAGACCCAGGCCTTATGCTTCTCAGGGCTCTCAACCCTCCGTGGCGTCAGAGAGCGGGGGCAGTAGCCCCGGGGCTTGGCACCCTTTGTCCACTCTCCCTCCTGTCAGGTCAGGTATGACATCCTGACACTGACCTACCAGCCCCGGGCCTGTACCCGGCGGCTGGACGGGAGACTGGGGTGGGCTTTCCCACACCCGGTTCTCCTCCTCCTTGATGGGGCTCTGTACCCTCCCACCTGGAGTGGTACCCCCTTCCAGAATTGCCAGGGCACCTGTGGCAGGTGTCCTGCTCAATTCGCCCACCAGTTCAGGGGTTCTATCCTGCAACTGGGCGTCCAGGTCAGGGGAGACACCCTGAATCTGGTCCTCCAATCTAGGGTCTAAACCCTCCAGTTGAACCGGGGTCAGAGGCGAGGACTCCCTCCCTCTGCACCCCCTTCCAGAGTACTGCCCCTCCCATCAGGAGCGGTGCCCCCAGAAGACAAACCGGTCAGGACACTGTTTACAGTTGTCCCACCCTCCAGGTCAGACAACACCTGAACCTGGCTTCCCAGCCCAGGGACTAAACCCTGCAGCTGAGCACCCGCCTGGCGCACCAGGACTTCCTTGGGAGCACGCATGCCCCTCCTGAGGGTGATACATAACTCATGTGTCGTGTGACAGTCTGCCTGGCGCAGATCTCCCGACCCCTGTCCCTCTGACAGTGCGTGAAGATCCCCCAGGAGAGAAGTGGTGTCATCATGGTCCTTCACCGGTGACTCAGCCCTTCTGGCTGGCCCCTGACCCACTGGTTCTTCCACTGGGGACTCTTTCCCCTCTCACCCCTCAATCTGGACTTCTGCACCCTCCACTTAGGAGTGGCAATGCCAGACACTGATGGAGGCCTGCTTACAGACACTCCCAGTTCCCCAGACACTAGGGTATCCTCCTCAACGGGCGGCCCATCAGGACAGCCTAGGCTCCCTACCTGGTGTTCCCTTAAAGAACCGTCCAGGCCCTGAGACTGGGTTTCGGGCACCTTGAGACACGCAGCCCCACACTCACTCCTTCTCAACTGAGACAGGGCGTGAGTCCCTACACCCCTCCCACTATCACGGGACCTAGCTGGGCTACACTGAACCTCTCCCACCACTCTGGGTTGGAAGACACCTGAGCCACTCCTCTTAGGGTCACTCCCCAATGCCTCTTCAGACCCTCTGGAATCCACCAAAAGGTCTGCCTCCATTGTGAGCTCCCTGGGCCAATCTTTCCCAAAATGTTTCCTCCTCAGGGCCACTGCCCTCTTGGTATTCTGGCTGGGGATCCTCCCCCTTAGATTCCTCCTCACAGTCATCTGCTAGTGTTGCTTCCCAGCGTAGCACCTCATAGCTATGCAGGGCTGCCTCAAGATCCTGCCTTGTGGATCTCCCCTTCACAGGTAGCCCCCTCTCCTTGCAAAACACTTTCAGTTCCTTTATCTTGTAGATGTACGGGTGCCAAAAGTTGACTTCCATTTTGACAAGGCCCAACAGGTGCAACAACTAACCAGAGTTCCAAAAAACAAATTCCAAAGGAAACAGGGAAAAATAGTATGTGGTTGCGTTTGGTCTGCACTCACTAGTAGTGTTCACCAATCACTGTACATGAGTCACAAATGCAAGTCCAAAATCCTCACTGCTGCCCACCAATGTTAGATTTGGGGGTCTCTAGTTGGCAGAGGTAGGTACCTTTGACCAAATCGGGACCCTTGCGTCTAGGCAGGGTAAGGGGGTACACTCCTAAAATAACCCCTGCTCACCCCCTTGGTAGCTTGGCACGAGCAGACAGGCTTATCTCAGAGGCAGTGTGTAAAGCATTTGTGAACACATACAGTAACCCACTGACAACACTACAGATGGACACCACACAGGTTGTAGTATAAAAATAAGTATTTTTATATAGACTTAACACAAGACCACAAACGACAAAAATCCACAATACTGTACTTTAAAAGTGGTAGAATTAGCTCAGTTCTCTTTAGATGTAAAATGCTACACTTTGAGTTCAATGTACCTTTGGATGCGTATCGCTGTACAACGAAAGTGTTGCAGGGAAGGTGATGCGTCGGTTCCTTACACGCAAGAACGGTGATGCGTCGGGTCCCTACTGCAGCGTAGGGGATGATTCGGTTCTTCTCCGCATGGGGAGGTGAGGCGTCGGTTTCTTACTGCGCTTCCGTGGCGATGCGACCAGCAGCGCTGTGATGCGATGAAGATCCGGTGCAATGAAACAAAATGGCGTCTTCTTCTTGATGCGACAACGATGCGTGCACGCCCGACGGCCGTGCAGCGACTGAACGATTCTTCTGAGCCGCGACAGGCCCTGCGACACGCTTCTCTGATGATGCGACGGCGTCTGCTGCGACGGCGACACTCTTCTCCAGGGATGCGGGTCGCCTCGGTGATGCGATGCGGCAGCGGCGGCACGCTTTCTCAGCGATGTGACAACAGCAGCTACAGCAGCGACACTCTTCTCCGGTGATGCGACGGCGTCTGCTGCGACGGCGACACTCTTCTCCGGTGATGCGAGGCGCTTCGGGTGATGCGATGGCGGCAGCGGCGGCACGCTTCTCCGGTGATGCGACGGTGTCTGCTGCGACGGCGACACTCTCCTCCAGTGATGTGACGACAACGGCTGCGGCGGCGTCACGCTTCTTCGTCTTGAGTAGCGCTTCCAGCTCCCAGCGACACGCAGTCTCTCAGAAGGCCCAGCTCAACAGCAGGCACTTCAATTCCCAGCAAGGGAAGGCAGGGGAGCTGGTTGGTGAAGTCTGTTGTCCCTGAGACTTCAGCAGGAGGCAAGCTCTATCTCAACTCCTTGGAGATCCTTTACAAGTTGATGAAAGTACACACAAAGTTCCTTTCTCCTTTCTTTGGCAGTCAGGCAACCACTGCAGGCCAATCCCCCAAACAGCACTCAGCTTAGGGATAGTCTCCTCCTCAGTTTCTCTGGTTCCTCTCCTCAGCAAAGGTTCTTCTTGTTTCCCAAAAGTGATCTAAAGTTCTGGGGTCTGGGTCCCCTCTTTTATACTCATTTTTCCTTTGTTCTCTGAAGGCAGAGAGGCCTTTGCCTAGTCCAAACCAGTTCTGGTCAGTCCTGGGGCACTTTGTTAATAAGACTCCTTCTTTCCTTTCACAGTGTATGCCAGGGACATCAGACGCACCATAGGAGGTGGAGCCAGCATTGTGGAGGGAAGGCACAGCCCTATTCAGGTCCCAGGTGCAACTCCTCCCACCCATCTACATGCAGATCTCTCTATTCAGCCCTGTGCTGACTCACCCTGTCTCCTGGAATCCCCCAGCCCCTGTCACTCACAAACCAGACATGGAATACACAACCTAGCAGAGGCAGGCTTGGATAGTTAGGCAAGAAAATACCTACTTTCTAAAAGTGGTATTTTGAAACACAGAATGTTAAAACCAACTTCACTAAAAGATGTATTTTATCATTCTGAGTTCAGGCATACTAAATTCGTTTTTCTACCATGTTCCCTGGGTCAGTTAGGATTATAAGATGTAATAATCAAACTGCCCATTCTGGCCTATGGGGAACAGGTAGCCTTGCAATAGTGAAAAACGAAAATGGCTGTAGTTCACTATTAGGACATGCCACACACACCAGGGCATGTCCTACCTTATACTTACAATGCACCCTGCCCTTGGGCCTACCATAGGGGTGACTAATATGCAGAAAAGGGAAGGTTTAGGGACTGGCAAGTGGGTGCACTTGCCCAGTCAACATGGCAGTACCAGACTGCACACAGGCTCTACAATGGCAGGCCTGAGACACACTTTTACAGGTTGCTTCTGTGGGTGGCACAACCAGTGCTGCAAGCCCACCAGCAGCATTTGGTTTACAAGCCCTGGGCACACTCAGTCCACTGTACTAGGGTCTGACAAGTAAACCAAACCAACCAATCATGGAGTCACTAATCCATACATCAATTTATAACAGAGAGCATATGCACTTTAGCACTGATCAGCAGTGGTAAAGTGCCCAGAGTCATAAAACCAACAACAACAGGTCAGAAAAAGTACAGGAGGAAGGCAAAAGTTCAGGGATGACCCTGCAAAAAGGGCCAAGTCCAACAGTGGTGATAGACGCTGTTCTGCTATATGTAAGCATGTATCAGGACTGGGAGCTTCTCGCTACACCAGATGGGCATCATTTACAGGCATGATTCCCGGTAGAGTCAACAAAGGACAAACTGCTAGCCCCCCTGACATCTGGAGTGAAAGTGTTTCTAGCTTCAGCCTAGAGACTCTACAGTTCAAGAATTGGTAGAAGGATTTGGGTATCTTGCGATTTGTGTGGAATTGCAAAATATTTTGTGAAATTTTGAGAGATTTCAGGTAATGATGCTTTTAGTGCAAAATGGGGTTTGCCAGGAGCCTTTTGTCACTTTTTTTTAAAAGAAGGACCTACTTTAAGTTCACACGTTGTAGGAGACTGGGTCAAGCAGAAAAAGTATTTTGGCCTTTTCTGAGTAGAGCAATCATCCACAGGAATACATTTTGTACAATAATGTAACGTAAGGTTAAATTCAGGACTTCCTTAAAACTTGGCAGCATAATTCACAATTGCCCAGCCTAATCACAGATATAATATTTTGGAAGATGTACAAGAATTGCCATACTACTGTGAATTAAAAAATCCGGTGCAGCCTTGAGGAAGATAATGGAGAAAAAGGATAAGCTGAAGCATTGCCCTTAGGAGTATCGGATTAGGATTCACAAATATTGAACCCCTGTGGGACCTATATAAAGCAGAATGAGGCTAAAACAATGTTGGCATAGGCCAGCAGGTTATATTAAAATGTAGGGGTAAAGAGTACATGTGTAATAGGGCCGGAAAAATAGGTGCTATTTGGTAAGAGAGGCATGAAGCAAACTTTAATTTGTAATTGTATAGGGGCTAATAATCAGCATAGGAGGCGTAGAGATCCTTCCAGCTGGATGTTAGTAGCCAAATTATTAGCATTCACAGGGAATTGGGCTCACAGGTGTGGACAGGAAGGAACACTGAGGGGCCGATTCCGAATCGGGCCGGAAATCTCTCCGACCGAGCCGGACCCGGAGAGATTTCCGACCGAATCGGACCCGTGCAGCCCGACCGAACGAGTACGATGCGCACGTATGCCATCGGACTCGAGTCGGTCGGACTCCCATTGAAGTCAATGGGAGCCGGTCGTACAACGCGTACGCGGGCTCCCATTGACTCAATGGGTGCGAGGCGGACAAGGGCGCCCCCTACAGCGTGTACGCGGCGAAGTGACGCGCCGTACACGCACAGGTAGGGGGGACCCATGGGTCCCCCCTGTGTGCGACTCGCGCGGCTACGCGTACAGGGGGGTCCAACACGGACCCCCAAACTACGGCTCCGACTGCTCTTTCGAGCCGGAGTGCGCGGCTCGGTCGGACTGGCCCGCGGCGCGCATCGTACTTACTCCGGCCGGGAAAAGTCTCCATTGCGCGGTGCGAGTCGAGTCCGAGTGAGTCGGTCGGGTGCGGTTCGACCCGGGAACGAGTCGGTCGGAGCGGTCGGGACGCCCGGATGAGTCGGTCGGCGATTTCGCATCGTACTCGCTCGCCCGGACGCGCGTACGAATCGGTCGGGCAATAGGGCTCCGAATCGGATCCGGTTAAGCCGAATCCGATTCTGAGCCCTACCGGCCGAGATCGGAATCGGCCCCTGAGTGTAGGAATGCTAAAGGTTAGGCAATCCGCATTAACGAATGCATGCATGTAGTGGGGTGAAGAGGTAGGCGAGCTGCCCAGTCAAGGAAAATGCATTTGTGTATGATTTCACTCAAAAGGTTTGGGTTGCAATGAGAGGGCAAAATGTTATAGTGAGGATAGGTTGGGTTTGACAATAGGAACTTGACGTTAAATGGTTATCATTGTGGTTGTGTACGAACATGATGAAAGCACATGAGTGTTTTTCTATTAATTGGTTCCTCTAGGGCCTTGTTGTAAATAGAGGTTGTTGTTTTTGATATTCTATTTGAGGTAATTTATTTGCCCTCTTTTTGGCTGATGATGTGGGAAGGAGTGCATTGTAGCTCATGGGGAGCTTTCATTGTAGTACCACCAGAAAAGTTTGACTGTGGGTTTTCTGCCTGTTGACATTAGACATCTTTTAGTGCAGATTGTCTTTACTTGCTGGAGCTCAGCAAACTACCACAATCACTTGATTGTCGAGTGGGCATTTAGGAGAGTTCAAGTTAAAGTGTTGTGAACATCACTAATTATCACCATTTATGACCTGTATCCTGTGATCCCTGCTCCCTGGTGGGGCAAAATGAAATAGTTAGTTACTAATTAATTCAGATTGTGAAGGTTTGTGAGGTTTCATGATGATTTTGATTTGCTTGAACGCACGATATATAAATACATGTTAACCGTTGTAATGGTTTGCTATTGGCCACGTTCAGCTTTGTTATGTGAGAGCTGCAAGTGTGCTTTATTAAATGTACACACCATGTGTCATTCTTTCTTTACAGCCAGCCATTGTCTCATGTGCTTCATGCATTTTTTGTGATCAGCTGTAAAAATGAAAAATATAGTTTACATGTATTTTGCAGTGAAAGTGTGTAAACGTCCTAGGCTCTATTTGCTCTTGGAGGACTCAGTGGATGTTCATGGGACACGTATGTAAACTGACTGCCCACACACTTTAACCAATTATGGTGGATAGGTGGAGCATTTAGTCACCATTGCTGACCTAAGAAAAACTATGATGGGGATTGCGGGTGTACATGTCTAATAAATCTGCAGAAATTCAGGAGCATGTTCTTCATAAACTGTGAGGCAAGTTGCATTCGTTATTATGTGTGATTTTTGTTTGTGCCAATGTGCCTCTAATATTCACTATAATTGTCTTGCATTTACTACGGCCTGGGATCGTGTTAAATAACGATTTTATAATATAAATACAGCTTTGATGGCTATCGTCGTCTGAGAGTAAAGTGGGAATCCCCCACACCTACCTTGCTTGACCCTTCTGAATCTCTGACAGGTCTGAGGGAATCTCCCTTCATGACCATCAACAAGAACAATGCCCACAGGACATTTGCGGAGGCCCCTGCTCATTTTCCCCACTCATCAAATCTACTGGCTTCAGGGGCATCTAAAGGATTTTGGGGCCCTCGGCCAATCGTATTTTGGGGACCCCTGTTCGGAACAACTTTGGATTTATGATTCAATTTCAGCTCTTTCATGGCCTCTAAGGCTAGATAACTGGCAGTGCGCAGGCACACTCGTCCAAATTCTAAATATATTTACATCTAATATCCTGGGATAGTGATGTGTGTTTTCTATATTGAAATACAGCAGCAGCTCACTAATATTACTGCAATTAATCTTTGTGACACCCTCTCATTTCTCATATGTGAGGTCCTGTTTTGATCTAAAAAAACTTTTTTATGAATGTTGCTTGAAAACTGTGTTTAAAACAATCTAAGAATTATATACGGTCATAAGTGCAAGACTCTCTGCAGAACAGAGTCGACTCTATCAGGGGTCCCGTGAAAGGCTGGGGTCCCTGGGCCAGAGCCTACTTTGCCCATGCCTTAAAATGTCTCTGACTGGCTTGATGAACAGACCACAGAATTGTAAATGTAACCGGCTCTTTACATTTGTGTCAAATGGTCTTGCAGATTAGGAAGCCAGTTTGAAAAATCTACCTGGCTTCTGTTGTAAATCAGTACAAAGTACTTTCGATGGAGTCAAACTATTTCATAGAAGTCGGACCTGGAGCAAAGTTCCATAGTCTCAACCAATAATCATAAGTCTGATTGGGATCAGATGTTGAGTGTTTGTTAGTATGTATAGTTGCAATTGACCATATTCTAAAACATTTTTATAAGTCCAGGCACATTTTAGTCAGGAAAAATTAAGTGATTTTATGCAGGTGTTTAGGCCTGTATACTAAAAACTTTGCATCTGTGAGTTAATTAGGGCCTTATAACGGTGCCAGTCGGATGAGCATCCGACCGACTTCGCTTCGAGAGTGGAACTGCCCGAGAAGTAGTCGGTGGTTCCACTCCCGATATTATGATGTGACCGCCAGCACAGTAGTTCGGAAACATACCCTTTACCAATGTGGTTTGTGCTCCATCCCGGAAGAGGGCCGCAGCACAGGCTGTAATGGTAAAGGGTATGTTTCTAAACATCTATGCACCGTGTGCAAGGCACCATGTTTTGGCATAGATGTTTGGGGGTACCACATTTGCCCCCAAGGCCACACAGCAGAGGTCTAGGGGGACTGTGGCCCCCAAAGTTATGTTCCCACAGACTTTCCATGTCGGAAAGGCCCACATGGAAAGGCTGTCGGAAAGGGACATCCTAATCCCTACGGCGGTGCCTCCGCAGGCACCGCCACCGCAGGCACCGCCTCCATTGTAGGGGTTAAGCTACGACCAACTGGATCCATGATCCTGTCAGAGGCGATGGTCAGTCCCTCCGACGACATCGCTCCAACCACTGGCATTGTAATCTGGCGGTTGGACCGATGCCTTGGATTGCGGATGGATCGCCACCAATGGCTTGTCGGCGGCAGTCCATCCGACATCCTAATAAGGCCCTTGGTTTCTACATATTTTTCTGGTGAGGGTTGAAAAATACTGTTTCTGCAGAAATGGCAGCAGTATTTTCTGTGTGCAGTGATTCAGCCATTTGTAAGGCATCTCAAATTTTGACAAGGTATTATATATGACAATGTTAAACTTGTGAGAATGTACACATGCTCTCAAAGTATTTATATTTATATCGCTCGAACTTAGTGTGGAGCAACAGAACATTGTACATTATTGCATATTTGAATTACATTACATATAATCAGAATTTAGGCATAGGGAAATTATGTGATTTGGCCAGAATCACAAGATTTGTAATCAAGTGCCAAGGACAGGATTGTAAACCAGGTAAATAGGTTCAAAGAAGTAAGCTTAGCCACTTGACCAAGTCTTCCTCTATGGCAGTGGTCTTCAAACTTTTAATGCTGCGCCCCAGTGGGAAAATAAAATATTTTATTAAATTGGCAATGTTTAAATATGTCTGTACATATATAAACAATGCAGTTACGTTCTGTTACTTTTTAATAAATGCAATCAAATACATGATTGCCAAACATACTATTCTGGTCAGCCAGGCCTTACTAACGTACAAGTATCCACAGTGTGACCATTAAAGTGGGGGAGGGGGTTTGAAGAATATTTGGAGTCCCTTCCCTTTTGACACCTTCTCCCAGCTAGGATATAAATAGCAAAATATGTTAGTGATGGCCCATTACAGAGCGGCTGGTGCTGCTCATTTTTTTCAGCTTAAAACAAAGCACTGTTATGATTATCAGCACAATGCTTCTTTTGGCAAGAGCCTGGTGCCCTCCCCCCATCACTTGAGGCTCCCCTACGGGGCCCGCCCCCAGTTTGAAGACTCCTGCTCTATGGTGTCATTAGTTCTAAAGATGCAATCATATAAAGAATTGTTTAAAAAAATCTAATTTGTAAATCCATCTTCGATTATTTTGGAATTAAACCCAAGTTCCAGAATTTTATAAAGGAGTTTTATTCAGTTGAAACAACTATCAATATCCTTTGGATAATTTGAATAACTAGGGAGTGCGAAATTTGTGTTATTTTATTTGATGTAATTACGCCAAATCTCAGGAAAATGACATAAAGTTACATGTAATTACACAAAATGCAGAGTTGTAATTTGGTACCATATTTTAGTGTGAAATGCGTCCTTACGTCATTTTTTGATGCGAGACCGCATTTCCCTGTAAAAATATAGCGCCAAAACACAAGAGGCGCAATCAACGCCGCTCACGTTCTGGCCGTTCATGCGCACTCAAGTAAAATTTAGCTGCGAAAAGCACGTCATTATTCAAAATGTTGTAATGGCATAATTTCACAAACTTTTTGTAATTAGCGTAAGGCAAACCCCTGATATTACGCAATTTACGCCATCGTGATTTGGATTTCGCCCGGTCCTAAAATAAACACGGGATAAAACCAATTCGGCAGAGCTCATTTTTATGATCGAATAACGCTTTCAAGGATGAACCTCTTGGCTAGAATGCGTGTAAGAATAACTGTCCCTCGCTCCCTCGAGATGTAATAAATATGACACTTCTCATGGTTGTTCGCTCACAAGGTGATTCATTACTCCTGTATGTGTCACACAGGGTGCATTTTGCTCTCCCTTAGGTATAACTTTTCATGACAGTTTTTCCATACATCGCCGTAGTATGTAATAAGATTTGATCGCATGCTGCTCTTGCATGCTGCTCTGAATTGGTGGTTGTATTTCATGCAGACTATAGCCTGAGTAATACGTCGGGTTAATTCCTAACAGATTATCTTCAAAATACCCAAACGGCGACAATATAGATCTGATTTAACACTGAAGCTGATGAAATGCAATTACACGGCGCAAAATGCCGTATTTATAAAACCTATTGACATTTGAGAGCTAAGTGATTGACCCTTAATAAGTATAGGCATGTGTGAGTAATAATTTTAGTGTCAACAGCAACTATGCTGACATTGTTGAGGCGCATGTGGAAGTATGAGAGTTGCTTTGGTTTAGGCTGAAGGTTTTCTTTAAAAAGAAATAAACAAAGGGGCTTATTTACAAGCCCTTTGCGCGTGCGTCACTTTTATTCACATAAAAGTGACGCACCGGTAGCGCAATGGGCTCGTAAATAGGTTCTTAAGCTTCTGGCTTTTATGTAAAACGAAACCCAGGGGCAGATTTACAAGCCCCTTGCGCCACTTTGCGTCATTTTTCCCATGTTAAAAATAAAAGTGGTGCTAAGGGCTTGTAAATGTGCCCCCAGTCTTTTGAAGAACATAAAAATATGGTCAAGATGATTTCCCATGAAGAAAAGTTACTGGTGCTCTAAGCTCCATTTCCAGGTTATGCTTTTAGAAATTATACATTTATGAATATAAAAGGATACCAAATTCTGAAGTACACTTCAATAAGATGCAGCAATTTTAGCGAGAACTACTGGAAATTCTATCCAATATATGAATATGGGGCTGGTGTCACCAAATAGTAACAAGCATTTGCAATGCAATAGGTCTTGCATTTACGTGACTTTGAGCTATTGGCAATGTAATGACAATGCCTTTTATTTATGTTTTGTTTTTTAAAACATAAATGAAAGGCTTAAACTCTCGCAAATACGAGACCTATTGCATTGAAAATGCTTGTTTTGGTAGGCACCGGGAGATTAAGTGATTTGCCCAGAATCACAGGATATTGAGCCCACGCCGAGACTCGAACCTGGTTCCTCAGCGTCAAAGTCGGCAGCTCTGGTCGTCAGGCCACATCCTCGAAAAGTTCTCTTTAATGCTTTTAGGAATGGTATAGAATTATGAAAATGCATAGCGAAGGTTCAGAAATGTGGCCACTATTCCTTGGAAGTAACATTGTATTCACATCATTGTTTTAATTTCACACCTATACAATACTTCGAAATCACTCTCCCTGATACTGCATGCCCATGTCGATTGTGGTAATAAAAACTCTAAACACAGATCCATAACAATAACGCATGGCGAGCATTTAGAACAAGTTCCGATACGAAGACGTTTTTAGAGAAAAGTTGACTTCTTTGCTATTTGAGCTCATGTGCGCTATGAACCTGAGAAAAAACGCACAGTACATGAGTCGGTCAGCGTCTTAATATAAAACAGTAGATGCTTCAAAACCATTAGGAAAGGGAGAAAAAACACTCACCACAGCTTTTGTAAGACACTTCCAAGTCGCCAGTTCTGTACACAGTGTGCACGGGCCATTCTTTGTTTTCGATGAGAGATGCCATACGTAATAATAACAAGCCGAAAGCATCCAGGGCTGGGCAGAGACTGTCCGTGAAGACAGGACAATCCACCTCTTGCAGACAGAGCAGGTCTGCGTTGTAGCCACTGAGCTCCTTGCTCAGTAGGGTCTGCCTGCAGTCCACGTCCAGGGCGTAGGGCGCACAGTAGGGGTAGAGCACAAACCGGGAGTGCTCGGTCTGCATGTACGTGTCCGCCAACATGTGTAGGAGACTGTGCAGAGGAGCGACTCAGCGCTCACCCGCTGTGTGTACAGGTGCCGCTGTTCAAAGGCGCACACCCCAGGCCCGGCCTACACCGTGCAGCTGGCCTCTATCTCCCAGGCGGCGCCGTACCGCGAGGGGTCCACACTGCCCGGGTGCAGTGCAGCTTAGTCCGCCAAGATGTTGTAGGAGACTGTGCAGAGGGAGCGACTTGGCGCTCACCCGCTATGTGTACAGGTGCCGCTGTTCAAAGGCGCACAACCCAGGCCCGGCCTACACCGTGCAGCTGGCCTCTATCTCCCAGGCGGCGCCGTACCGCGAGGGGTCCACACTGCCCGGGTGCAGTGCAGCTTAGTCCGCCAAGATGTTGTAGGAGACTGTGCAGAGGAGCGACTCGGCGCTCACCCGCTGTGTGTACAGGTGCCGCTGTTCAAAGGCGCACACCCCAGGCCCGGCCTACACCGTGCAGCTGGCCTCTATCTCCCAGGCGGTGCCGTACCGCGAGGGGTCCACACTGCCCGGGGTGCAGTGTAGCCTAAGCCGCAGCCCGATGTCTGCATTGGTCGGTGTGTAGACCCACTGGCTACCAACGGGGACCCAGCCTCCTGGCTCCTCTGGTGCCTCCTTGAACAAAGAAGGCACACAGCGTACTACAGCCTTCTCCATCCCGCGTGGTGTGCTACAGGTGCTGGAGCAGGCGTAGGACCGGAGCGGGTAACCCGGGACACACCGCAATAGCTTCCAGGCTGAGAGCCTCAGCATCAACCCGGCGCCCGCTACACAAGGGCGGAAAGGATTCTAGCTAACGGGCCCGGCAGGAAAGCCATATTACCGGCTTCCGGGAATCGCAGTTTACACCGGCATAGACACAGAAAAAAGACTAAATGTACACCCGTGGGAAAGACGAGTCGGCTGGTGATTTCCTACGACCAAGACCAGTTTGGGAAGGTGTCAGCCTGCCTTCTGTTCACTTTCGGCCGACTTCTTCACACGGTCTGGACAGAGATTTGCGATGTATGTCTGCTTTTTATTTCGATTTCCTGTCACACAGTATGCAAGTCTATTTCTCTTACGTACAACATCCGATCTCTGCAAAAAACATGCACAGAATCGAAACCTGTGGTGCGCGCGCACCACAGAGGAGCCCAATGCGGGATTCGAAACTAGTGGTGCGCACGCACCACAGAGGAGCGCGGGGGCGAGGGAGCCTGTCGTCTGTGCCGCGCGCTATTGCGCGTCCTAGACACGGAAGGGAATGGGCGACATGCACCCGCCTTTGCCCAATTGCGTGCCGTTATTTACAAAAAAAACACGCTACAGTCAATGTGGGCTTCCGAAAGCAAAACCAAACGCACGAGCGTGTGGTTAGCTATCAGAAGCTCGTACAAGAGGTCTCGCGCTGCGCGAGCAGTGCTGCGCACTGCAACGCTAGGCACGAGACCTAAAAAGTGCCAATTCATGTATTTGATTGATTTAGCAACAACTAGCATTTTGACCAGAAACTATTTACAAGCGCAACAAAAGTGGTACGCAGGAAAGTAAGTCATTGTGGCTAATATAAATCCAAATCAAACAGTTGTGCTGAAGATTGATTGCATTATGTTGCAAAATGGGTTCCACCCATTTAGCACGCCAGGATTCTGTTTGCTTTTTTGATCACCCAGTGGTACTGATGGTGAGTCTCACTGCATGTGTCTCACCGATGGTAATCACATGGTAAATGGACTGTGCGGGTATATCGCCAGTGCCTGCCTTTTAAGATAAGGCCACTGTAATGCAACTAGATAAGGGGTTCAGGCTATTTACACATGAACACACGTGCACACTCGTGTGCACATGTTATGTTATGTTAATGTTATGTTAATAATGTTTTATAAAGCGCCTGCTCACCGGTTGGTTTCTTGGCGCTGAGTCTAGAAAGTGCCGGAAGGTTTAACAGATCAATTGTAAGCCTGAGTGTACAACCAAGTTTTAAGCAATTTCCTGAAATTCAGTAGATCAGTAGTGGACCTGATTTCCAGAGGGATAGAATTCCATAACTTAGGGGCCAGAGTTGCAAACCTGGCTCCTCCTTGTCGTTTTAACTTAAAGATAGGTGTTGACAGTAGCTGGAGGTGGGCCGAGCGAAGGTTCCGTGAGGGAGAGTACCTGGAAATAAGACTGTCTATGAATCCAGGACCCTGACCATGCAGTGACTTGAATACCAGGCAACCGATCTTAAATACACAGCGTTGGGGCATGGGGTGCCAGTGCAGTTCCCTCAAAAGGGGAGGCATGATGCCACCTAGGTTGCTGGTAGATCAGTCTAGCTGCCTGGTTCTGGACTATCTGCAGCCGTTTCATAAGACCAGCTGGTAATCCAAGATAGATTGCGTTAGAGTAATCTAGGCGCGATAAAACCATAGCCATTACAACCTGTATCAGCGCAGCTTGGGTCAGCAACCTACTTATCTTTCTGATTTTACGCAGCTGGTAGGCACAAGAAGAGATAACAAATCCCACATGCATTTTTAGAGACAGGTCATTAGATATTATGACTCCGAGGCTCTTGGCAGATGAAGAAGGGGTGGGAGGGGGTCCTAGTTCTCCTGGCCAATAATGGGGGCCCCAGAATTTCTGGCTGCCACCTGTCAAAATTAGTTCAGTCTTTCCCGGGTTTAGTTTTAGATGATTTCTGTCCATCCAGTGACTGATGAAACGCATGGTTGACTGAAAAACCGAAACTGACTGGGGTGAGTTATCAATGGTGAAGAGCAGCTGTAAATCATCAGCATAGTTGAAAGTAACCATTTTTTTTTCCTTCAACGACCTGATCAAAGGAAGGAGGTATAAGTTGAATAAAAGTGGGGAGAGCGAAGAGCCCTGTGGCACCCCACACGTGATTCTTTGTTTAGGAGCCATAAACTGGGCCAGGCGAACTGCCTGGAAACGATCCTCCAAGAAGGAGCATATCCAACTTAAGGCTGGCCCCTGAATGCCTGCTTCCTTGACACGGTCCACCAGGATACCATGGTCGACCGTGTCAAAAGCTGCGGATAAATCCAGCAGCACCAGGGCCTGGGGAATACCCTTATCAGCTTTCTCCCGAAGGGCGTCCATTACTGCAGTAATGACTGTCTCCGTGGAATGAGCGGGGCGGAAGCCTGCTTGGTGTGGATCAAGAAAATTAGTCTGTTCCAAAAATTGGACAGACACTTTGCCACATGGGCCTCCAACACCTTAGCCAGATACGGGAGCAAGGAGATAGGTCCATAATTAGATAGTGTCTGGGGGTCAGCTCCCGGTTTCTTCAAAAGAGAGATCACAGTAGCCTCTTTGAAGGATTTGGGTACACAACCCTGAGATAGAGAATCATTTAGCAGGTCAAGGGCAGGACCTGGAAGGGCAGTAAAGACCTCCTTTAAAACATGTGGAGGACAACAGTCCGTAGGGGAACCAGAGCTGACTTTAAGCAAAAGGAGTGAAAGATCTTAGTATCAATAGGGGGAAAAGTGTCAAAGGAACATGAATTTTTATATGTGGAGGGGGAAACTTCCTGGGCAATATGAGTAGGAATACTAGCCTTAATGAGGGAATTTTCACAATGAAGAAATTGTTCAATTTGTCAGATAACGCTTGTGAGGGAGTGGGCTTGCTTAATACTCTGTCTGGGTTAGACAATTCTTCTACGATGTTAAATATTTCTTTAGTTTGATTGGTGGAAGTAAGAATTCTAGAAGAAAAGTGAACAGCTTTAGCATTTAGAATGCATTTTTTATATTCCCTCATGGCTGTTAGGTAGGTTGCTTTATCTTTTAGTGAATAGCTCAACCTCCACTTCCTTTCCAATTGGCGGAGAGTGAGTTTTTGAGATTTTAATTCAGGAGAGAACCACCTCTAAGCCTCCAAACGGCGAGTCACTCTTGATTTTTTCAATGGTGCTTGTTTGTTACTAGCCCTCAGTAGCCAAGCTGAAACATTTTCCTCCTGGGTGTTAACATCAGGAGTATGCTTTGGTATTGTATTTGCCAAAGTACTACTGAAGTCGTTTGTATCAATAGCGTTCCATTTACGTACCCAACCCCCCCCCTTTAGTTAGAGTTTTATTCCTGATGGGATACTCTAAAGTAAATTTTATCAAATAATGATCTGACCAAATACATGGTACTATAGATAGAGCAGACACTGCCAAGTTAATGGTCCAGATTTGGTCCAAAGTATGTCCCTTAACGTGAGTGGCTGATGATACCTGTTGAGAGAAATTCAAATTATTTAGTAATTCGGTCAACTCAGCAGATTGCGGCCCTCCTTGAATGTCATTTGCCCAGTAATTGAAGTCGCCTATCAATAACATTCTCGAATGATCTACTGCCAAATTGGCGACTTGTTCGCCCAAGGAATAAGGAAATGAGGGCATATGCTGTGGGGGTCTGTAAAGAAGGATACATACTAACGGGGCAAAATCTGATTCTAATTTGATTACCATATTATCGACTGTTGGGAGACAGAGTGAAGTGAGAGCAGTGAATTTAAACTCTTGACGGATGATGGCTGCCACTCCCCTGCCTGTTTTACCTTGTGGACGGTTAGTGTGGATGATATAATACTCATTTGGCAACGCCGCCAGTATATCAGGTGAGGAGTCGAGGGTGAGCCAGGTCTCTGTAAGTAAAAGAATATCAGGTTTTTCTACATCCATGAGGGTAAAGATATCGAGCTGATGTTTAACAAGGGACCGAGTATTCAGATAGTAAATTGAGAGCTTCGAGCACCTGTGTTTTTGTTGGTGCTCCGCATTGTGATATAAGGGCTTGTTGACTTCCGGAAAAGAATTCTGTGGCAGCCAGATTGAGTGATGCATCAAATTCATGCTGATGTCCAAATTTAATGTAAGTGAAGCGGAGTGGAGCTTTCTAAGTTCTAATGAGGAGTATATACAGGTTTGGGCACAATGACTGGGCCTTGGGCACGGCGGGGCGCGGACGGGCGCAGACGGGCTTGCCTTTGGCGCGCCCGCTGCGTGCGGCCCGCTGCGCTCCCGCGCTTCAGCCGGCATTTGTGCCGAATGACTGGCTAAGACTCCTCCCCTGCCCTTCACTATTGGTCGCCCCAGATGGGAAGGACCGGCAGGCTGAAGCCAGCTGATCGCCGAAAACGGCAATAGCCTGACAATACTACGTAGCACAAGCACATTCAAATTCATACAGGTAAACAGTTTAAAAAGATTTCAGCAATTTAAAAACGATGCAGAGTTACAATCTCTGTTCTAACAGGGTAACGGCCTTTCCTAGAGTGCCCGATCCTGCGCTTCAGCCGGCATTTGTGCCGAATGACTGGCTAAGACTCCTCCCCTGCCATTCACTATTGGTCGCCCCAGATGGGGAGGACCGGCAGGCTGAAGCCAGCTGATCGCCGAAAACAGCAATAGCCTGACAATACTACGTAGCACAAGCAGATTCAAATTCATACAGGTAAACAGTTTAAAAAGATTTCAGCAATTTAAAAACGATGCAGAGTTACAATCTCTGTTCTAACAGGGTAACGGCCTTTCCTAGAGAACATGTGTGCAGGCTACGCATGTGAGACTATCATCGTGCACAGCCCAGTAACTGCGTAAAGGTAGCCTGACGCAAAGGTGTCTCTGCAGGGTTAGATATTGACCCTGGGTAGGTCTTATGATATTTATGCACAATAATTTGGAAAGTCAGTATGATTTACTGTTTTGTCTGCAGTGGCACTTTATTATACACATAGGGGGAAATCTGCCTTAGAGAGAAGTTTTGCTTCCCTTATGCCTACAAAGTCCAGTGAGGTATGAAATGAAGGTAGAGAGTGTGCACCCAGTTCATATTCGCAGGTCCCAACACCATATATATACACTTTATGGTTCGTCCAAAATTGCATTTCTCTCTGGCTTAGTTCAGTATCAGAGCCCAGGCCATTTGTCACCCTGCTGGGACAAGTTCATTGCATTTCTTCCCAGCAGATTGAACAAAGGCTGCCCCACAAAAAAGGAGTATTTAACAGTGCTTCACTCAGCTCCTGTGGAGGAAGGGGTGGGGAAGAAATTCTGCATCTGTGAATTACATGTCATACTGTACCAGTGCTGGGGACAGACCAGGCCCACTGAACAAATAAAGCCCAGACAACTAGAGTCAACACAGGCGGGGGCTAATCATTGAAGTTTTAGGGGGAAAGGCCCTCACAGTGATATCAGCTATGTGCAGAGCTGAGGCTCCATGAACATATGTGACCAGTGACTCCTGGATGACACCATCATGAACCTTCCCAGCGTTCTATGGAGCAGGTTTGAGACATGCGTGGAGAGGTGATGTGGCACCCTAGGAGTGGCAGCAGTGTCTGGCTTCTAGAACTCTCCCCTTTAACATTTCTTGCACTAAGAAGAGAAAGGATTTTTGATGCTTTTTGCTGCTGAACCCTGGCACTGCAACATACATGGACAACTGGAAGGAGAAACTCCCTGATGTCCAAAAGGATCAAAGAATCTGCCTCAGTTGACCCCAGGACCAATGGCTTTCTCCAAGGGCCAGTGAGGCTGCCCCCTTACCCACCCTGAGGACCAGCTGGGAGAAGGATCTGAACTTCTTCATCCAGAGACAAAAACTAGAAGAAAAGCTGGTGCAGGGAGAAAATGGAACCAGCTTCCTTCAACTTACGCCACCTTGGATGCCAGGAGGCCGGCTAGAACATCTCCTGGTGGCTAGAGTGTCGTGTAGTTCCTATAGTACCCATGCAGGACCTGCGCGTTTGGATAACATAAATCGTGGGCTTGGTGTTAGACTGATTCTGTGCATCCCCACCGCGTATGTTAGCCGGATTTGCATTAGCTAGCTCACAGTGCCACTAGAATCTCCTCTTATCGGGGAGAGATTAGTTTCTGGCAACCTTAGACCATGACAACCCTAATTCCTCAGAATCGTGGAAACAATGTACTACTTTTCGCTCAGTCACTTGTGCTTACTTATTCGGTTTGTCTCAGAGAGTTACACAGAATGAAAAGTCTGGGCGTTTCAATAAGTATTTATTGAACAGTTGTTATTCTAGTGTAAAATATATGTGCTGCAGCAATCAGCAGACAATAGCAGAGATATATTATCAGCAGGACGATAAAAATGAAGGGGTAGAACAGTTCTACCATATTGCAATAATCATGAATACATACATGAATATAAAAGCGTTATGAAAAGTACGGGTACTCCTACGATGCCTAACTAGATGTACCTGAGTGTACCTAGCATATGTAGAGGTCTAAAAGCCTAAGAACGAAGAATGCTTCTAGGATTTAATCGAACCCCCATACCTGAATAGAGAGAGTGTGGGACCCCGTCCTGGTCTCGAGTTGGACACCCCGTAAGGGCTGTGTTAGGCCGCTGTCAGCTGGAGCGACTGCATGCAGGAACCTCAGCGTTTCTGGTCAGTGTGTCAGCATGGAAGTCTCGGTTCCCTCTATCTTACCGGGGTAAGATGTGGTGTATTTATACCCTGAAGACTCTAGTTGCTTCGTATGGTTTGTATGGGCCTTGTTAGACTTGAGGAAGACGTCAGGGGCGAACTTTGTACATACATATTATGCAGGTGGTGTATTCCTAGAGAGTCATGCATAATTGATGAGTACAGTGTGGGCCTGTGTTTGGGAAAACCCTGCTGTATTCAAAACCATAGGCGAGATAACGTTCAGCCCACAGAGCACGTTGTGTACTAGCGAGGACCAATGTAGGTGAAAGATCATGCCTATATAAGGAATCATGACTATAATAGGACATGTACAGTTATGACCGTAATAGGGCATATGCTGCTTTGACCATAATAGGGCAAGTACGAATATGACCGTATTAGGGCAAATATGAATACGTCCATTTTAGGGCATGTATGAACGGGTCTACATTAGGGCCTCTATAGGGGACATAACAAGAGTTCACCATCAAGAGTAAAAGGAGACCAGGATCAGCCCAATCTACCCAACGGGGCCTGAGTTATGGCCTTTTTTTAAAGATTGGCAACCTTTGACCCATCCTGAGTGATGGAGCACGCATTTCCAGTAATTATCCCAGGGGTGGGCCAGGGCCCTGGTGTCGACAAAAGAAGCCTCCATTTAAATTAAGAACCCTGGGAGTGGGTATGGGGGACATGCAGAACTCACACCACACCTCAGAGAGCTCCAATGACTCCTGATACACTAATGAGCTCATTTCAAACTCCTCACACACACAGTCAAGGCACTAAACAACTTTAGTCCCATCTACCTAAACAGCCACATCTCCTTCCACCAACCAAGTAGACACTTCCACAGGACTCCTAATTGTGCACATTCCATGCAGACACAGAACCATATCAGGAGGATGGGCACTCTCTTACATTGCTCTTAAAGTGTGGAACAGCCTACCACTCTATATGAGAGTCTCCTCCTCTCTTCTAGAACTCCCCAAGAAGCTGACGACCTGGCTTTTATAATTAACCAACCTGCCATAGGCAGGGCTAGACACTCACACCTGCTCAGTGCCAGGATACCCTCGTGGGTGATAGTGCACTTTACAAATACACATAACAAATGAAGGTAAGAAATAATAATAACATCACATAGGAAGAAATATTAAAAAATGAAATAATCATTTCCAATTTTTACAAAATCTGCTGTTAAATAATTAAAATATAAAAAATAGACAGAACATGTTATAAACAAAATTAAGTAAATAGATAAGCAATATCAAAAAACATATTGCACCCATGCTTAGAACACATTCAACACATCTGTTATGATGAACCCATCAACTCCTGAAAGTCATTGTAACATCACTCAATCACACACAGACTCCTCACATAAAAGAGACTTTGCTGATACCCCTCATTTGGAGGTTAAGAGAGAGGATTTCCAGCCAGACAATCAATATATTTTGCCATGGAAGCTGTTTTTGCTAGATACCAACTCTCACCTGACGTGATCCTTGACATGTTTGTACACTGGGAAGGACTATGTGCTCAATTAGCCAATAGCCTGCTCCCAGGACATCTTTGTACAGGTCAGAAAACTAGCTGCTCTCCAGTTCCTGGCCACTAAATCTTTCCTGAAGGTCAGTGGAACAATGTAAGCATCTCACAGGCAAGGTAATCACAGTGCTTGTGATGTACTGAGATACATACCCGGCCAAGTGCACCAGTAGGAAATACTTGATGTGACACCCTCAAAGGAGCCTCAAAACTAACAGGGGCACACATTTTAGAAAGTTCTCACGGGTCAAGTAACTACCTGTGTAGATACTGGACCTACTGCGCTGGCGGCATCTCTATCACCCTGTACACCAGCAACCCTACCCTTTAACCGCTATCCACTAGAATCATAATATCCTCAAGCTTACTGGCTTTGTCAGGATGCCACCAACATTATTTAATGCAATTACATTTTGAAAATCTTTCAAGAGGATTCCACTTTTCATTGACAACAAAATTATCTATGGTTAAAATTTTTTTTTTAGCACATATCAATAAAGCATTGTAATGTCGAACGTTTCAATGTCAGAGTCTTTCACATTTAACAAGGTTGCCAAACAACAATGGTAGGTGGCGCATTAAAGCACATAAAAGGTTGCCAAACAACCACACAACCTAGCATATAAAAACATGATGCCCACAGCACACAAGGGGGCAGATTTACAAGCCCCTTGCGTCCCTTTTGCGCTCGCTGTTGCGTCACTTTTTTGACGCAGCGGTGGTGTAAAATGTGGCCTATTTACAAAGTGACGCATCTAGGGAGATGCGTCACGTTGTAAAGCCTTGCATCACATTATACCTCAAGGTCAGGTATAATGTATGCAGGGTGGGCGTTCCCACGCAAAAGCCTCGTAGAAGTGACGCAGTGAAATCTACAAGATTTCACTGCGCCACTTCTAGGACGCCACTGCGTCAAAACCTTATGCCTGCTTGGAGCAGGAGTAAGGAGTGAAGTAGCACAATGAGGATAGGCTTCCCCATGTATTGCTGAAGTTGCGTCGTGCTTGCGACACGACTCCAGCAATACGCAACTTTTGAGCCAACATATGCGTCAGAATTTCTGACGCATCTGTCAATCCTTGCGCCATGGTTTGGCCTGGACTGTTCCCATTGGGCACAGGGTCAAGACTGATTTGCATATGGCTGAGTTCAAACTGGAATGGCATGGTGAGCAAAAAAACGATGGATTTAGGCCCAGATCTCTGTACTGGGGTGAATGTATGACATTGTTCTGCATTCTGTCCATCAATTGTGATTTTTGCATTTGTCACCCCGAGTGGGACGGGTATGCCCAGACGTGGGTCCCGTGCTCTCCTTGCCACTGGAGTCAAGCTATCCTGGCTAAAGAGGGGTGAAACCCCGAAACCGGTCCTAGGATGCTTGTTTCCAGTCCAGAGAGGACCTGGCCTGGCAGTTCGGGCTGGACTGTTCCCATTGGGCACAGGGTCAAGACTGATTTGCGTATGGCTGGGTTCAAACTGGAATGGCATGGTGAGCAAAAAAGATGGATTTAGGCCCAGATCTCTGTACTGGGGTGATAGTATGACATTGTTCTGCATTCTGTCCATCAATTGTGGTTTTTGCATTTGTCACCCCGAGTGGGACGGGTATGCCCAGACGTGGGTCCCGTGCTCTCCTTGCCACTGGAGTCAAGCTATCCTGGCTGAAGAGGGGTGAAACCCCGAAACCGGTCCTAGGATGCTTGTTTCCAGTCCAGGGAGGACCTGGCCTGGCAGTTCGGGCTCGACTGTTCCCATTGGGCACAGGGTCAAGACTGATTTGCATATGGCTGGGTTCAAACTGGAATGGCATGGTGAGCAAAAACGATGGATTTAGACCCAGATCTCTGTATTGGGGTGAATGTATGACATTGTTCTGCATTCTGTCCATCAATTGTGATTTTTGCATTTGTCACCCCGAGTGGGACGGGTATGCCCAGACGTGGGTCCCGTGCTCTCCTTGCCACTGGAGTCAAGCTATCCTGGCTAAAGAGGGGTGAAACCCCGAAACCGGTCCTAGGATGCTTGTTTCCAGTCCAGAGAGGACCTGGCCTGGCAGTTCGGGCTGGACTGTTCCCATTGGGCACAGGGTCAAGACTGATTTGCGTATGGCTGGGTTCAAACTGGAATGGCATGGTGAGCAAAAAAAGATGGATTTAGGCCCAGATCTCTGTACTGGGGTGATATGTATGACATTGTTCTGCATTCTGTCCATCAATTGTGGTTTTTGCATTTGTCACCCCGAGTGGGACGGGTATGCCCAGACGTGGGTCCCGTGCTCTCCTTGCCACTGGAGTCAAGCTATCCTGGCTGAAGAGGGTGAAACCCCGAAACCGGTCCTAGGATGCTTGTTTCCAGTCCAGGGAGGACCTGGCCTGGCAGTTCGGGCTCGACTGTTCCCATTGGGCACAGGGTCAAGACTGATTTGCATATGGCTGGGTTCAAACTGGAATGGCATGGTGAGCAAAAAATGATGGATTTAGACCCAGATCTCTGTATTGGGGTGAATGTATGACATTGTTCTGCATTCTGTCCATCAATTGTGGTTTTTGCATTTGTCACACCAAGTGGGACGGGTATGCCCAGACGTGGGTCCCGTGCTCTCCTTGCCACTGGAGTCAAGCTATCCTGGCTAAAGAGGGGTGAAACCCCGAAACCGGTCCTAGGATGCTTGTTTCCAGTCCAGAGAGGACCTGGCCTGGCAGTTCGGGCTGGACTGTTCCCATTGGGCACAGGGTCAAGACTGATTTGCGTATGGCTGGGTTCAAACTGGAATGGCATGGTGAGCAAAAAAAGATGGATTTAGGCCCAGATCTCTGTACTGGGGTGATAGTATGACATTGTTCTGCATTCTGTCCATCAATTGTGGTTTTTGCATTTGTCACCCCGAGTGGGACGGGTATGCCCAGACGTGGGTCCCGTGCTCTCCTTGCCACTGGAGTCAAGCTATCCTGGCTGAAGAGGGTGAAACCCCGAAACCGGTCCTAGGATGCTTGTTTCCAGTCCAGGGAGGACCTGGCCTGGCAGTTCGGGCTCGACTGTTCCCATTGGGCACAGGGTCAAGACTGATTTGCATATGGCTGGGTTCAAACTGGAATGGCATGGTGAGCAAAAAAATGATGGATTTAGACCCAGATCTCTGTATTGGGGTGAATGTATGACATTGTTCTGCATTCTGTCCATCAATTGTGGTTTTTGCATTTGTCACACCGAGTGGGACGGGTATGCCCAGACGTGGGTCCCGTGCTCTCCTTGCCACTGGAGTCAAGCTATCCTGGCTGAAGAGGGTGAAACCCCGAAACCGGTCCTAGGATGCTTGTTTCCAGTCCAGGGAGGACCTGGCCTGGCAGTTCGGGCTGGACTGTTCCCATTGGGCACAGGGTCAAGACTGATTTGCCTATGGCTGGGTTCAAACTGGAATGGCATGGTGAGCAAAAACGATGGATTTAGGCCCAGATCTCTGTACTGGGGTGAATGTATGACATTGTTCTGCATTCTGTCCATCAATTGTGGTTTTCGTATTGTAAATACGGCGCATCCATGGTGGAGCAAGGGTTTCTCAGGGTGGCGCAGGTAAAGTGACGCATCTCTACAGATGTGTCACTTTCTTGTAAATCTGCCCCAGCGTTTCTACGGGGATGCGCGATATTGAGTTCTTGAAAATGGAGTAATCTGCATCAATTTGTATCAGAGACATTATGCATTGCCAGTTTTCACTAAAACTACCCTCTTTAATTACAGCAGCATTTGAATTGCCTATTCTGTATCCTTGGGACCTATTGGCACTTCCAGATGTGTGTTTTTGATGTCAGAGAACGCCTTTCTTTGAAAAGACTAAGGGCCTCATTTATGAAAAATGACGATCGCTGCGTGAAAACAGCGATGCGTCACTTTTCATTGCGCCCTCCTTGCGACATGCTGGATGCGTCATATTTACAGTATGACGCATCATGTCGCAGGAGTTACAGATACGTCAGTATTTCTGACGTATCTGTAGGCGCAAGAATGATGCATTGCTGGAGTGTGTCACAAAAGTGACGCAACTTCAGCAATGGGTCATTTCACATGGGCAAGTCCCATTTCAAATGTGACTGCGTCAGTCTTATGCCTACTGTGAGGCAGGCGTAAGATATTGACGCATTTACGCCCAAGAGTGACACAGTGAAATCTCATAGATTTCACTGCGTCACTTCTACAAGGCTTACTCGCGTTGGAACGCCCACTCTGCATACATTATACCTGGCGCAGGTATAATGTGGCGCAAGGGATTACAAAGTGACGCATCTACCTAGATGCGCCACTTTGTAAATAAGACGCAACATGGTGCATTTTTACGCCGCTGGTGTGTCACGCACCGGCGGCGCAAAAGTGACGCAAGGGCTCATAAATAATCCCCTAAACACTTCTGATCTTTTAGTTCATCAGTATCACTTTGCCCTCTTAGTCAAGAATGCTACGGCAGAAAGCTTTGATTTTTGCAAGGATTAAAATACATATCTTCTTTCCTACTTTACTATATATCAACTATTTAGGGGGAAGGTTATTGGCAATTTTGCAGAGAGGAGGTATATGAAAGCATACGTCCTACTTCTACAGACTATTTGACAACAGGGAAACAATAATATATTAATTTACAGAATAAGCAGTTCCTAGACACTTGTGTTAGGAAGATTAGCGACCATAACTGAGTTAAGGAAATGAGAGAGATATTTGTACAAGAGTAGTGTATTGAACATTTTATTTCACTTTTTATGTGTGCTGTGTAATCACTCTGGGATTAGTACCGGACACTTAAAAATAAAAATACTAAGGGGCTTATTTACAAGCTCTTGCGCCACCGGTACGTCACTTTTTCCCATATTAAAAGTGATGCACCAGCGGCGCAAGGGCTTGTAAAAAGCCCCTAAAGGTCTAGGTAGCTTACCATCATGTTTGCATTACTCATTCCTTGAAATGGTGAACAGCTGACCAATCCATTGAATTACATTTTCTAGTATCATCGTTTAAAAGCTGTACATCTTGGTGGAAACCTTACTATTGATTACAATTAAGTGGTCGAAATATACACACAGAGAGATACTGTCCTTAAGAAAGCCCATGACCTTTTAAGGGCAATAGGTCTAGGGCTGAATCATGTCGACCTCATGAGCAGGTTCGAATTATTCCACTGCAGTTTTGTTTTCAAACCTATACATGGGTGGTACAATTAAATTCAATTGTTAACCTATAGGTATTTACCTTTATTTTCCCATTTATCCCCTCTGGCTGTCGTTTAGGGCACACCGCCATCAGAACACTAAGACATAGGGCAGTGCTTAGTTTGAGTCGGTGGTTTTCAGTGCTTGGCACCAACACTTAATTGTCAACACTGGCACTTATGACAGCTGCCATATCGGTGCACTGTTTTTGTAATATAGAGATGAGCACAACAACAGTTGTTTATTAATCAAAACGACATTAAAACAACTAATACCTGCCTCCCAAGCCATTCTTATAGCTTTGGGGGTCTTGCATAGTTTGAATTGCCACACTTGTAACAGGGTGATGGCTAGTAGTTGTGCATGCTCTGTCATTGGCAGCCCTGACAGTGGAAATGGGTGGTGCAAGCTGGGGTGGCCTCCTGACGAGGGCCCTGGCACTTATTTTTTACAAATTAAGCACTGACATAGGGGGAATATGTACAAGGGAAGTGGCAGAGAGAGGCGTTAGCCTTCCTGGCTTAATGCCTCACTGCCACTTTCAGAACGCAGGGCTGCACCATATTTACAAGAATATGGTGCAGCCCTGCAGGTTTCCCTGCGCTGGCACTGTTAGCAGCCTAGCGCCAACGCAGGCAGTCTGCATACAGGGGAATATTGTTTCTGTGCAGGAAGGTCCCCTTCCCATAAACAATCTTTAAATGCCGCTTTGTACCTTCTATGTATACTGCTTAATGCTTAATGCAGCACAGACAGAAGTTGCAAAACAGCATTTTTAAAAATGATTGTTTATTTGCAGGAAGGGGACCTTCCTGTACATAAAGGAAGGGGGACCTTCCTGTACATAAACAATCATTGGCTTTTGCTGTTTTCATGTGTGCTGCTCAGCCAACACACATGAAAACAGCAAAAACAAGGAGAAATGAAACATTTCTCCTCGTTGCGCCATGGTAAGACCAGGTTTTCCTGGTCTTAATTCTGGTGCTGCCTCCTATTTACGCCTACAGGAACGTCCTAAAAGGGACGTTCCCATGGCGATAGGGGCTTGTAAATATACCCCAGGGTCAGAAGAGTTCCCCTACGCAATGAGTTGTACACTAATACAGCCCCTAACCAGTGTGAGATAGGGGGCCTATAATGAAGCATCCCTCTGATGAGTAGGTCAGGATTTTGTTCTTTAAGTAAAAGAATGTGAAAATGCTATACTGACACTAGAGATAGAACTCAGACATACAACATTCACACTGGTTTCGTTTCTCTTAGAGTATTTGTAGTTGTATAGACTTAGTGAATAGCAGCATGGCAATTTTCCGGAAAGCGACGAGGCAGGCGATTGCTTGTCAGCAGGTGCTCTTTCAGGATTTTAAAGAAATTATTTCTGAGTTGTGTGCAAACTCACCTGCATCTTGAACTATGTAAGCCTTCTTGTCTTCCATCTCATGCCGTCCACCGGCTATTGCAGTGTCTTCTGGTATGGCTGTCCCATATGTTCCCACACTCATCCCAGTGTGTCTAGTACTTTGGTGGGTGCCCGAACACGCCCTGAGAGCCCTCATTTTAGTGTCTGAGAAGGAGTTTGCTCTGGTGATGGAGTCAGAGCCTGAGGATGGCCAGAAAATGTTACTCCAAACCACAACAGCAACTTGGATACAGCTCACTTTCCTGTTTAACTCTTGGTTGATAAACTTACTTTTAGGACATTTGAACTGCAATTTTGACTATTTCTGTTTGACTTTTTATACAAGTATATGATCTATTCCTTTTAACCAGGGCCACTGTGCGGCCGAGGCCATTGCCACATAATTGTAGATTTGCCACAATTGTCACATAATCCACCATCTGCTGCATAAACTGCAGATTTTAACAAAAAACTAATTTTGTTTCTAGCTCAAACGGTTCAAAAGTTAGTTAAATTGCAGGGCACGTGCTGCTGTTCAGTGGGAGGTCCTTCGCAAAGGTTGACTGGGCTCCTTTTGTAGCTTATTGCTACATGTGAGTGTTAAACTGGTACTAATGAGGTGCAACTAATGCCCAGACAGTGTTAAGTTTAAAAGTGACAAAATAATAAAGCAATACTGTCACAAAATGTGCCACATAATTTGTCTTTTCTACCGCATCATTCACTCAACCCTGCTTCATTATTTGACCATCCCCTTCCGCATAATTCCAGTGGCCTTGCTTTTACCAGTGTAAATTGACTTGTCTCCTGGTGTTTTTTCTTCTATTGCCACCCCGTGTCTTTGTTGTTTTCCTGTTGTTACTCTTTACCAAAAAAGAGGGATGCTTGTTGATGTATGTAAGTGTGGTATATTATTAGAAAATGCCAAACCATACAAAGTATATATCACAAGCCAACAAAATTAATATCTAATCATTGCATATATAAATGAAAACATGTATAAACACATAATGCATAGTAAGTAAAAGGGAGATTTATGAACAAAAGTTGAAACAAACCGGTTATACAACCACAAGTTTGGGATGGTTGTATATAAAAGTGTTATTTTTTGAGTGAGGCTGAGTGAGCGAGGTTGTGTGTTAAATGTGCATGCGCTTGGTAGTTCTTTTCCATACTCATGTTGAAAAGAGTGGGTGGAATTGCACCTGCATTGGAGGGATGGCATGAGAGTCCACTGGGGTGTCGGCAGGCTGAGAAATGGTTTGGGAGAGCCCCGCCAATATAGGTATCAATTCTGGAGCAGTTGCATGGGACTTGCAATCAGTAAAATTTGCCTTGGAGGGTGCCTGCATGCCATTCTTAAGGTCTTCTTCACAATGATTTTCTATGTGGGACTATCAATTTCCTCCCCTTCTAATTCTTCTCCTCTTCTTTAGTTGTGGAGGTCACATACATGGCGGCTTGGAGGATTATAGGTTTTTATCCTAGAGTTGCTCCACCATCCTACACTTGGGGACATTAAAGCAGCATCATCAGTATTACCTTCCAAAAGCTAACAATAAAAGTGGCTTTTGAAATATAAAAGACACATTCAAGATTCTGCTTATTCTAATAAATTCTTTATTATACCATATCTGATAATTTAACATATTCACCAAACAGACAACTAAAAAGGGTGGGCTCCAGTAGCTTTTCAACCCCCAGGTGTGGGACAGGACCCGGGGTGGTGCATAATAAATAATTGGGCAAGGGGAGTCCGCCTCCTCCCAGAGCCTCCTCGATACCCCAGGGGCCTCATCTCCTGAGTCCGCTAATTTAAAATTAGCGGAGTGCGCATGTGGTCTCCCTCCCCGTGCCCCTATCATGCACCTGGGCCATTTTATTAAAAGAGGTTGCAGAGTGCGCACCCTCAAGTAAGAGCACAAAAGCTCTCCCTGCCCACCCTCTAGTGGGAAGGGAAATACAGAATTACTCCCACCCAGCAGGAGCAAAAGAAATACTGCTCCTGCCAGGTGGAGCAATGAGGGCTCCCACTGCACCTGAGATGGATGCTGGCAGGGGAATGGGCTCAGCTGTGGAGGCCTTTGATCTCTTCTCAAAGCCTCTTTCCTGGCTAATGTTTTAGGGTGGGGCGCCAGAGGGCATTGGAGTAACCCACTCATTTAAAAAAAATAATTAAAGATGAGTGGCTCCTGCGCTAACACAAAAGTAAACAATATTGTGGGGTAGTCACAGGTGCATCCAGAGTGAAAAACAATACAAATGGTGTTTCAGGCTCCTGCGGAGCCAATGGGGCTTGCTTGCAAGAAGCCGTTGGGGTCCCTGGGGCTCTACCCCTTAGTCCCAAATAAATATTATAGATGTGGGTGTCCTGATTGGTCCCTGGGACACCCAAAACCTAAAAATAATAAAAGAATAGAAATGATTGACAGGAGCCACTCATTTATTATTCACTGCTCCAGCACGGAGTGCCCAATAATAGCCTGCATGGTCTTTTTACTGATTTTTGTTTTTATTCTGGTGGGGCCCCTATGCCCTTAGAAGGAGAAAAAGCACCACTCAAGCATTTTTAAATGTTGTAGGGGACTGCAAGGAGCAACGCAGACCCCAACAATATTGCAAAAAAACAGTAAGTCTTCTGGGTTGTGAGGAAATGGGGTGTATTATATGGTGTGGTTGTGCGACCTCACCGTGTAATAAAATTACTAACCCCTTTAACACCCCCTTAAATTTCATCCGTAAAACCATCAGCTTGACCCTGGGTAGCTGTGGCACTGCGCAGCAAGGCTTTTACAGAGGAACAAGTGTTGAGCATTTGAACACCACCAAAACAATTGAAGAAGAAATTGACACAACACTCAAGAAATCTGACACCAATTGACAAAAATACTTTCTTTTATAACATTTTAGACATTAGGACCAAAAAGAACTATGAAGGGATCTGGAGATATTGATTTTAAAAGCAATAATATATCAGCACAATTTCACTCGAAAGCGAACAAGCCTTGGCAAAGTCAACAAATTGGACACAGATACATTTTCAAAGAAAAATGAGCTAAGTGTCAATGCGGTCAGTTAGGAGAATTTGTGGTGACCAACTCCAGCAGTGAGCTATTCAGGGGGACCAGCAAGCCTCTGAAGAACAATTACCTCCACAGAAGTAGCTGTCCTCCAGCAGTTCCAGGCACTTTATCTGTGTTGCAATAGATTCCTATGGAATGGTCCTGATGGAAGGGCTGAAGGATGCTGAAGATGCTCTAAGGATGCTGTGGATGCGACACGGTCAACCGGGTCTTCCTGCAGGGACTCCTTGGTCAACAGATATGGTGAGGGGGTTCTGGTTTCAGGGTTGATGTCCCACAAAGTCCTCTCTGGTCTGGCCGGAGTCCAGGGGTTAGGGTTTGTGCATCAGTAGCACTGAGCTGGCCCATTGACTGCCAGAGGGTTCAATCACTCCCAGCTACAACATCTTGCCAGCCTCAACCTTGATGCTGGCCTTGACCTAGTCAGACGCACTGTAAATCTTACGTTTGACAGGCAAGCTGTCACCAGTGTCCACATCATGGGTACACCATGTTATCAGAACTGATGTCGGAGAAAAACAGTCCAGCAAACTGCTTCAGCAGGTGACAATAGTTCTTTTGTTGCTGGTTTGTCAGTGTGGGGGAGAGAATTGCTCCTTCCACAGTTCCATCTTGGGCATTAGTAGATAGGAGGTCTGGGGAGAGGGTCATTCTCTTCTCCCTCACTCCCCATCTGTTACCATCATCATGGTGATGTTGGCCCTCAAGTGGTGTTGCTTGAGCCTGTTCACATGTATCACTCTATGAGTGTTCCTGGGGTTCCCAAATCCACCAGGTATGTGACTTCATGCCTTTTTTCCAAGATAGAGTAAGGCCCTCTCCACTTGTCATGGAGGGCCTCTGGGTGCTACAGACTCCTAACGCCCACACCAGTTGTCAAGTGTGGTACTCAACCATGGAAGACTTCTGGTCAGACCAGTGCTTAACAAGCTCCTGGCTGGCCTCCAAATTTCTGTTTGCTTTCTTTCATATACTCAGCCATTCTTGAGCAAATGCCTAGTACATAGTCCAGTATTTCTTGTTTGGGCTATTTGAGAGGCGTCTCTGAGAATTCTCTCACCAAACTTGAAGGACCCCTTACAGCAGAGGTCTTCAATTCTGTTGGGTGCGACTTCAGGGGGGCCGTAGAGGCCTGGGAAGGGGGTCCTGCATTCCCCACCTTCACTTGTGCCTGCAATCCAAAACGTTATAGATAAAGACAGCCGTCCTGGGATGGCTAATTTAGATCATTATCAGCTGAAGTGCCATCAATTGAGTCTCTTGTGCTGTGAAAAGTTTAGTGTCAGGGTGCCAGCTTGCCTGAGTGAAATGCAAATGTGCCTATCAGTTAGTCTGCAAGTGTAAAAGGAGCTTGGGGAGCTGGTTCTGGCTTTAATTGATCAAATCACTCCAAGCTTTGTGATGACAAAGATTTGGTTTTTTGAGTTGTAGTGCAGAGAGTTAACAACTGAGCTGTGAAGTGCGTGCTTTTAATTTTAACTGCATTTACACAGCCTTTAGTACCCTAAAGGTGTGTTGAAGGTACAGTTATGTAAAAAAGAAAAATGCATTACATACGCTCTGGTATTACTAAAATCTACATTTTGGGGGCACCATTTTATTGTAAAACTATTTGCACGTTTTGGCAGAACTCTATCTTACACTGTGTGTAATGCAAGTATAAAGTAATGACTTACATATTTACAGTGCTTTCTGTCATATGCTGTGACCTCATAGCAGTAAAAATACACGTCACTATTCTCCACTGCACCAATCAAGATTTAATTCTATGGCTCTCTGGTTACACACAGACCTCTGCAGTGCATTAACTAATAGAGGTATCATAATGTACTACAGTGCATTTCCCACTGAGTAACAACTTTTAAAATTTATTTTTCATTTACGCTGCCTATTATTTTATATGTAGATATCTGAAAGAGCTAAAAAACATACAGAACATTTTGGGGCTTATTTATTAGAAGCTTTCATCGCCAAAGCATTACTTTTTTGATGCTCTCGGCAGCGCAAGCTGCCTCAACCATACCTATGAGGCTGTGCAAAGTCACCCTGCATGGCTTTGCATGGCCTCTTTGATATGGAGTAGGACATAGCAGCGTTAGTCACTGCGTTGCCTTACTCTGCATCAAAGAGGTGTTCCATGGGCTTTGCGTGGGGTTCCCACGCAACACCCATGGATTTTGATGCTGCCCCATATTTACAAAATCACGTAAACCCGGGCAGCTCCAAAAACGGACGCCTCCCAAGCGGAGGTGTAACGAGGAGAAATGTTTTCATCTCTCCTAGTTTTTACTTTTCCATGTGTGCTGCATTCTGCAGCTCACATTGAAAGAGGAAAACACCTCTCGGGATTGTCTTTTTGAAGTAAGGTGCCCCTTGCTGTACAAAATCAATCCTGTTCTATGTTGGTGCTAGGCAGCAATTTATGCACCAACGCAAAGGAAAGGACAGGAATGCACGATATTTCATAAATACTGTGCATTCCTGCCTCTTTCACATTGGCATAGGGACTTGCGGCGCTGCCCTACGCCAATTCCTCATAAATGAGGCCTTTGTTTTTAGCTACACCTTTGACTACACCCCACGCTCACTGACCTTTGGTTTGCTAAACACTGTTTAATATTATTTCCCACCGTAAAAATTATTTGTTGTGGCAATTGGGGGCATTTATGGTTGTTGATAGTTGTCTATGCTGAGGAGTACCACTACTCCTTTCTGTGGGACCTCCCCTAAGCAAACAGTAGGCATGGCAGGAGAATAGCCCATCTCCTTCTGAGTTTCTCAGATAAACCCATGAACATGACTCATGCCTTTCATGGTCTTGTTAAATCTTTCTATGAGACCATTTCCTTAGGGATGGTAGGGGGTAGTAAACTTATGTCACACCACGCTCATCCCACATTGCTTTCAGATGCGCAGACATGAATTTGGTTCCTCTATCTGATATGGCCTCTTCAGGGAAACCCACCCTGGTAAATATGACCAAGTAGGGGCTTTAGCCACTGCAGGGGCAGTGACTGCTATAAGGGATATTGCTTCTGGGTATCTGGTGGCATGGTCTACTACCACCAACCTAAACCTATTGCCATAGACAGCAGGGGCGTCTAGGGATCAACATTGTCATTTCCAACCCTCTCAAAGGAATCCCATTACAGGCAGTGGTATAAGGGGAGTCTTTGACTTGCTACCTGCCTTGCCACTGTCATGGCAGGTAACCACAGGAGCGACAACACTCTTTACTTCTCTTACATCTGAGGTCAGTAAAAATTATTGACCAACCAGTCCAAGCTCTTGGTCTGTTCCAGATGTCAAGCTAAAGGGAAGTCATGGGCCAGGTTAAGGAGACATTCTCTGTAATGTTGGGGGACCGTCACTCTCCTGGTTGCCTTTCATTTGGGGTCTCTTGCCTCACAGTCAGGATTTCCTCCTCCCAGTACACCTTATGGGTACCTCTTCCATCACCTTCCTCCTGCTTGACAGCCAATTGTCTCCAGATTCTCAAGAGCTAGAAAAGTCTTTTGCTCTCAGGCTCGAGTCTGCTATAGAGGGACCACTTTCTCCCTGGAGTTTTGCCAGGTCATAGCACCTTCCTGCTCAGGGACCAGGCCCTCTGCCGGAGGGCCAAGCTCTTTTGGTCCTGTGGACTTTGGGAAGTGGCCTTGCCAGACGTCCTAACTCTCCCTCTTGGTACTACGGTCTTGGGACATTTTTCTATGCTCCACAGTCCTTTGACTTTCCCTTAAGACCTTTTGTGTTCTAGTGGAGACACACTCCCACTCAGGGAGACCCAGCATCGCTGCATGAGACGTTCTCTTCAACTCTGCAAAGGCAGACGTTTCAAGGTTGTTGCCCAGCAGACAGTCCACTGGGATGGCAGGGACACAGCTACTTTCTTAGAGCCAGTAACCCCTCCCCACTCAAAGTCTACCACAGCTATGGGATGTGACTTTGTTGCATTGTTAGCATTGATTACTCAATGTTCCTCGTCTGGGATGATCTGACCTGCAGAAACCAGCTTAGCCATGACTCTGGTAATGCTGGCACCTGTATTCCTCAAGGTCTGAACTTCCATCCCATTAATTCTTGGCCACTGCCTGTACTTTACCATACTGGCAGGCCAGTGAGCCAGGGGTTTAATTTCCTCCCCGACAATTAAGACTTATGTGGCTTCAGTGAACTCCCTGAAGTCCCCAGGGACAACTTCCAATCCAACACCTACTCTGGGAACACCCTTGGGATTTTCAACAGTGAGTGACTTCTTGGTGCACACAGGCTCATCCGTCTTGTGCCCTGGCTGCAAACAGTCATAGCACACTTCAGTCTTTGTTGGGTCATAATTCTTTCCCAGATGCCCCCTCTCCCTTGATTGGGATGTGGCTCTGGGCTTCCCACCTTGGACATCTTTGGAGTCTCTTTGAGCTCTTCCGACTTTTTAAACTTGGTCCCATCTTTCCCTGAAGAGGGGTCTGCTCCCTTTCTGGAGTTCACCACTTTGGGACTCTTCGGCACCCACTCATCAGCTGTATTGCTCAGCTCACTAGGGCTAGATAGCTTAGAACTGACCAGATGCTTGTGTAACTTCTCTGAGGTACGCTTTGTAAGAATGTTCTCTTTTACCATCACATTGTAGAGCCCCTCAGAGGATCTACTCTGGGCACATTTAATCCAGCCTTTCAGTGACTTCAGAGAAGCATCTACAAAATCAACCCAGGTCTGTGTTGCCCCCTTGTGTGTGTTCCTGAGCTTAAGTCTGTATTCTTCTGAGGTGAGACCAAATAGCTAAATGAGTGCCTCTCTCATATGAGGGTATAACTCTGCCACCTCTTCCTCTAGTGTCATCAGTCTATCTCTCCCTACTGTTGGCATGAGTTCCCGCAATAAGGACTCCCTATGTTGTGCACTCACCCTTCTCATTTTGAGAGTTCTCTCATAGTACGCCAGCCACTTGTCTATATCATACCCCTCTACATATTTATGAACAATCCCCTTTGGCAACCTGGGATCCTAGGCACCCTCTGCAGTCGCCTCTGGTTCTTTGTTGCTGCCACCATGTCCTTGGGGTTTCATCCACAGCTTGAACCTCTTCTCCTCCAGGGCCAATCTCTTTCTTCTAGAGCCAGCTTCTTCTCCTGAATCTCTAAGAGGCTGAGCTGGGCTTTTAGGTTCTTTTGGCCTCCTCACCAAAGTGGAGCTCCCTAGACAGGAAGTTATTCCTTAACGATCAATGCCATTCGCCTCATCTCCACTCTCAGGGGTTATTTCCTCCTCCAGCTGAGCCTGAGTTCTCCTTGCTTCTTCCCAGGCTCTGAGGGCCATCGTGAGATCCTCCTTTTGGCAGTGATTCATGGTAAAATGTTCCTCTCCCTGCACAGCATTCTTAGGTCATTAACCTTTAGTGTGGTAGGTAGGATGGCCAATGAAATGAAATGAAGTGGAAATGAGGCATTTATAAAGCGCAACATGACCCGTAGGTATCTAGGCGCTGGACACACCAGAAAACAGCAGTTGCAAGAATAGTGTCGCTAGTACAGCCAGGTTTTTAAGCGCTTCCTGAATTAGGAAGCAAATTGTGTTAGTTTTTCAGGCAAGGGGGCATGGAGTTCCAGAGTTTGGCAGTGGTATAGGAAAAGCTTTTGCCTCCCCATTTTACTTTTACGATCTTTGGGATGGAGAGGTTACCACTGTTAGAGCATCTCAACGATCTTCCAGGGATGTAGAGTCTGAAGAGTTCTGCGACAGTTGTCACGGGCCTATGCGGTGAATGGCCTTAAAGGCAATAAACAAGGCCTTAAACTGGATGCGCTTGCCAACAGGTAGCCAGTGCAGTTCTGCGAGAGTCTTAGAGGTTGAATCGAGGCGAGTAAGCCCAAGCAGAACTCTGGCAGCTGCATTTTGCGTAGTTTGAAGTTTTTGCAGGCTACGTTTACTTGCACTGGTGAAAGGGCGTTACAGTAGTCCAGTCTTGAGCCAATCAAGGCTGTGACTACTGTTTTCCTGAGCTTTAAAGGGATAAACGGAAGTATCTTTTTCAAGATTTTAAGAAGGAAAAAGCATGTTGCAGTAGTCTGATTTATCTGGGGTTCGAGGAGAGCTTGGAGTCAAACAAGACTAACAGGTTCTTGACCTTAACAGCTGGTGTTGGAGGGAGCCCCGTATGACTGGGCCACCAGCTGTCCGACCAGACAATCGGTGTGTAACCAAAAGCATAACTTCAGTCTTTGAAGTATTGCGCTTAAGACACTTTGACTGCATCCACCTCCCTATGTAACTCATACAGCTTTTAAAGCGGGAAGCAGTATTTATGGATGAGCTGTTGATGGAAGTATAATTTGTGTGTCATCCGCGTACGACACCAGCGGGAATCCAAAGGTTTTTTATCAGTTTGCCAATGGGATAACGTAAATATTGAGAAGAGTAGGGCTCAACGACGAGCTCTGAGGGACTCTACAAGGAAGTGTGAAGTCTGGGGAGACAAAATGGATCAAGTGCCACCGATTGTGTCCTATTTGACAGGAAGTCAAGTCTATTTCTCTGTGCTCCATACTTGGAGACTTTTGCAGTTTTTGCAACTTTTTAACTTATGGAAAACAGTGCCATTACACTTGGCACTGTAGAAAACATTTTTCTCTGTGTTGACGTGGCAGGTTCTTTCGGTGGTTGCTACCTTATAAATTGTCTGGTACAGCTAAACACAAGTTCTGGATTCCACAGCGATCACCTATGTGAAGATCTGGGTGTATTATATGATATGGCTAGGAAGCCTTATTCTAGAATTCCCTCACAAAACTTTTCTTGGGTTGAGTCAGGCTCGTTTGTAACACCTTAAGCTCAACCTTGGGTAGCTGTGGCTTCAAGCAGTAAGGCTTAAACAAAGGAACTTAATGTAAAGCATTTACCAGTACAAAACAACAAAATAGAAAAGCCACAATACATGAGAGAAACACAACACCAATATATAAAAATTAGAGTGTTTTTTTATGACTTTTTAGAGTCCTTAATGAGCAAAATCTACCAGAGGGTTCCGGAGATACAGATATTTAAAGGATTTATCACTTTAAATTTCGACTACAGTGCAAACATGTATTGATCAACCAAAACTTTCCAAACTTTTCAATACTTTGAAATAGTAAGTTCAGTTTTGTCTTGCCCGGCTTGGGTGACCAAATCCAACAGGATGAAGGGCTATGGGGGCAGTAAGGATACTTTGGACAGTTACCTGGCCACTATAGTGTTTTCCAGTCCAGTTCCAGCTTCCACAGCACCACCACCATTGACTACAATGGAGAGTGGTCCTGATGCTGGGGATGCAAGACGGCAAGTCATGCTGACCCGGGTGCAACTTTTGGCTGTCAAGGATCGGTCTCTTGGGGTGCCCAGTGGCAGCTAGCAACATAAATCTTTTCTGGTGGCTAGCAGCCTACAGGGATTAGGTTTCTTGACCTATTTTGTACCTGGAGCTGGTTTCAGGAGGTCAGCAGATTAATCCTTCAAGTCACTTCTCTGGTCTGGTCTGGTCTGGGGCTGGGGTTCAACTTTATACAGAGCTAGGAGCTACAGGCACAGACCAACTTCACTAGACCAAAGTCCAGCAGATGCAGTCCAGCAGACGGTGCAGCCTCTCTTTGTGTAGTTCAAAGGGCAGCAGGGCAGTCTTTCTTCGATCCTCTTTCCAAATCCAGGGTGATCAAAGGGTCCAGGGTATCAGGGGTGTCCTATTTATCCTGCTAAAGTACCCTGATGGGACCACACGGTTACTAGCCAATGGGCCACCTGATCCCCTCCCTCTTGGTGATGACTTTCTGGTGATGTGTGGCATCTGGCAATCCCAGAGGGCACTATTCTGGCCACCTCAAGATGTCAAGACCCTTCCTCGGATGTCAGGAGCCTCAGTAACCAACCCTAGAGGTGTGGCTACCTGGGGGCCTATACGCCCATGTGAAAAATGGGCAGCCCCTTTGGAGTGTTGTCTCCATTTGCCCATGAAAGACTGTTTCCCATTTGAAGCTCTCCTTTTGGGCTAACAAACCGAGTGGCTTCCTGCGAAGAGGAGGTAATACCTCATCCTGTGGCAGGCTGTGTTTGATCCTAAGCCTGGGAGTCATTCACATAATTCCGCAGGTAGGCAGAAATCTGTCTTTGGGTTGTAGCCTGTGTGAGAGCAACTGGGCCAGTGGGACATTTCTAAAAGTTGCCTTAGTTTAATAGTCACATTACATTCTGACCTGGGCATCAGGGAGGGGGTTTAAAGTCACAATGAATTTGATACTTTACAGTGCCCATTTAGGAAGTCCCATCTCAGAAGTTAGCCAGGCGGGGTGTTAGCTGGTAACTCTGTATTAGCCAATGTGGCTACAAACCTTTCCACAGCAAAACAACAATTTGAGGGGCTTTGGCTGCAAGCAAAGTGCATGTAAGTATACATGGCCAACTTAATAATATAGAGCTACCTGCCTTAGGGGATTTCTATGCCTTCCTTAGGGAAGACTTACATAAATTGTCAAAGGATGTGATGGCTTTGCCATTGGTTTTAATCAAACTGGCAGTGTAACACTGTCCTTCCCGGCCTGCAATCAATCAATCAATCAATCAATCAGGGAATTGTAAGCACGCCACTCACCCGTGAGGGTCTCAAGGCGCTCTGAGGGGGGGTCTGCAGATCTGTTTAGCCGAAGAGCCAGGTCTTGAGGGTCTTCCTGAAGGTGTTCAGGGAGGGGGCGCGTCTGATGTCTGCCGGTAGCTCGTTCCAGGTCTTGGCTGCAATGTGAGAGAAGGATCTTCCGCCTGCTCTGGCTCTGTGGATGCGCAGGGTTTTGGCCAGTGCGAGGTTGGAAGATCGGAGGTTTCTTTGGGCATACGTGGAAGCTGATTCTGTCGTTGAGGTATTTGGGTCCGTTGTTGTGTAGGCATTTAGGCGTGAGTGAGGATTTTGAAAGTGACTCTTTTCTCCATGGGGAGCCAGTGGAGACTTCGTAGGTGTTCGTGTCGGGGGATGCCGAGGACGAGTCTGGCGGCGGTGTTCTGTACTGTCTGGATTTTGCGGATTAGGGACTTGTTGATGTCGGCATAGAGCGCGCTTCCATAGTCCAGTCTGCTGGTGATGAGTGGGTGGGTGACTGTCTTCCTCGACTCAGGGGGATCCACTTGAAGGTCTTGCGGAGGATGCGGAGGGTGTTGAAGCAGCTGGAGGTGACGGCGTTGACCTGTTGGTTCATGGCGAGAGTGATGAGTCGAGTACGATGCCGAGGTTCTTGGCGTGGTCTGAGGGGGTAGGTGGGCTTCCGAGGGCGGTCGGCCACCAGGGGCTTTCCTATGCAGAAGGGGTGGTCCCAAGGACGAGGACTTCTGTCTTCTCAGCGTTGAGCTTCAGGCAGCTGTTGGTCATCCAGACTGCGACGCCTTGCATTCCTTTCTGGAAGTTGAGTTTGGCAGTGGTGGGGTCTTTGGTGAGGGAGAGGATGAGCTGGGTGTCGTCGGCATAGGATACGATGTTGAGGCCGTGTAGTCGGACGATGGCTGCGAGTGGGGGGCCATGTAAATGTTGAAGAGGGTGGGGCTCAGTGATGAACCCTGTGGGACTCGCAGGTGATTTTCGTGGGGTCGGAGAGGAAGGGTGGGAGTTTGATCCTTTGGCTTCTTCCGGTGAGGAATGATCGGATCCAGTCCAGGGCTGTTCCTTGTATGCTCTAGCGCCGTGTAGTCTGACGACTAGTGTGCGATGGGAGACGGTATCGAAGGCCGCTGGATAGGTTGAATAGGATGAGGGCTGCGGAGTGGCCTTGGTCCAGGAGGGTGCGGATGTCGTCTGTGGCGGCGAGTAGGGTGGTCCCTGTGCTGTGGTTGCTTCGAATCCGGATTGGGACGGGTTGAGGACGGCGTTTTCTTCAATGAATCGTGTCAGTTCCCTGTTGACTGTTTTCTGCAACTTTGGCTGCGAAGGGGAGGAGCGAGATGGGCCGATAGTTCTTGAGGTCGGTCGGGTCGGCTGTGGGCTTCTTGAGCAGGGGTCTGACTCTCTGCGCGCTTCCAGTCATCTGAGAAGGTGCCTGTTTTGAAGGTGGTGTTAATGGTGCATTGTAGTTCGGGTGCGATGGCGGCCACGGCTCTGTGGTAGATGTGAGGGGGCAGGGGTCGGTGGGGGCCCCCGAGTGGATGCTTTTCATGGTCGAGGCGGTGTCTTCGGCTGTGATCGGTGTCCAGTTGGAGATGGTAGGCTGGCTGCTGTTTCTGGGGGCGTGGGGGCCATCTGTGGCGCCTGGTGGATGGTCGATGAAGTTGTCGTGAGAGGTTTTTGATCTTGAGGTGAAAATAGGTTCCAAGCTTGTCGCAGAGGTCTTGGGATGGGGTGATGTCTGTGGCTTCGCTGCGTGGGTTGGTGAATTCTTGAATGACACTGAAAAGTTCCTTGGAGTTGGTGGAGTTGGCCAGGATTTTGTTGTGGATGAAGTTCATTTGGTGGCTCTGATCTGGTTGTGGTAGTCCGGCATGGCGTCCTTGTAGGTGGTGTGGTTTTCGGTTGTCTTGGTGTTTCTCCAGTTCTTCCAGGCGTCTGCAGGTGCATCTGGCTTCTTGGAGAGCGGTTGTGAACCAGGCGGCTTTCCTGGGGCGTTGGCTGTCGGGGTTGCGTAGTGGGGCGAGCTCGTCTGCGCAGTTGGAGATCCAGGTGTGGAGTTCTCTGGCTGGGTCATTTGCACCGGGTGCCCAGGTGTGGTTGTCTCGGGTGAGGGTGGAGTTAAGTTGCTCATCGGTAACCTCGCTCCAGTTCCTTCGTGGTGGGGCGTGGGGCTGGTTTGGGTGCCTTGGGTTTGTTGATGGCGAAGTGTACGCAGTGGTGGTCTGCAGTGGCAGGCTGGGAGCTACTTTTGTACATTGTCACACACAGCATGGCAGAAGCAGTGCTCTAGCCCTGGATTAACACTCTGCCCTACCCGGGGTTACCATATACTAGGAACTTATTAATATGTGCCTGTACTTGTCAACTGGGTTAGCCAATTGACATACACTTTGTGAGGGATTAGAACACTGGCACTGTTTTGTTAGCAGGCCTCAGTGCACTCTCAGAGTCGTAAAACCAACAGCATCAGTTCATAAACGTGGTGGTGAACATGGAAAAAGAGGTATTTTCTTACATGTAATAATGAATTAACAATTTATAATGTATCATTTATATTTTAGATACAGGCTTCTCAGTTTATAGGGGTATAGCATGGGAAGTTATTTAAGTGATAATATTAATGTATTGTTAATTATTGAATTGATTGTTCATTATGTACATTTTGCAATACTGATTTACTTTACTTATATTTTAGTTGTGTGTTGCTAGGTTTGTAGGAGTATAGGGTGGGAAGGTAAGTTAAATAATAATTAAAAAATAATTATTATTAATGTATGTTTAAATATTTAATTGATTAATAATTATATAAATTGTGCAGTAAATATACAGTTATATTTAAGGTGTGAGCTGCTGAATTTGTAGGTAGGGAAGTTAATTAAGTAATACCTAATTAACAATTAACTATTAATTCGGGAATTAAATATGTAATTGATTATCAATTATGTAAATTGTGTTATACTTATTTATCTTAATTATATTTTAGGTGTGGGTTGTTAGGTTGGTAGGGATATAGGTAGAAAGTTAATTAAGTAATAATTAAATAACCATTAGTTTTTTAATTGGAAATTAAATATTACATTGTTTATGAATTTAGTTAGTTGGGTTATTTTTATATGTATTTTATGTTTAGTGACTAATGTTTATATTTCGAGTTTTACATTTTCTAAATTTATAGGGTTCTTCAAATTTGTAAGTTTTTGAAGTGAAGTCATTTACCCATTGTTGCCTACACTGGAGTGGGAATAGTAAATTTAACCTCTTCAAGTCCAATGCTTTCCCTAATGTTGCACAGACTAGAGTGGGAACAATAAATTTAACCTCCCCGAAGCACAACGCTTTGCTACTTTTGCAAAGACTGAAGTGGGAATAGTCATTCTTACCCCTCCGAAATAAAAATGTAAGTTCGTTTTTATATAGCGCAGCTACTCACCCTTACAGGTCTCAAGGCGCTGGGGGCCGGAGTGGAAATTAAGTGAGCTATTGCCCAGAGTCACATGGTGCTGAGCTGAGCTGCCGCCGGAGCCGGGATCGAACCGTGAACCCTGTGCTCTGAATCAGCTGCCCTGCGCTGCACCACACCTCTCCACTAGCGCTTTCCTACTGTTGCACAGACTGTATTGGGAATAGTAAAATGAACCCCTCTGAAGTCCAACGCTTTCCTACTGCTGCACGGACTGGAGTGGGAATAGCAAATATTACCCCTCCGAAGTGCAACACTTTCCCTTCTGTTGCGTAGACTGATGGGGAATAGTGAATTTAACCCTCTGAAGTCTAGCGCTTCTCTATTATTGCACAGACTGGAGTGGAAATAGTAAATCTTACCCCTCTGAAGTCCAACGCTTCCTACTGTATCACATACTAGAGTGCGCATAGTGAATTTAACTCCTCTGAAGTGCAACACTTTTCCTCCTGGTGTACAGACTGAATTGAGAATAGTAAATGTAACCCTCCGAAGTCCAAAGCTTTACCCACTTTTGCGTAGAGTAGAGGGGGAATCGTATATCATACCCTCCAAAGTCCAACGCTTTCCCTACAGTTGCACAGATGGGAGTGGGAACAGTAAATCTTACCCCTCCATAGCTCAATGCTTTCCCTTCTATTGCACAGACTGAAGTGCAAACTGTAAATTTAACCCCTCCGAAGTGCAGCACTTTCCCTACTGTTGCACAGACTGGAGTGAAAATAGTAGAATGTAACCTCTCAAAGTCAAATGCTTTCTCTACTGTTGCACTGGTTGGAGTGGTGATATATTTAACCCCTCTGAGGTCCTACAATTTCTCTACTGTTGCATAAACTGGAGTGGGAATAGCATATCTATTATTCCCAGTACTCCAATACATTTCCTATTATTGGTTAAATATATTTTTCTTAATATTTGTTTATAATTTTAATGTTATGGTATTTGTTTATATTGTTATTCGTTTTTAAGTTTTGATAATTTTTTTCAAAAATGTGTTTTAATGTTTTTAAATTTGCAATTTTGTTTGATAATTTATGTAATATCTTTGGGTTGAATTGTTAATATTTGAATATTTTTACAGTTTCATGCAAACAAAATAATATATATATATATATATATATATATATACAGCCGGTTAGCTTCGCTAGCGCACGCACCACCTTCCTCGGGTCCGTGGTCTGGGAAGGAGCGCTGTTGTATGGACCATATATATATATATAATAGATATACTATTCCCACTCCAGTTTATGCAACAGTAGATAAATTGTAGGACTTCAGAGGGGTTCAATATATCACACTACTCCAACCAGTGCAACAGTAGATAAATATATATATATATATATATATATATATGGTCCATACAACATCGAGAAAAGCAGAGTGCTGAAACGCGTCTGTCAGTGCGGGGGGTCCTAGCACAATTAAAATTGCACTTTGAAACAATATCCTGCAAGTGCTCTCCTTTGTAAGCCGGTTTGGACGAGTGGAGTTATTTATATATATATATATATATATATATATATATATAGTATATATATATATATATATATATATATATATATATATATATAATGTTCTTTTTCCAGTAGTACATTCAAAGAATTGAACAAAAAAATTATTGAAAGGTAAAATATACATTTTTAATAATTGTTTTACCATATATATGTGTATATATATGTATATATATATACACATACATATAAACATACACACATTAATTTATTAATTTATAAATGTATGTGTGTTTTTATAAGTATATATTTATATATACTATTAAATATTAGTGAGATTTATTTAATTAACAATATATTCATAGTATATATTGAAAAAGTTATGATCTACTACTTTAAACTATATATATATATATATCTATATCTATATATATCTATATATATATTAT